>JAQPPZ010001320.1:0-600000 GCA_028583015.1 Wollemia nobilis | reverse complement strand
TTGTACCATTCTAAGGCATCTCCCCCAAGTGTCTAAGGAAAATTTCAAAGCATTAGGGCATCATTCTCTTGTATTCAAAAACATGCATTGATAAACCCACTAACATGCTCTCGGGGGTCCTCATCTCCCTTGAATTTATCAAACTTTGATAAAGTGAAATCTACTAAATAATGTAGTGATGGTACCAAAGGATGGATGGGGTGATTGACTAGCTATCTTAAAGTTGGATTTTGGTATATTAAACTAGAGACTTGCATTGCTAAGCTATCAATCTGAATTTGTAAAATTGGAATTTAGGGTCTTCTAAATGTGTATGGAGACCCTAGATTATTGGGTGAATATATGTGGATGGGGTTTTTTTGCGTGGTGAAGTGTTGTGGTGAAATGAAGTTTTGATGATGTTGGAAGTTTGATTGGATTTTATTATGGAGTGGTTGGTGTGAATGAAGTTGATGATGATGTGGAGGGTTGGTTGTGTGTTGGATTGAAGAGATGGTGATATTATTGAATGGATTGGTGGGTATGTTAACCGTAGGTGGTTGGGATACCCAAGATGGATTTGGTGTGAAGAATTTTTTTGTTGGAGGTGGGTTGATATTTGAAATTTGCCACATGTGATTGTTACTGTGACACAGGATGGAAAGTCTGGTTAGCATTACTCACAAGGATTTATTGTAAAGTTTTCAATGCTTTTTGTACATCAACCATGGATGGGGGTTGCATGGTTGTGTGAGAAGTTGCCTCATGAGTTGATGTCAATGGAGGGTAGGTTACAAATTACTACTAAATGTGGAATGGACTAGTGTTTATGTTCCATGGATTGAGATATGGTAGGTGGAATGGATGATGGTATTTATGAAGTAGCATTTACTTGTGCTTCATAAAGTGGGTTAGAAGTGATAGCATAGGTAGATGAATGTGGGTTGTAAGAAGATGATGGAATTTGGTTTATTGATGTAGGTTCGAACAATGGATTGGTGATGGTTTGGCCAATCATGTTGGACTATGAAAAGGTAGGTTCCTATTGGAAAATAGGAACAGGTCAAGGTGGGATGTTAAGAGGTTCTAAAATCAATATTCTTAAATAGGCTCTAGTAGCATTAGAGTCTATATAAGTGATGTAATTTTTAAAGGGTGTAGGTGATCCAATGCATGGGGTTTTTGGAATGAAGGTTTGGATTACCCTTTATATTATATCTACATCCAAAGTGGATGCTAGATGAAGGGATCCAGTGGACAGGTTAGCCATAGAAATGACTAGGTTATGGGAGGTTTGAGCAAAATGCTCCACAGATGAGGATGGTAGGCTAGTGGGCAGCTGACTCATGGCTCTGGCTTGATTGCAGATCAAAACCATAAGCTAGATACAAGCTAGGGTAACGAATGTGAGGAAGCATGTGTGAATATGTGGTGAACAATGAAAACATAAATCAACCAAGCAAACAATTATTTTATGTTTTTGCAATTTCTTTGTTTTTGTTTTTTGTGTGTTTTATGCAAGATCCTAAACCTAGAAGCTATGCAAGGTGGATAGAAGGTGTGTTCACACTCACCTCTCTGACAAGAAATGAATTGTGAATGGCTAAAATAACTTTCTAAAGTGTAACCCACTTTGAGGGTCTCTCAAGAGTGGGGGATTTTCTGGTGATGAAGTCTAGAAAACCACTCATGGGGCTACTATGGTATCTATGGGGTGAAGTCAATGGAAGGAGGTGAATTCCAATGTCACTAGTCTCGATTGGTGGTTGGTGATGAAATCCAACCTTACCAATGTTTAGATGGTACGTGCAAATGTGTGTGGTTAATTTTATTCCTTAGTGTTAAAAAAATGCAAAATGTGAGGCTAGCCTAAAATGCAGATCTAGGATGCAATTTTGATTTTCTGCCTATAAATGCAAGTGAAACACACAACAACAAGCAAATATCACAAAAAAATTATAAATTAAATGTAACATATAATTCCAGATGTGCCTTAAGTTGTTTCTAACTGTTAATTAGAAACAAAATAACACAGATCTAGAAAATGCAGATTCTATTTCTAAGTGCAGCTAATATGATATTTTTCAATACAAAACTATTTTCCTTTGTTTCTATTTTTTAAAAAATAAAACAATAGAAATTCCTAAGATTCCTACAATGCCTACAAAGAAATAAAATGCAAACACAGATTTATAAGAAACAAAAAATATAAATGCCTATTTTACAATGCAAAACTATTTTTTTTATGAAAAATAAACTAGAAACAAATATGCCTAAAATGCCTACGAAGAATTTTTTTGTTGTTGTGCAAAAACAATGTTTGTTTTTCTTTGACAATTTTTTTTTTACAAGTTTTTATTTTGTTGTGCAAAAACAATGTTTGTTTTTTCGTTGACAATATTTATTTTTGACAATTATAAATTAATTTAGATTATCTATAGAATTAGGTGCTTTGAATGAGTCTAGTTAGCCGCTCAGAAAAGTTTTGATAGATGAACTTTGAGATACTAGATAGTCAAAACTAAATAGTGTAAACAATGTTCAGGCGATTCTAGATACTCTAAAAGAACATGACTCTGATACCAAATTAATTCCCACAGGGCTTGTAGCCCTCCTTTATGTTTTTTTTTATTCTCTAAAAAATTGAAGCATGATAAACACTTAACAAAGAATAAAAAAAAAAATAGCTATTTTAATATTATTTTTTTGTGTTTTTTTAATTTCAAAATGAAATTAAAATAAACAAAAAACATACAAACACAAAACTTCTTTTCTTTTAAAGTGAAAAATAGGGTTTTAAGCAAGACTCACATAGAAGCCTTTGGTTTTCTTCCCCCAGCTTCCTAGACATAGATCTGCATCTATGCAAACACAAAATGAACCCTAACAAAATCCAAAAATGTCGAACAATTTTTTTTTGTTTGAGTAATACTTCTTATACACATCCACCATGGGGATTGAACTCGGGTCACATCACCGATAATGCAAGTGGCATCCTTTTTGGTAGACCACACTCACGGGAATAATGAACAAAATTTGCTTGAACTAGGGTTTCAAAATCTGTAATAATAAAAATCACATATTAGTAAAAAAATAGAAAAGAAGGTAAATCAAAAGAAAAAACTCTTTGGGGTCCCACTATGATCACCATTTTATGAGCAATAA
This sequence comes from Wollemia nobilis, assembly GCA_028583015.1. NCBI lineage: Eukaryota > Viridiplantae > Streptophyta > Pinopsida > Araucariales > Araucariaceae > Wollemia > Wollemia nobilis. Next base: position 596,856 of record JAQPPZ010001320.1, on the reverse strand, counting down.
AAATCAACACCAAATAGTAAACCACTAGAACAAGTAATGCACAATATAAAAATGATATGGGATTGAGATGACGATGGGAAAGAAGTCCTTTGTGGGGGAGCTCAGGAGTGACAACGGTTTGATTCTTGGGCGTAGCGGAGCAGTCAGAGGACACCAGGGGTCCGAAGGTTCGGAGGCATCCTTGCCAAATGAAGGAGATCGGGTTGACGACGGTGCTAGTCGGGGTAAGGACCCACCAGACAAATGGGGAGGTGGGCCATAGAAGTCTTATGCCCAGGCAGCGGCTTCAGAAACCCTAAATGGTTTTTCTACCAAGGAGCTATTTTTGGTTGGGGATGAACTGGACATCTCGATGGAAGTCCTTTCAAGCTTCATGGAGTTTGAGAAATTTACCCTCATAGGCAAGTTCATTGGCGGTCGTCCCGACATGGAGACCATTCAAAAGTGGGCGCCAAGAAAATGGAGGACCTCTGGTCATATGGAGTTGGCGGCCCTATCCCAAGGTTTTTTTGCTATCAGACTGAACAATAAGGAGGATTACTGTAAAATCCTAGCTGGCGGCCCATGGTTTCTGGGTCGTAGAAGTTTGTTCCTTAGAAAGTGGGGCATGGATTTCAATCCTGACACCTAGAACATCAACATTGCCCCAATATGGGTTAGACTCCCGAGTCTTCCCCTCTTCGGATGGCATGAAAATGTTATAAGAGGTATTGCTCGCTCCATAGGGGAGTTGGTCACCATTGACCCTCCAACCCGAGCTCGAACAAGGTTCGTCCAAGCCCGTTTCTACTTATTGACCAATATAGAGGTAGAACTCCCAACCTCCATCACTCTCCGATCTAGAGGTACCATTCTTCATAAACAAGCTATTGTCTATGAAAATAGACCAGCTTTCTACCCCTAGTGTCGGTCCCAAGGGCACCTCCAGTCCAATTGTCCTCTTCAAAATTTGGGTAAGCAGAAGCGTGAAACCTGTAACCCCCTGGAACATGGTGAAGGTCAGGTGAAGCAGTCAAATCTTCCAAATGTGAAGGGTCATGAATCTCTAGGCCCCTCCAGAGACCGTGATGAATTCTCATAGCCTGAAGAGAATTTCTCCCTCCATTCGGACCCTGAGCAATTTGGAGCAGACAATCAGCAAGGAGCAGACTCCCACCTGGAAAGTGAGTCACAGGAGGAGAAGGATCGGACCCCATCCCAAAATATCATTCAGTCTGATTCACCCAAGCTCCAAGACCAGGGCCATCCCAATTTCAACCATTCTCAGACACTGCTAGAAGATTACCTCCTAGGTAGGAGGGGTGAACAGTCTGGTCATATTAGCCCCCAAAATACGAGGAGCCAAAAGCAAAGTGTGGATTTTGGTAGTGAGAGGAAGCAGGGCCGTCCTCCTAACAAAGACAGGTGAGACAAAGAGACAGCAATAGACGTTGCAAATGGAACCCAACATCTACTGGTTCTAGATGACTTTGACGCTCAGACGGACAAAGCGCATGCACCAAAACCTCCCCCCAACAAGGAAGGGGAGGCAAGAAAAGCCTCAAACTTTCCAGATGAAATTCCTCTCATGGAATGTGAGAGGACTGAATGGTGCAGCCAAACGAAGGTTAGTGGCTGATCTCCGAAAGAGGACTAACCCTTCCATCCTTATTTTGCAAGAGACCAAGATCGATGCTATCTCCTCTGATAAAGTTGCGAAGGCCATTTGGGCCAAGGCAAATTGTTTGTCCAGCCCTGTAGTGGGAACAATGGGAGGGCTCATGGTTCTGTGGGATCCAACGAGTTTTGAGGGCAGCTTGCTGTCAACTTCCAACAGGATTATCAATGTGTTGTTCCAGTCCAAAACCACCAATTTTTCCTGGATTCTGTCCAATGTTTATGCTTCGAATTCTGCCACGGAGAGAGCAAAAATGTGGAAAGCTATTTCTTAGATGAGGGAGAATTTTAGTAATTTTCCTTGGGTCTTAGGGGGAGACTTCAATTGTCCCCTTCACCCTTCAAAAAAAAAAGGAGGGTCCGACCATTCTAGTCACAACATGGAGGACTTCAGAGATTTTGTCTCTACTAATAGCCTGCTTGACATCGAACTCAAAGGGGCTTCCTTCACATGGAGCAACAGAAGGATTGGGAGCAGCTTGATTCAAGTCAAGCTCGATAGATTTTTCATTTCCCAAGAAGCCATTCCCATCCTTGGTGGGGCTATTCTTTCGACCCTACCAAGGATTGGGTCTGACCATAACCCTATTTTCTTGGAGGTGGACGATGGGCCTATTTTTAAGACCCCCTTTAGATTTGAATCCATGTGGATTTCTCACAAGGATTTCAAAGGATTGGTTTCAGTGTGGTGGCAACTGAAGGTGGGAGGAAGCGCTCCTAAGAGAGTGGCTTTAAAGCTCAAAATGGTCAAAGAGAAGCTGAAGGTTTGGAATAAAGAGGTTTTCGACAACATTTTTGAGTCCAAAAAATCCATCTCAGAGAACCTAAAGGTTTTGGAGGAAAGGATGGAACTCGAAGGTTACACTGAGGGTCTCAGGGAGGAAGAGCGGAGCCTTTTGGTGGATTATCATTCTATTCTAGCAAGGGAGGAAATATTATGGCGCCAGAAATCTCGGGACCTTTGGTTGAAGAATGGAGACTCCAACATGAGGTTTTTCCATGCATCTACCATGAGGCACAAAGGGGTCAACAAGATCAGAGAAGTGGCTTGCAAGGATGGGCACGTAACCAGGGAGATAGAGGAAATCAGGAGCGAAGCGGTTGACTTTTTTTAGGATTTGCTTGGCACTCCTCCCGACAGCAACTTTCAGGTCCAAAAATCTCTGCTTGCCAACTTTTCGACCAAAGTTCCCCATGAGGTAAGCATCAAGCTTCTGGAACCTTTTTCCTCATCCGAAATTAAAGAAGCTTTGTTCTCCATGCAACCAGACAAGGCCCCTGGCCCCGATGGTTTTCCCCCCCATTTCTTCCAAGTCATGTGGGATGTTGTGGGTCCGGATGTGTGCGATGCTATACGGGCTATTCAAGCTTCCAGATCCATTCACCCAAAAATCAACTCCACTTTTCTCGCCCTCATTCCTAAGTCTCCCGCCTGCAAAAGTTTCTTTGACTATCGGCCCATCATCCTATGCAATGTTTTTTACAAGATTCTCACCAAGTCTATAGCCAATAGACTCAAGCCCGTCCTCCCTCTCCTGATTGATCCTTGTCAGGGAAGCACTGTTAAAGGCAGAAACATTCTTGATGGTGTCATCACTGTCCATGAAACCCTTCACTCTGCTCACCGCTCCAAGAATGCTGCTCTTTTTCTTAAGCTTGACATGAACAAAGCCTTTGACCAGGTTGATCGTAGATTCTTGTGTGCAGTCCTCCTCAAGTTTGGCTTTCATCCTCACTGGATTGACCTTGTCTACAGCTGTATATCCACTCCATTTTTTTTGTCCTGGTCAACGGGTCCCCAACTAGGTATTTCCAAAGTGCCAAAGGCCTCAGAAAAGGAAGACCCATTGTCTCCCATCCTTTTCATTCTTCTAGCGGAGGTTCTGAGCTAGTCCATGAAAGAGGCTCTTCGTCAGAACAAGATTTCTGGCATTCTGCCGACTTCTAGAGTTGAACCTATCACTCATCAGCAATTTGTGGATGACACCCTCATTTCCACTAGGGCATCAGTTGCCCAAGCTAAATCCCTCAAGCGGATCCTTTCCCATTATGAGCAAGCTATCGGGCAAAAGGTCAATTACATCAAGAGCAAAATCTACTTTATTAACACTCCCCTACGCAGGCAACTCCGGATTGCTAGAATTCTTGAATGCACTATTGACTCCTTGCCTACGTCCTATCTGGGGTTGCCTTTGTCTTACAATGGGCGTGCCAGTGGAGGTATGTGGAACATGATCCTGGAATGCCTTCACAGGAAACTTGGCACTTGGAAGGGCAAACTCCTGTCGCAAGTCGGGAAAGCCACCCTTACCAAATCTTGTCTTCAAGGGATCCCAACCTACTTTATGTCGGTGTTCATGCTTCCAATTGATATTCACTCCAAAATCAAGAAGATTCAGAGGACCTTTCTGTGGTCTGGCAATGAAGAGAAATCTAGAATCCCTCTTGTTTCCTGGGACAAGGTGTGCTCACGGATAGACCAAGGTGGCTTGGGGATGAGAAGATCAAGACTTATGAATTCAACTCTAATCATGAAGCATGCTTGGAGGATTCTTTCTAGTGACCCGATGGAGTGGGTTAAGCTGGTCACACAAAAGTATCTTGGATCCAATTCCTTCTTTGATGCTGAGACCACCCCCGTAGCATCGGCTTTTTGGAAATCTGTGCTCCAAACCCATCATTTGGTCAGCCTAGGAGCCCACTGGATTTTGGGTGACGGCAACCTCATCCTATTTTGGAAGGATAGGTGGGCGTCTAAAGAAGCCCTTGGGTCGAGGGCGGACCTTGCTGGGCTAAGAGGGCTAACCGACCCAAACTCCCAACTCAGGGTGGTGGATTTCATAGACCGGAGCACCCATTTTCCTCGATGGAAACTTCCAGTCATGGAAGGGTTTAATAATGAGGTTACCTTTCTAGCAAACATCCTCCAATCGGTTTTAATTCCCTCTACCAGGAGGACTGACAGAATCATCTGGAGTGGTACGGAGGATGGTCTTTTTTCTGTTAAATCATCCTATGAGTTTCTTACCAGCAAGACTGCCATGGATTACCGATGGAAAACTATCTGGAGGAAAGGGGTCATCCCTAAAGTGAACTTCTTTGCATGGATTGCTTTCCACAACAAAGCCTTAACCATTGACAACCTTCACAAGAGGGGTTTTGCCTTCCCCAACAGATGTTACATGTGTCTGGCAGATTGCGAGATGAGGGATCATTTATTCCTGCACTGTCCTTTTTCCCACTCAGTACTCAGCATTGTCCTATCCTCCTTCCAAATCCCCTGGTGCTCTCCCCGCTCCCTCAGAGATGCTTTCCATCAATGGCCTAATCCTTTCAAGAATCCTAAACTTCGCTTCCTCCTTGAGGCCTCCTTCCATCATTCCATTTGGCAAATTTGGTTAGAGAGGAATGCCAGAATCTTTGGTAGAGCCCCTAAAGTGCCTCCTTCTGTCGCTCAAAGGGCCTTATCCTATGCCATCGAGAACTCTAATGTTGTTCCCAGTCCCCGTCCCCACCTTTCGAGTGAAGAAGCAATTTTCAAAAGGATGAATCTCTGGCCATTTTGGGATGTTGTTAAAGGGCCCTATCGAAGAAGTGTTATTTGGACCAAGCCCCCCATGGGATGGATTAAATTAAACTTTGATGGAGTGGCTAAGGGTAATCTTGGGCCCACTGGTTCTGGGAGTGTTGTTAGAGATCATGATGGGAATCTCGTGATGGCTTACTGTGAAGAATTGGGCTCCTAGACGAATCACTATGCTAAATCCCGAGGTGCTCTGAAAGGTATCCGAATCCTCTCTGAGGATCCTCGGCCTCTAATTATTGAAGGTGATTCGCTCAACATTGTTAATTACCTCCTAGGCGCCAAAAATCCATCCTGGAGAGTCTACAACATTGTTCTTGAGGCAAGAACGCTTCTTTCCCAACGTGGCAGGTGGAAAGCAAATCATATCTTTAGAGAAGGCAATCACGTGGCTGACCACATGGCCAACAAAGGGCTCGCGACCACGTGTCCGGTCGTGTGGCGGTCTTGCTTCCCATTCGAGGTGGAAAGATTGGCCAGAGCGGATATCCCTTCATGAGGTTTTCCTCATGCAGTTTTCGGAAGGCCCCTCCCGATGAGTATCGGGGTAGTGTGACTGTTCTGTCCAATCCCTTGTGCGATTGTGGGCACAAGTGTCTTGTGAAGCGCAGTCCTATTTCCAAAGCTATTTGTTTTCAAGATTCCAAGACGCACCAAATTTGGTGCCTTGTAGGCTATCAGCACATTCTTCTCCACCAAGGCGGTCTTGCTATTTTTTTTCCGTTCTTGGCATTGGTTCGAGAGTTTTTTCGGCCTTTACTTGTTGTCTTCCTGGGTTTGTTCCGTTTTGTTATTTGGTTTTCCAGGCCTAAATGCCTTTTTTGCAGCCTCAAGGCTTTTAGTCTAAGGTCTGCTTTACTTGCAATTAGGCTTATTTTTACAGCCAAGAGGCATGATACATCATTAGATGTTTGGCTAATTTTGTACATAAGGTTTTGGGATCCTCTATAAAAACCCACTGTTAATATATTAAAATAATTACCAAAAAAAAATATAAAAATGATATGTATTGAATAACAATGGAGATTTGATCTCCAATTACAATGCTTTATGCCCCAAATGTATTGAGGACTACAAGAATGTATTGCTTTTTCTAGATTATAAATATATAAAAGGTAGGAACCCTTTTATAGCACATCCAACAAGTCTTGGTGACCTAGATCTTCTTTTTCCACAAACAAAGTTATGAGTGGGCTAGTGTATCTATAATCGGGCCACTCTATTCACCTCAACAACTGTAACCTACACATAATCTGATATCAAGGGGGTTAGTAGCATCTGAATGCTTCCACAGTGTGAAGTTGTCTCTAATCTATAAATCACTATTAAAACCCTTGAATATGAACAAATGTAGAAATGGTACAAGACACAAAAAAATACATAAATAAAATGAATTGCCTGATTAAATACCTGTTACCTATTTGTGCATGTGAGGGTTTGAAGTGTTATTGTGCATACACTCTCACTTTCTCTTCATATCATGTGATTATGTTCTGATTCTCTTCTCTTATTTTTCCTTTGTCCTATCTTCCCAAAATGGATAATATTTTATAATTGCTTTATTTAATGTTGGGGTTTTGATGATAGCAACGAGCGATCAAGATTAAATCTTGGTGGACGGTTGAGATTGCAATGACAAGGATCACATTAAAGAGTGGCAAGGATTACCATGTGGCATAATAAGATGTAACTTTGATGGATGGCTTGGAATTATATATATATATATATATATATATATATATATATATATATATATATATATATATATATATATATAATATTTATATTTATATATAGATATATAATAAATGGCTAGAATTTGGTGTCTACAGTACTATACATCCAAAATAGGTCTCCTATAAGAATTCTTAAAAACATTACTCCTGAAGAAACTTGGATAGGACAAAAACCATCAGTAGCACACATAAGGATTTTTGGATGTAAATCATACATGGATGTCCAAAAACAAAAAAAGGAAAAAATTAGATACAAAAACTTTATGTGGCATATTCCTTGGATATGATAATGCTTCAAATGGCTATAGAATAATTGACCCAATCACAGAAAAAATATTTGTAAGCAAATACATAGTATTTTATGAAGGATACAAAGTAGATATTGAGCATTCTAAGGACATTATAGTCCCCATTCTAGATATTACATCAAATAAAGAGACTCATGAAGAATCATCTAAAGAATAAAAATTAATAATAGGGGTCAGTTGGGAGGAGACTTCTCAGCCCTGTATGTTGATCGCAGGGGTTCATCATACTAACCAAATAAATAATAATAATAATAAATGAACCTATTGAAGAGTTAGTTATTATAGTATCACCTAAAATAAAATGGAGGAAAAATGGTATGTAAACACTCCTAAAGTCTCAAAACTAGAAAGAATACATGATATTATGATTATAAGATCTTAAACTTGTAGTATGACAAGAGGAGAAGCAAATATGGGACTAGTGATTCTATTAATGAGAAATAAAGAACCAACCTCACTACAAGAATCAATGAATCAACCTTAATGTAAAGCTACAATGGAATCATAATACACAATATTAATGAAGAACACAACATGGGATTTAGTTGATCTATGCAAAGGTATGAAACTATAGGATGCAAATCAGTTTCCAATACTAAATACAAAGTAGATGGATCCATTGAAAAATACAAACAATGATTGATTACAAAAGGTTTTTCTCAAACCCACAACAAAAATGACTACTATTCATACATTTTGTGCACTAGTAGCTCAATTTGGATATAAAATATATCAAATGGATGTTAAAAGTGCATTTCTTAATGGTGATATTGAAGAATAAGTATACATTATGTAACTAGAAGGATTGGTTACTAAGGGATAGGAACAAAATATTTGTAAATAAAAAAATAAACACAATATGATTTGAAATAAGACCCTAAAGCATGGTATATCAAAATAAATGACCATAATCTATGGCATAGTTTTAAAATAAGTGTCTCTAATTCAAATATTTATGTTAAAAAATGTTGGAGATATTACAATATTTGCTAAATGATAAAGTACTCACATGGTACATTTTTAAATATTATATTAGGGAGTGTGAGTTATATTTCTCTAATGTATGTGTCAATGTGTGAGAAGAGTCCAAGTATCATGTAATAAAGTGTGCAAGTGTGAGAGTGTATAAAGTGTCATGTAATAAAGTATGCAAGTGTGCAAAGTGTTTTATAAGTAAGTAAAGAGTCATAGAGTTAGGTGTCAAGTATACAAGTGAAGAGTCACATGATATGTGGTAAGATGTAAAGTGAAGAGATGAGAGTTTTTTCATATGTGAGGAATAGTAAAGGATGCATCTCTTGGATATGTGAGGAGAGAAATAGTCAAGTATTGAATAATCATATTCTAAGGTTATATTATGGAGATAAAGCTTCATGTATTGTATCAAAGAAAATTTGTAATAGATATATTGTATGTTTGATTTGTCAATTACATTGTGAGTTTTATTATGGAGTAATATTATTTTTATTTCATGAATGTGATATTCATTGATATTAGCCATTGATTTAATAACATTATATTTTTTATTAATATTTTTTCCTTGACAAAAGGACCTTTGATATACTCTAAAAAATTTCTATGAATGGTATTAGAGTTGCACTTTGACCATTTGAATTTGTGAAGGTTAAAGAAAAGGGATAAAGTTATCCCAAATCAAATACATTTGATATTCAATAAAATCAAGTTTTAAAGATTGAAGATTGGTTGATGTTACACCAAAAAGGAGACTAAATAAGAATTTTTTGGAAGTTGGACATGATAAGAATCAGATTGATAGTCACTTGAGATTACAAGCTAGAGGATGAAATTTGCTAGTGAGAAGAACAAGGTTTATAGAAACCCTCATATTGATGAAGAATAGTGGAGGAGATAGACCGTGATTTACTAGTCATGAGGAGATTAAAGACTATGTGATTGCCACTAGTTGAAGGAAGTGAAGCAAGGTATTAAAGACATGAGACTTAGTGTATTGAAAATTCTTGATAATTTGGAGAAGGAAAGTAAAAAGAGGAGGACAAGATTTAGAAGCATTCGGACTATAAGTCATAGATAGTAAAGAGTTAAACTATAATTATAAGATATTTTTAGACTATGAGCCATGAGGAGTAAAGAACCTTATGTGAAGGTGAATTGAAACACACCTGGTTAAGAGAAAATAAGCAATATTGACATTTCTATCCAAAGACATTGCTATCCAGATACATTGTCATCTAGAGAGCATAGAAGCTTAAGAATTTGCAGGAGAATTAAGCCTTTGTGAAGCCAAGAGAAGCCAAGTACCTAATATTGAAGCCAGATGACTTGTTAGGAAAATTCTAAAGAAAACTTGTATGTAGAAATGAGATTGAAGAACCTACGATTTAGAGTGCCTTTGAGCCAAGGAAAGGAGTCCATAAAATGCATGCATGCCAAATTTGAAAGTTCATGTGCAAAGTTAGAAAATAATATATAACACCTCCTAAGAAGAAGGAATATTTGTAACATTTCCCAACCTTACACCCAATTTCCAAATAGAAGGAAGAAGGAAAAATGGAAAAAGTTAAGTGCATTTAACCCTAAGCCATTTATTTTGGGTCTGGTACAAATTCAAAGTTGTTTTTTGAGGCATGATTAGAGGGAGAAGGCTGATTAAATAAATTTTAGTATTTCAATAATTCTAAGGTGAATTAAATTGGAGAGATAAGTGAATGAATGATTGAATATTGAGTGAAAATTTGATTGAATTAAATTTAGAAATTTAGGAGATATAAGTAGAGATTAAATATTATGATCCCAAAAAATGGAATTTGGAAGATAAAAGGAGTGAATGAAATTTATGAAATTTGAACAAAGTAAATTAAAAATTTGATTGATTATTGATTATTGAAATTTGAAGATTGAATGGATGAATGAAAAATTGATTGCTTGAAGAAATTATTTAATTAAATTTGGGAGATATAAGCTATTTTATATCAAAGAAGTTGATTTGAAGAACAAAGTTTTGTGAAATTCATCATGGAAGAATATAGTTAGAATGCACTGGTAAATGAAAGCTACGAAATATTAAAAGTTCTAAAAATTCACATACAATATTTGTGGAGAATATTTATGAACGGAAATATGTATCAATGATATTAAAGAAGGATTTATACTCAATCTACAAAGAAGCCAAATATGAAAACTTTAAAACATTTGGCAATTATATAAAGTTAGAATTCATTGAAGCACGTGAAAATTTTATAAATTCTATGATAGAACCTATAGATATAGGTAGGGTAATGTGTATGGCACTAACACTTAAAATTTGCAAGGACAAAAACCAAAAGCAAGAAGAGTCGATTAAAATCCTAAGGGATAAATCAATGTTAAAAAATATCAATTATTGATAAAGAATGCTAATAATGGATTATTTTGAATTTGATTTTAAGGATTGCAAGTGAATTAAGTAATGCATTATTTTTATTGAATATTTTTCAATTAATAAATTAATTTTATTTAATAAATAATCGATTAACTTATTTTATTCAAGGCATGCCACTTTTGATATCACTGGTTATTACCTATGTGATGCATGAGAGCAAATGTAAGACTTTTACACTAAAAAATTAATAGTTGTTTTAGAAAGTGTAAATTTAGATATGATTACAATGTTAGATTTAAACCATGAAAAATCCATTTAATTGTTTGCAAATGCTCTATATTTATTAATCAACTTTGTATATAAAAATTAAATAATTTCTTAGAGAATAATGGAACACAATCTCATATATAATCAACCCATAACTTAAGGTAAAATGAATACACTAAGGCAAACCCAATCTAGGTTTTTTTGAGATTTAAAATTGGATTAAGTGAAAGTGGGAAATGAATCCAAATTACTCCATGACTTTTCTTCCAAATATATTTTTCCTTATTATTTTCTCCAATTAAAAAATAAGGGATAAAATAATGTATGGAGGCCCATGGTTTAGGGGTAAATATGCATTACATTTAAGACCTTGGAGTGAGAATTTATTTTTGGACACAAAAAATATTAAAATTCTTCTAGTATGGATTAGGTTTTTTGGACTTCCTTATCAACTCATCAATAAGGAGGTTTTGGAGAATATTGGTAATACTCTAGGTGAATTCATCTAGGAGGGAGAAACTACTAAGGAGAGAAGGCATGTTGTATATACTTGAATATGTGTTGCCATGGATATTTCTAAACCTTTACCATAGTCAATTAGGATTAAATTTAAATCAAGAGAATGGGATTAGCAAGTGGATTATGAAAACATTGCATTTTGATGTCGCAAATGTCATGAAACTAGGCATATGGCAAGAGGCTAAAAAGTGACAATGGAGGAAGAGATAAATTTTTTGGGCATGAGGGTAGCTTCAATTTGAAACAAGGAGACCATATCACAGGAGAAGCTAGGTCAAATAAAGGATTTTCCAGTCCTAAGAAATTTGCTATAAAAATCCCTCTACATAATCATATGGTAAAGGCCATTACAGTTCACTTTAATCAACCATTAGAAGAAAAATGATATGGGGTATGAGGAAGTACAATGCACAAGTTCAAATATAGAAGGTGATAAAGGTGTGAAGGAAGAGAGGAAGGAAAATTTTAAATTAAATGATATGGAGGTCAAGCTTAATCTAGGCAAGTCACCTTTATTATCCTCAAGTAGCTTAAAATTTTCTCCTTACAATAAAACTAAGTGTAGTACAAAGTTTATTCCTTGCACTTTAGGATTTCAAGAGTAGTATAGTAAATAAAATCTTATGGAGGATATCCAATGAAATTTAGGGTTGTCATACCAACATAATAAAGTGATGACTATGGAGGATCATCTATGTAGTTTAGATTTTTCAAGGTAACATAAAGAAGAAAATGTTAATGAGGCCATTCCTTTCACTTTCAACTATTTAGGGCAACATAAATCTTTAGAAGATAAGTCTCATTTTGAACAATATGAAAAAATAGAAGATATTGATGAATATGAGAGTGTTGGTAGTAATTGAAGAAGGAGAGGAAGGCCATCAAAGCAAGAACAAAGAGAAAAAAGCTCAAAAGGATATTGATTTGGAAAGCCAAGTAAGAATATCATAGGTGTTAATAAGAAGTGGGGCTAAGCCCACTAATAAATATATAGTGTTAATGATGAAAATGATATCATGGAATGTTATGGATATGAATAAAACCCCAAAAAATAGTTATTAAGGAATTAATAGGTTGTTATAGCCTTGAGTTTTTTTTAATACAAGAAACAAAATTAAGTAGTGAGGAATGTAAGGATGCTTTTAAGAAGATTTGGAAGATAGGTGATTGTTTAGCAGTTTCTTCTATAGGAGCTTCAAGAGGTATTGCAATAATATAGAATAAATGCAAATGGGGTGGACAATTATTAGAAGCAAAAAGTAATTGGGTTGTTGGATTATTTTACAAGAAAGAGGAAAACATCAAATTTAGGGTTATAAATGTATATGCTCCAACTATAGTTACTCCTTGTTAAAGATGTGGGAAGGACCTTAGTATATTTTTGTCAAATACAATGATAATTCATTATGATCTATGGATTATTGGGGGTAATTTTAATATTGTTCTATCTCCTTTGGAAAAGAAAGGTGGTATTCCAAGATGATCTAAATCAATGCAATATTTTTCTTTATTTGTCAATTCAAATGACCTTTAGGATGTTAGTCCCTCAAGATTGCAATATGTATGGGATAACTGACATATTGGGAAAATTATATAGTAGAAATACTGGATAATTCTTGTTATTTAATAAATGGTTGCAAATAAAGTATACAATTTCTTAAAATATTTAATTACAAGGAGGATCAGATCACAAACCCATTCTTTTGACTTGATATTTACCTAATAATGGTTATCCAAAGCTATTTCACTTCTAGTCTATGTGGCTCCAAGATCCTAATTTTTCTAATATGGTTATGTTATGGTAGGATGAATCAAAATTTGAAGGATTGTGTATGTATAGGTTTATTCAAAAGTTAAAATATTTAAAGGAGCAAATGAATATATGGAATTCCAGATATTTTGGAAACATTTTTAAATAAAAGAGAAAAATGAATCAAAGCTCAAAAATTTACAAGAGGTAGTAGAAATTAATGGAATGGATCAGGATTATTATGTGAAAGAATTTTTTTTATTATTATCATAATGCATTGCAAAATGAGTCAATTTTTTTATTATTATCATAATGCATTGAAAAAATGAGTCATTCGTTTCAATAATCTAGAGGGAAATGGCCCAAGGAAGAGATATAAATACAAAAAAAAATCATGCTACAACAAAAATGAAATTTTCTATTCATCATATAAAAAATATTATAACTCTATATGGAAGAAATATTGAGGATGAAGAAGATATAAGGTAGCAATTAATTATTTTAAAAATATTTTATCTAGGCAAGATAAGGAGGCACAAGAAAACCTTCTACAACATATTCTATCAATTATCACTCAAGGGCAAAATGAAAGCTTGATGAAGAAGATATTTATGGAGGAGCTCCATGAAGCAATTTTCTCTTTCTATCCTATCAAGGCACCTGACCCCAATGGATTTCTTGCAATTTTCTTTTAATTTTTTTTTAATTTATTGAAGAGTGATATGGTAGATGTGGTTGAAGAGGCTCAAAAAAAGGAAGGCTATAATAATTGAGGTCAATGCTACTTTTATTACCTTGGTTTGCAAGAAAGGCAACAAAATATTTTGATAATTTTTGTCCAATAAGTCTTTGTAATATGATTTATAAGATCATTTCAAAAATTATGGCAAATAGGTTGAAGGGCATTCTAGGGTGTCTTATCTCAAAGGAACAAGGTGGCTTTTTTCATGGTAAACAAATTATTGATGGTATAATTATTGCACAAGAGGCCATACATTCTCTTCATTCCATGAAAAATCTAGGTATTCTTTTGAAATTAGACACGAACAAAGCATATGATAGGGTTTATTGGAATTTTCTACATGCTAATCTCAAAGATTTTTTCTTTGATTATAGTTGGTGTGAGTGGATTTAATGTTGTTATAGTACAAAAAAAAATTTCTATTTTGATCAATGGTTATCCTACTGGGTACTTCAAGTCATCTTGTAGAGTTCATCAAGGTGATCCTATTTCTTATTATCTATTAATTATTTTAGAAAAAACATTAGGGAGAGCATTTTGAAAGGCAAAAATGGAAGGAAAAATTAAGGGTATTCAAGTTGCAAAAAAATGGTCCCTTTGAATCTCATCTCCAATTGTTTGATGATCCTTTTCTTTTGGGACATCCCTCAGTCAATGAGGCCATGGAGTTTAAATAAATATTATCATGCTATGAAAAGGCTACTAGACAGTTGGTAAATACTTCAAAATCCAATATTTTTTTCATTAATACTACCTTAAATTTACAATAAATTATTGTGAATATTTTAGGGTTTAAAATTAAAAAATTTCCATCAACCTACTTGGGTATTCCTTTGTCTAATAAAGGAAATAAAAAGGAGATTTGGATATATTTTTTGTATATAATGAAAGACTGCTTGGAAAGTTGGAAAGGTAAGTTCTCAACAATGGTAGGAAGGCTACAACTCATAAAGACTACATTACAATCCATTCCTATTTATATGTTGTCACTCTCAAGACTGCCAACAGGTATTGCATCAAAAATTATTAAAAGTCAAAGAGACTTTCTATGGAAAGGTTATGAGGAAAATTTAGATTTTGTATTTGTAAGTGGGATAAATTTTGCAAAGGAAATAATATTGGAGGATCAGGCTTGTGAAATTGCAGACTTATAAATTTGGCAATAGGAGCAAAGCTTGGGTGTAGTTAATTCAGAGATGAAGGAAAGAATATGGGTAAAAACATTACTTCAAAAATATATAGGTTCTCTTAATGCAATAAAATTATTTAGGAAAATAACTCTACCCAAAGGTTCATCAACATGGAACTTCATATCAAAGAGCTTGCAACTAATAAAGAAATATATTAGATGTTCAATCAATGAGGGGAGTTATGCAAACTTTTTGTTTGATGATTGGTTGAAATATTATCCTCTTATCTCTAACTCAAAATGGAAATCATTGATATCTGCTTATTGTGGTGCAGTGGCAAATGCCTTGGGTTCTGGTAGAGGCCAACCCAGGTTCCATTCCCCTTGTCTCCATCTTCTAGATATATGGTATAGTTAGGAATGTCCTATGTGCTGGTAGAGGCCGACAAGGCTCCATTCCTCCTATGCCCAACCTGTTGAAAGTGGCACCCCGAAAGGGGTGTTTTCCACTATAAATTAGTTTTTACCTAGGTGTTGTAGGTGAGTTGGAGAGGAGAGGGCAATCCTCCAAGGGAGGTCCCAGGTTTGAATCTCCACCCTACCAAAAAGCTAAATTGGGTACCAAAAATCCAATTGATAATGTTGGTGCGGGCAGGGCTGGGTGTGACCCTCGGGTGACTTTGACAGTTTAGAACCCCCTGTTCATGGTATCTTAGACCAAGGCGGCCTTGCAAGGGATTTTTCACTTAAAAAAAAATGGAAATCATTGGCTCATTTTTTCCTAGCATGTAAAGGTCCAACGGTCAAATATTATATTATTATGAGAAAAAAATATAGATCATGGATTTCTTTTGGTAACTTGGTTGAAGGAGAGGAACTCAAACAAATTGCAGAAGAACTTCAAAAGATGCCTTGAGAGTTTTATTTGCCAATTTTTACATGAAAGGATGATTTGGTTTGGAATTTATCAAAGGATGGTGGATACTCAATTAAGTTGGGATATGAGGATTTAGAACAATTAAAATTTCCTTCTCCCAAATATTTTTCTTGGAAGAACGTTTGGTCATTAGAGGCTCTCCCTAAGACCTCAACATATCTTTGGTTAGTAGTTCAAAGTAATATTTTTACTTAATAGAGTCTACAATGAAGAGGATATTATGGACCTTTCAAATGTACCTTATGTGAGAAGGATTTAGAAATGTCAAACCATTTACTTCTTCACTGTCCATTTTCTCACACCATTTGGGGTTATTTTTAAAAAATGTGAAGATATTTTAAGTAGCTCCATCAACATTGAAAGAGTTGATAAAATGTTGGATAATTTATTTCAAATCTAAAGCATTATGTATTCTTTGGAGAATTGGCCCTACCATTATTTATTGGAATTTATGGATTGAAAGGAATAACAAAAATTTTAAAAATAAATATCAAAATCATGCCCAAGTTTGGAACTTTATTAGTACCTCTCTTTCAAAATATTTAAAAATATGGTTCTCATCATGAGAAGTCTTAATCATAGAAAAAGTGGTGCTAATAAATTGGCTATAGGATTTGAACATACATGGAAGAGTAATTTGTGGAAACAAAATTTAAAAAAATTATCTACTTCGATTTATGGTAGAATTGAAATATCCAAAAATTGGGTTTATCAAAATTAATTTTGATGGCACTTCTAAAGGAAATCCAGGAAAATCTAGTGGAGGTGATGTTTTTAGAAATAGTGAAGGCAAAATTCTCCTCACTTATTCAGAATCATATGAAACTTCAATTAACAACTATGCAGAGGCTAGGGATCTTCTTATAGGTATTAAAATTGAAGTAGAAAAATGATGGAAATATATATATATATATATAGATATAGATATAGATATATTGGTGAATAAAGAAAAGGATTTTGAAAGGAACCCTCACCCTTTTACAATGAAATATTGAGCTTGTAAAAAAATAAAACCAGCTATGCATTAAACCTTTGGCTCTCATTGCCCAACTAAAAACATGTCTTCTAGTTGGGAATAAGAGACCTATATTACATAATGCCTAGTGATAGGACACATGTTGGTGGATCTATTGTTGAATATATTTCAATTGAGGAGGAATCACAAATTATCATCAATGCTATTAAGAAAAATGGATGTGGAGACTAGATAAAAAATAATTTTTTTGGTAAGTTAATAATTTTCATTAAGGGGGCATTTGAAAGGTGCCCCAACGCCTTAGAACAACACAAAATAAAGGGATGCAAGGAGAAAAAAAATGCATCCTAGGGAAGCAGAAAAGAGAAGAGGATGCGAGAAAAGTCCAAAATGCATCCTTAGAGGAACAGGAAAAAGACAAAGACTAACAAAGTAAGAACAAAAGGAGAGGAAACCCCAAAGGGTCAACAATAGTAGCAGGGAAGGCAATTACTCCATGGTAGGTGCTTCAGTAGTTTCCTATTCACCTTCCTTGGTTTCATCCTTGGGCACTTCCTTGAAGACTTCCTTTGCGATTTCAACGACATCATCCTCCTTTGCTTTGGATTTTCCAGTAGCAACAAAACTCACAGGGGCTTCCTCATCGAAGGTGTCACAGAAAAATAGTAAATTAAGCACATTTCTCTACTCCTTCAATTGTGATATGGCTTTCCCCATAGCATTCCAAGCGGTCTCCATATGGGCAATGGTAGCAGACATGGTTTGGATTACTAATTTGTGCAGATATTTTTCAATGGGGTCGTTGGGGTCATCCTCACCCTCTTCCTTAACCTTCTCAGGGCTCTGAGAAACTTTTTTCTTGATCCACTGGGAACTCCTTGTGGGAGTAAATTCCACCTTAACCTTTTTCTTAGCACTGAGAGAGCCCTAGAATTTAACTTCCTTGCCCTTTCTTTTGGTACCTCTCATCTTAGAGGGAGGTGTGGAGGAAGTGTCTTCCTCAGTGTTTTCCTGAATGGGAATATTTCCTTTAGGAAATTTTTGTAGCAGATAAGCATAAAGGACCTTGAACAGGCCCTGATGAGAAGGCCAAGCTTCCTCCTTCTTGGCTCGGGTAGAAGTTATAGTGTAATCCATGGAAAAATACAAGAATTCTAGAATATTGAGAAATTTTGCATCTCTGAAATGATTCACAAAAGAAAGGTGGAAACTACAAAGTTGTGACTCAGGATCATCAATAGTAATGTATTGCATTACTGGCTTCATTACCTCCTTCCATGGTGTAGGCAGATCCTTGCGAAATAAACCCTTCTTGATAAGCTTCCTGATTGGTGATGAAGGTTCGAACTGGTTGATTTCCACTTCCCAGTTGTGTTTGTTCCTTCTCACAGTGCGACCAACAACAAGTTGTCCTATCAGTTCTACGAGAAGCTCTACATTCACCAGGAAATCAACTCCATGAATGATGACAACTCCATCTTCCCATGTTGAAGCAAAAGCCATACTGGCATCCCAATCAGTCCCAGAAAACATCTTGAGAAAAGGAACTAATCCTCTATCATTGAGGATAGCTTTGGCTATGGGCTCAATGGAATAGGTGTCAGGCTCAACAAAACACATCTTGATGACTCTCAGAAGAAGGGAACTAGGGTTTTCAAAAATGGAACTGAGGATAAGAGGAAGAGCAGGAGAAGACCATAATAGAATCTTAGCAGAGCTTATAAAGCACCAAAGCTTTAGTGAACATTTCAAAAAACCTTTCAAGACTTCTCACACAAGATCTTCATCTAGGGAAGCTAAAAAACTAGACAGAACCAATCAAGAGGTTACAGATTCTATAAAGGAAGATTTTTTGATAGGTAGGATCAACGATGAAAATAGAAATATGTGCTGAGATATGGAAAAGTTGACAAATAAGGATGCCTAGGAATCTGAATATAGAAAAATCAAAGATAAATTCAGAAGCCCAAGGAGTTGAAAAGTGCAATCGAGTAGGGAATGAAATAGATCTTGGAACCATGCGAATGGGATGCAGAATAAGGAAGGGTCATGAGCAGGTAGAAGGGGTACACACATGGAAGAACAACCCAAGATCATGTAAAATTATGGAGGAAAAATCGTTTGGCATGAAAATTTTTAAATCCCAAGTAAAAGCTAGTGGAAAAAAGGTGGTGGCATGAGTGATGAATATGGGGAATAAGTACCACTTGGTGGAAAAATGGGAAGGAAATATTTCCAAGATGAGGCTCCAAAAATGGGAAAACCTAGGGAAGATAAATTTCTTAATGGAGAAGACTTTGGTAATGAAAATGATTATGACAATAGCCACAATGTAGAAGACATGAGGGCCAATGGTATTACTTCTCCTCAGAGTCGAGGGCCAAATAAGATGTAGATCACATGTGGAGTGATGATAATTCATTTTGCTGAGTGAGATTTAAATCCAACCTAGCAAGTTCACTGACATCACGGGGAAGAGTGTCCATCCAGGTCAGCATCCCTGGGACAAAGGTACCAATATTGGCCAACTTGTCAATGACAACATTAGCTTCCCTGAAGGCATGTTGAACTATGACTTCCTATTGATGTGATAGAATTTTCCTGGCTTCCTCGATTAGATTCTTGATTTTCCAACCTGGTGATTTGGAATTTTTTAGGTAGTTGATAATATTCAAAGAATCTCCTTCGATGATGACTTTTCCTGGGACCTGTTTGATGAATTGTAATCCTCTCCATAGTGCCCTTGCTTCAGCAAAATGATTGGATTGATCCCCTAAAGGTTCTGCAAAGGCAAAAATAGAATTTCCTTGATGATCTCTAAGAATACCCCCGATGCCAGCTCTTCCTAGATTTCCTTTAGCAGCTCCATAAAAATTGAGTTTGACCCACCCCAAAGGAGGGGGATTCCATTTGATGTTGGCTCTGGAACTTTGAGGAATGGTAGGACAAAGATTATCCAAGGAAATGTTAAAGGATTGGAGTAAGGAAGCTTCAAAAAAGGGAATAGGTGAAGAATCAAAAGGGGCAATCAAAGAGTTTTCCTTAGCAAAAAGGATAATTCTATTAGAAATAAATTCAAAATCCCTAGCTTCCTTAGAAAAAATGTGCCTATTGCACTCAAGCCAAATCTACCATAAATAGTGATGAAGGCAAAAACTCCAGAAGCCTTTGAGAAAAGGATTTTTAAAAGGGTTAGGCCATTGGGTAAAAAGGTCAACAATAGAAGAAGGAGAAGCCCAACTGATATTGAATTTGAGGAAAATATTATTGAGGATGGACCTAGAGTAGGGGAAAAAATAAAGAGGTGGGTCATGGATTCCCAATCAGCAAGGCAAAGGAAGCATCTATTAGGGAGGGGAATGCCACGTTTAATAAGATTTTCAATAGAGAGGATTTTATCTTGAATGGCTATCCATGAGAAAAAAGCAACCTTTGGAGTCAAATGTTTAAGCCACACTAGATTGAAGGGAATAAACACCTCTGTAGGGGATAAGGATAAATGATAAGCAGATTTGATAGAAAAATCTCCTGAGTCGGTGGGCTCCCAAATAGGACGGTCACAAGAGGCCTCAGAAGGGATAGGGAAGGAAGATAAAAAGGCTTCAAGTGAAGATATTTATGCTGCCATATTAGGATGATGGATCCTTTTCCAAGATCTGGTCCCATTGGAAGTGGATAGGAAGTCAACAACTTTGGTGCCAAAAAGAGGATCAGTAAACTCTTTAAGTAATCTAAATCCTGGGACCTGAAGAAGTGGGCGATCACCTAACCACCTGTCTTCCCAAAAGTGCATGGATTTCCCATCACTAACCTACCACCTTAAGCCTTTTTTTAGAAGTTGTCTCATAGAGCAAATGGATTTCCAAAAGGTGGATGCAGAAGGGGGGATTTCTCCATATAAAAAATCAAAATTTTGGAGGTATTTCCTTCTTGTGATTTTGACCCACTCTACATGATCTCCTAAAATTAAATGCCATGCTTGTTTGGCAAGAAGAGCAGAATTTAACATGTGTATTCTTCTAAGCCCTATTCCCCCTTGATCCTTGGGCTTGCAAACTTTCTCCCAAGCAACCAGATGGAATCTATTTTTATTTTCAGCTCCTATCCAGAGGAAATGCTTTTGGATCTGTTCAATTTTATGGTAAACTTTAGCAGGTGCTTTGAAAATTGAAAGGAAGTAAACAGGAATACTCTGTAAGTAGGCCATGGTCAGGATAGCTTTTCCAACCTGGGATAATAAATTGCCTTTCCAAACGGAAAGATTTTTTTGAAATATTTCGATGACATTGTCCCATAGATGTTCATTAGCATTACCCACAAACAAAGGTAGACCCAGATAAGTGGCAGGTAAGGAGGAAATGGCACACCCCAGGATGTTGGCAATCTTAATTTGTCTTCTCAAAGGAGTGTTAAGAAAATATAATTTGCTTTTCTAAAAATTGACTTTTTGCCCAATGGCCTCCTCATAAAGAAGAAGGATATGCTTAATGACTTTAGCTTCGACCACTGAAGCAAAGGTGGAAAGAAGAGTATCATCAACGAATTGTTGATGAGTGACAGGTGTAGTTTGGGATGTAACCTTGATACCAGTAATAAGACCTGACTGTCTGGCTGCATGAATGGATCTCCCAAGGGCTTCTATGACAATGATGAAGAGGAGAGGGGAAAGGGGGTCTCCTTGCCTCAATCCTCTACTGCTAGTGAAATAACCTGCTGGTGAACCATTTATTAAAATAGAAAACCAGGTAGAAGAAATGCACCCTCTAATTAAATTGATCCAATCTTGATGAAATCCAAATTTGGATAGAACTGCCAGAAGGAAGTCCCAGTTCAACCTGTCATAAGCTTTATTCATGTCTAATTTTAGGAGGAAAGCAGCCTTTTTGGTGAAGGAAGTTGAGTGAAGGGCTTCATGAATAGAGATAATACCATCAAGGATGGATCTACCCTAGACAGAACTTCCTTGACAATGGTTAATAATGATAGGCATGACATCTCTCATTCTATTAGCTAAGGCCTTGGTTAGAATTTTGTAAACTACGTTGCAGAGACTAATTGGTCAGAAATCATTGAAAGATTTGGCGTTGGGACTTTTTGGAATGAGGGCAATAAAAGTGGAGTTAAAACTACGAGGAATAACTTTAGAATTCTGAATTTCCTTGATGGCTTCACACACATCCGGACCAATGAAATCCCAAAAGACCTAGAAGAATCTAGGAGAGAAACCATCAGGACCCGGGGCTTTATCTGGTTTCATGGAAAATAGAGCATGTTTGATTTCCTCATCGAAAAGGCCAAAAATTAATTTAGAGTTGATATCCTCAAAAATAGAATGAGGAATGAATTGAAGGAGGAAATCCTTGGCTTCGCCAGAGTTGGCGGCTGGTAGATCTTCAAGTAATTGCATGAAATGAGAAATACCCTCAGCTCTAATCTCCTTTATGTCAGAAGTAACTCTTCCATCCTGGAAAAGAATTTCCTTAATTTTGTTATTGCTTATGTTCCTCATCGTGGAAACATGAAAAAACTTTGTATTGGAGTCTCCTTCCTTAAGCCAAATGGCTCGAGATTTCTACCTCCAAAAGGTTTCTTCACACTGGAGGATATTATGATACTGGGATAGGAGATCCCTTTCCTCTCTTCTTTGTTCAACAGTACAATATTGGCTTTCTTGAATGTCTTTCTCAATGGCAGCAAGATGATTTTTAATTTCTTGTTTGTTTTGGAAAATATTTCCAAAGATATCCCTATTCCAAATCTTAAGATTTTCTTTGACCAATTTGAGCTTTTGACCCAATCTAAAAGAAGGTGATCCTTGAAAATCCGTTTGCCACCACTGAATAATTCTATCTCTGAAATCAGGATGTTGCATCCACATTGCTTCAAATATGAAAGGGATTCTGAATATTTTAGGATTATTAGTATCTAGAAGAATAGGACTATGGTCAGACCCAATTTTGAGAAGTGATTGAAGAGTGGCATCCCCCCAATTAGCAGTGGCTTCCTGAGAAAACAAAACTCTATCAAGTTTTACTTGAATAAGCTGAGTACCACTTCTTCTATTAGACCAAGTAAACTAATTTCCTTTAAGGTTTACATCCATTAAGTTGTTATGGTTTATGAAATCCTGAAAATCATCCATACTCTTTGAAAAGGAACCTATCCCTCCTCTTTTGTCAGAAGGAAACAAAGGAGTATTGAAATCCCCTACAAGGATCCAGGGAAGGTTTGAAAAGGTGTTCCTAACTGATGAAAGAATTTCCCACAACTTGGATCTACCTGGGATAGAATTTGGAGCATAAACATTGGTAAGAACCCAAGGGGAATTGGAATCTTTGTCAAAAAAAAGGATACTAGCAGATTCTTCATTAGAATGGATCAATCTACCTTCAAGGAGAGCAGGATTCCAAAGACATATGAGTCCTCTAGAAGCCCCCCTTGCATTGCAAAAAATGGATTCACTATTCTTCCATAGATTATTACAAACAACTTTGGCAAAGGTGTCTCCGACTTTGGTTTCTTGCAATAGAAAAATAGAAGGATTGATTTCTTTTCTCAATGACTTGGCTAGCCTCTGTTTAGCCATGCCATTAAGACCTCTCACATTCCATGAGAGGATTTTCATTTGGAATATTTGATAACTCTTTTGCCTCCCTTTCCTTGAGGTTGGGGAGGTTTGGTGCATTTTGTATCATCTTTACTCTGATTTATCCCCGTAGAAAATAGGGTTTTTTGAATGCCATTAGCAATATCATCTTCTAATCCCTGCTTCCAGTGGTCGGCATTGGAAGGTCTGCCCTTATTTTTCTCACCCCCACAATCAATCGGGGATTTTTTATGACTTCTGGTATGCTTTGGGCTAAAATTATGAGGATTAATTTTTTGAATCATCGGGCTTGAGGATTCAAAGAGAGAGGAGGGGAAGGCAACTTCCTCAATGTGGTTCTGAGCACAAATATCAATAGAAATTTTAGGAAAAGGCTCAATAGATTTTATCAGGGAATCATGACCTATAACCCCATTCTTAGGAGAATTATTAGGCATCCCATTAATAGGGGAATGAATAGGGGAAAGTTCCTGTCTAATTTCATGAACAAGGGAGGAAGAAGGATTTGAGATAGGGCCAGGGCTCTGAGAAATCAAATTAGTCTCGGCATCCCCAGAAGGTAAATTAGACAAAATTTGATATTTATTAGGAAGAGCAAAGAAGGAACTTACCTCCCTTTTGTTCAGATCTTGACCAGAAGTGGAAACCTTTTTGCCTTTGTCAACAGCAGTTTGTGGCTCCTGTGAAGTACCTCCTTGAGACTTTTGGTTCTTGATTGGATGAAAAAAAATCCCTTTGGAAGAAGGATATCTTTTTTTCTCAACTTTGGAAAAAGGAATATTATTCATTTGCTTTTCAACAACTATTTCTTCCTGAGCCTTTAGAGTAGGGCATTGAGCTTTGAGATGTCCCTGAGTTTGGCATTCAATGCAGAAAGGAGGCTTGTTCTCATATTCAATGGCCTACTTCTTATAGAAAGACTCATATTCCAATTCCACAAAGGTGGGGAGAGCCGAGTCCAGATTAGCATTGACACATATGCGAGCAGCAGTCATCCTTGATCTAGCTAAAGTAGCATGGTCAATGGCCACTAAATCCCCAATAGTTTTAGCAATAGCTCTAAGGATGTCTTCATGCCAGAGATGCCAGGGAAGATTTGGGAGCCTAACCCAAATTGAAGCATAATTAATGCTTTGTGTATCAGGATCAAAATCAGGAGACCATTTCATGAGAAAAACACTTTTCCTACCCAGGAACCAGGGGCCACCGATAAGGATTCGGTTTGCATCCTCCTGGTTGTTGAGACGGATTCCAAAGAAAGCATTGGAAAGCCCAATGATTTCCAAACATCCATTGGCTTTCCATTTGGAAAAATCCCATCTTTTGATAGTGTCTAAATCAGGCCTTCCACCCACAATTTTTTTGACAAGGGAAAATGATTCCAGAGATAAATAATTGGAAACTAAGCTCAAAGGAATCTTAACTTTATTCCCCATTGTCTCTAAGGGGGGTAGGGAAGGAGTGGGAGCAGATGAAAGTTCTCCAATGACGTTAGCAAAAGAGGGTTTCGGACCCGTGGGTCCCGCAACAAAAGGGGCCCCAATAGAAGAATCTTTTTTGGGTGGTTCATCACGGATAAAAAATAATATTATTTTTGATGTTCATCATCTATTACTAGAGGTAATATCCTAGCAATGTGAGCATATTTATAGAAAAGGAAATCATGTAGAAGATAAATTAGTGAATTATGGTGTTGATCTTCATATTGGTGAAATTCAAATTTTAGAAGGCAATTGGTCAAGTGAGATTTCATATCTTAATAAAAATGATTTCAAGGAGTTGATTGTGGAAATATAGCACTTTGAGGAAGTTGAAGAATATATTTAAGAGAAAAAATAAATTAAAAAACTATGATAAAAAAGGTATGCTACAACAAATGTAATATTTTGATATTTTGATGGGAGTGGCCTCCAATATAAGCCACATATAACCTATTAAAAAAAATGAACACACTATATTCATAGAGATGACAAGGATATAAAGTATTACAATACAAGAATATGCACTACAATTTCTTGTTTTAAACAATCTCATGCACTGGTCTACAAATGGCCTTTACAAATATGCTCTTGATATTTCATCTTCAACTATCTATTCATCTCCTCAAACTCTTGGGAGATATTATTCTTCATATTTCTCATAGAATAAATATATTTATTGACTCAATTACAAACATCTAATGATTACTAAAATATAAATATTTATGACTCTTAGACTCCAAATATTTACAAAGTATTTACAAGATAGTTGCAAAGTACCAAGTAATATAATCTACTCTAACCCCCCTCCCCCATATTACATTATTTGCTATACTATTGATCTTTTATTTTGGTTTTGACTTTCCAACTCTAGTTATGACATTGATTCTAGTATTGACTCTGACTTTTCAACTCTAGTTTTGGTATACTATTGTTTTTTTTATTATCTTTCTAATTTTGGCTTAAACTTTATTCCTAGATCAACTACTGAATTATCATAATCTCTTGCATGTTTAAATGTTATTTCTTTTAAGAGAAAAATTATTGTAGGGCATTTTTGATACAAAATATCATTTATAGATGAACCTATACTTATCAAGATATTTTTATTTTTGTAGAAACACTTCATTTCTACTATTCTATTCTATTCTATCATGTTTATCCATCCATAGTGCACATTTATTTTATTTTTCTTTTCTTGTCAATTTTTTTGATATAGATTATTTTCTCTATAAATTTGACAATAGTGGAGATTCCAACATTTCTCTATTTTATGTACATATCTGTTATGACTATTTCTTTATCCTAATTCATTTATAATGAATTTTGCATTGCTATTATCTATTACACATTCAATGTCACTTATGTCAACATTCCTTGTTACAAAACTGATATTAGCATTCCCTGTCACAAAATCACTTTGGTTAGCTTATTTTGTAAATATGAGGTCTTTGTATTTTGAGCTAAGTTTTTTATTCCTTGTCTTGTTTATTATATCTTTGTTTAGTACCAACTATGTTTGTGTGCCTTTTAAGTTCATCACTATCCCAATTTGAATATATTAAGTCATTACTAGAATAGATATCACAAAAATTCTAAATGACTTATGCCATCTTTATTTCTATCACTAATTGAAGACTTCAAATCATTAGCAACACTTTATCCATAAAATATAACAATTTTACATACATATTGACCAACACACTCTACATAATTAAAGTAAGTGTTTTCTGTACAAGCACTTTTATAAAGACATCTAAAACTATCACTATCAAACTTAGAAAATCTTAAATCATAATTCTCTCGAGAAACCCATCTAGTGCTATCATTGTTAGCATAAACAATATTTAAATGTTCATCAAAAAACATAAATTATCATTGTCATCAACTCTAGAAATTTGGTTCCCTAGGTTCTTTAATCTTGGAAAGAGACTCCCAAAGTTAAGCCGAAAATGGAAAAAGACCCTGCTTCCTTAGGACCAAAAATAAGAAGTAAAAAATGGGAAGTGTTAATGTGGGCATAGAACGTAAAGTTGGTAAGCCTTCCAACAAAGATATCAGGAAAAGGGAAACCAAAACTGAGATAGTCAATGTATTATAATTGATTCTTAAAATGGAGGGAGGAATATATATTTTTGAAAATCAAATAAGTGTTGCTTCCTTAAAAACACAACCTCTCCCATCCTTTTATGAGGGAAATAAACTCAATTCTAGGTTTTGTAAATAAAGTTTCTCTCCTAGAAGTAAGAGGCCTGAATATTTCTAGTTTTTTTTGCTTATCTTGTGATGAGATTATTTAAAGTACAATTTCAAAATGGAAAAGATCTTGGAGGTTTCATTTTTACGGTCTTCTATCTTTAGTAGCTTTATGAAATTCTTTTGGTGCCTTCTATCTATTTTCAAATTTTGAATTTATCGCTTTGGGTGGTAAAAATTTGATTTTTAGGTTTTCTGATCTTTGGTGTTAGCAAGTGCTTTTCCTGGTGGGCCTCCTCAGCTTTAAATACTTAAGGGATTCTCTCCCTTTTTTTGTGGGGGTACTCAGGGTATGCCCCAATATTTAGCACATGGTTGCTTTTTGTAACTTTAAATTTCTCAGCCCACTCTCTTGGTGGTAGCTCGGGTGGGAACTACTAGATTATTTATTTTTAATTTTCTCTACTTGTTCTCTTGGTGATAGCTTAGGCAGGTACTACTAGAATATTTTGGTAGTTTTCCATTCTAGACCCTCTTTATTTTTAGTGATACCAATTAATGTCCCAAGGCAGGAAAATAACCTATTGTGGATGTTGTCATTAGAGTCTAAGAGTGTTCTCTTCGTAAGATTCTTTCTCTCTATTCTTGTTTTCCTCTGCTCAGTTCTTCTATTGTTTAGTTTTGTATTGGGCTTGTTTTCTAGTTCCATTAGGTGGGACAACTCCATGTCTGTTTCTCTTAGTTTTTTCTATGGAAGATTTTACTTCTAGGTTGTTAAAGGTTTGGGGATCCTTTTAAAACTTCTATTACCTAATAAAAAACTCTAGCAATATGGTTTTCATCATGAAAATCACACATATTGACTAAATCACAAACATTTTTTGCATAAAAATTCTCTGACTCATAATCATTCTTAAAAGCAATTTCCTTAGTGTCATTCTAAATTAGGTCATTTGTATCATATTTTTCATTCATTATTTTGAGTTTATTATGCAATACTTCATCTTATTCTTATTTAGAATATTCTTCGTAAGATTTTGATGTCAAAATTGTTTCAAATTTTGGCATAAGCACTTTGTGAGCTAATTCATAGTCCTCCTCATAGTGATATTTTGATTCTTGTACCTCTTGAACCATATGCCCCTTTTAATTTTTCTATTTTACATATTGTTGTTGTGTTTGTGTATATCGTTGTTGATTTGATTGATATCACTTTATTGATTTATTTGGAAATTTTTATGCATTTTATTCCATTGATTGCATGAATTATATCTATAAAATCTGGTGATGTTTCCTTTGTTACATATATGAAATTATCTTCTTTTCCATTCTAGCTAATTTTTTTATGATGAGATAGAAGAATTCCTTGTGTTATTTGGCAATGTTTTTGCTGAAATGAAAATATTGTTTGATAGTTCATCTCTTGATTTCCTATTTCATATTCTTGAAAGATAACAACTAACTCTTCAAATGACACTTTTCTATATGATACTTGGAAATATGTGACCAATTTTTTAAATGATTCTAGAAGTGTTCTAAGTGTAATTGAGACATGAAAATTTTCTTCTATTTTCTCTTCTATAGTTTGTATTTCTAATTTTAAATCTATTATCCTTCCAAGAAAGTGTTCTATATTTTCACCATCTTGATATTTTAGTGAATACAATTGTTATTGCAAGTGTAAAATAGTAGCTTCATTATTTTCCTCAAATATTGTGCATAGTTTATCACAAACCTCTTGTAAAGTTTTGGCCTCACTTACATGTTCTTGTATTTCATATAATATTCCAAATGCTATTAGCATCAAAACTTTTGCATCTTCTTCTTTACATTTTTGTCTACCTATGGCATCATCTAGAAGGTTTGTATCTCTAGTGACTATGTCCCAATTTTTTTCAACAACAAGAATTAATTTCATCTTTTTTTTTTAAGGAGTAAAATTTGGTCCCTTTAGTAACTAAAATTATAAGAGAAAAATATCTGTGTTTGCCATGATGCCTTTAAATTTTTCAAGGTATAATCACTAATAATGTCTTCTTGAGTTTATTCAAAAAATATGATCTAATTCCTTTTGCAATTTTCTTGGATAATGAGTAGAAAACCTTTTGACCCTCTAATTAATTCACTATAGTTTTTATAGGAATTTTCAAAAAAAACATTTATTAATAGGTTAAGAAAGGGATTGAAAGGGCCCCATCCCTTTTACATAAACTTGCTTATAAGTATATTATAACATATGAAGAAAATGGGGTGCCAAGTCCATATGAACTAATAATAATTATAAATAACCAACCTAAAGTACATGATAAAAAAACAAACTACACTACCAATAACAAGAATAACTAGACATAAATTGACTTTACATACATAATAGTCTACCCCAAGAGCTAATCCCCAAAATTTAGCTTCTTCCAATTAGAAAGTGAACATAATTGGGTCACTTTGGCTTCTCCGTAGCTACAAATTCAATAAGTTAAAGTGGAAAATTATATTCCCATATAACAATAACCTAAGCCTCCACCCCCATTTTTGCTAGTAATTATGTAGCTCCATTCCCCTCTCAATAAATATACTTCAACTAAATGTTGTGAGAAGACTGCAGGATATATTTTGTCCCTACAACCATATATGCAATATTCCAACTAGCTTCTTATCTTCCTTTCAAAATATTTATAAGGTTTAGGGAGTCCCCTTCCATAATAATATTTCTATAACACCCTTCTTTGATTAACTTAGCCCCTATGAAAAAGGTCCAATCCTTAGTGAAATGGTTGGACTAAATTGATAGAGGTTCAACAAAGGCTTACACAACCATCCCCATAGAATCCCTAAAAACTCCACCCGCACTAACATGCCCTAGGTTCCCTTTCACAGTGTCATCCACATTCAATTTGATCCACCCATCTAGAGGGGGTTCCCAATTAACTTCCAACCTTAAAGACCTCAATAAATTCACACATATTAAAGGCTTAAAATTATAGTGAACAACAATATCTTCCTTGAGTCTACTTTTTGCTTCTTTAAAAAAAAAATTAATTTCTTTTTAAGGTTTCCTTCTTTTCTTAACTATCACTTTTATGGCTTTAAATTAAAAAAATTTCCTAAGCTTGATTCTTCAAAAATTTCTTTGCTTCCTCTTTTAAATTTTATAAAAAAAAATGTTCCTTATGACTTCCTTATGTCTCCCTAATTACTTTCTATCAATATTCTAGTGAACTTTGGAGAATGTAAGCCAAGTTAGAAATATTTCATTACAATTCTTGCTCAATAATCTATCCTTGTCTTTGTCTTCAATGTCTCTACTTTGAAAATATTCCTTCAACAATGTACCTTTCAAAATTTTCCTTTAGAAATATCCTTAATAAACTAAATGTTCTTTATAAAATCAAATGGAATTAAATATTTAAAAAATTATTTGAATGATTTTTCCTTCTCAAAAAATGTAAACCAATATTATTTTAATGATTTATCCTTTTCCTTTCTTTCTTTCTGCCTTGTATTTGGTTAAAAAAACTATCTTATTATCAAATCTTCTTCAATTTGATCTTCTTTCTCTTTGCAAAAATCAAATTTTCTCTTTTAATATTTTATTTTATTGCTTTTAAGTTTCTTCTTCACAAATTTTCCTTCTAATTATTTTATCTCTTCTCAATTATTTCAGTCTCAATTATTTCTTCTCAAATATTTTCTTTGACTCTTTAAACAAAATTCATTTCCATTCCTTTAATATTATCCTTTAAAAGGTATTGATTTCTTTATTTTAAATTTACCTCAAATTTATCCTTTAATAAATAAAACCACTATTGCCTTCTAAATTAAACTGAAGGGAAAATCATTGTACCTTTTCATGTGCCTAGATTTAAGCGTGCAAACTTCCCCTCCAAATTAAAAATATAATGCACCTCTTCTAGAATTTGTATGCTATTTATGCCAACACATCTTTGTGCATTATGGATGTGCCATTTTATTTCTCCTTCCTACTATAGTTTGTCTAGCTATTGTTATTCTAATCTTAATATCTTCTAGGTCTAAATATTATCCTATTATAGTAGCAAGTCATTGGTATTGGCCTACTATATTTTGATGTAATGAGAACTGGGAGATAGTAATCACAAGATGTAGAATAATATGAAAGAAATTAAATCTGCTATATGATTGAAATATGTTGTAAATTAAAATTATATAAAAGTATACAATGTAGCTATGGAGGAAATGAACACTCTATTAATAAAGCTATTGAACTACATTGCATCCATAACCATTGGAGGGTGATATACATAGAAATATACTATGCCCTAAGCTACACTATCTGACTATGTCCCCCGACTCTATGTCTATCTAACAATGAGGCCTTCCTTATACAGGTAAAATAGGTTACTTGGCCAACACTCTACCTAGTTTTGCAAGGGATAACTTGCACATATACAACTTGCACATTGAAACTTATGCATTTATTAAATTGCATGAAGAAACTAGATAACTTCCCCCTAAATTAATCTAATGTCCTAAGTATGTACCTTAGAATATATATTTACATGATCCATATGATGTAATATACTCTATTTCTAACACTCCCCTTATTATATTATTTGGGTATTTAAAAATTTAGTCTTTAATATGGATCTTCTTCTTCTTCATATTGATATCTATACTCTACATTATTTGTAACTTTTTCAAGCAAATAATTATTGTCTTTGTAATATGTAGCATTTGATGACAGAGCTTTCACCTCATAGGCATCTATGGGTTCTTCCATTTCTTCAATTTCTTCTATCCTCTGAACCAAATGTCCCTTCTAATTTCTCTTCTAATATTCTAGCTGAGGATAATTGGTTGATCACTAAAATTGTTTTTGATGAGGGTTCCTTTGATATTGTCAAGTTTTAAATTGATTCCCATTATTCATCTGATTTCCTTGCTTTCAATTTTTGGGATTGTATATGCAATAGTTGGTACTATGGCCTTTTTTTTCTGCATATCTGACAATACCATGCTTTCCATTTTCTCGTTGAAGAAGCAATATTTATCTATGGATTATCTTTTGATGGCAATGAAGTGTTAGTCATCTCATCTTTCATAGTATTTTCTACTTTATATTCTTGAAGTATATTGACTATATCATAAAAAGAAGTATCTTTTCTTAAAACCTGTAAGGACATGACCAAATGCTTGTAGTTGTCTAGAAGTGCTCTCATGGTTACTTGAGTGAGAAGTTCATCCTTAATTGATTCTCCTAAGGTCAATAATTTCCCTTTAATATCTTCTACCTTCCTTAGGAACAGTTCTATGCTTTCTCCACTATTCATATTTAATGAGTGAAGTTGAGTTTGGAGATGAAGAATAGTCACCTTATTTTTTCCTTCAAAAAGTTTCTCTAGGCTTGTCCATGCATCTGAAGATGTTTTGGATGAACTGATATATGGTTGAATCTCATCAGTGATAGAAAAAATTAAAATCCTTTGAATAATTTTCTCCAAACTTTAGGATTTCAGTTTCACCTGTGGTAGGTCTATGTGTTTTCCCTTTTATAATATCCCAAATTTTTTCATATACTAAGATTGCTTTCACTTTATTTTTCTAGGAGAAATAATTTGGACCCTTGAGTAGATGATATTCTTCTAGGAAGAATTTATTTCATGCCATTTGAATTTCCCTAAATAAATTCTTAGATTTTGTGGAATTCCTTATGTCTCCCTAAAGATTTTGAATATGATATAGTGCTTCTGTAAAAAATATAGTTCAATTTTGGTTGATTTTGTACAAATTTTGTAAAGATCAAAAATCAAATTCTTAACACCTTATTACTCCTATTGAACTAAGAACTTTTCAATTTTTTGGAGGAGGTTTTAATGTTGGATTTCATTTGTACCTTTTTAGAAGTATTGAGTGTTAGAATAAATAATTATTCTCTTAATTTCTAGTAGGATAAACTTACTTGAGTTACCACTCTTCCATGAGTCATGTGAACTCTCAATTTAGACTAGTGAGGTGTTGTAATCCAATGACTCTCAATGATCAACTTTGCTATTTATACGAAGTTTATCCATGGAATAAATAAATCAGTTCTATTTTTCTCTTAAAATCTTGTAATGCTTTGTAATTCTACTCTTGGGAAATTCTAACATGGTACCAGAGCTAGATAGATTATGCTAGGCATTCTCTCTTAAAGGTAGTTTCACATACTGGTTCTTATATTTTATATTTTTTAAAAAGGAGTTTTTTTTTTTTCATATCTATTTTAGATTGCTCATATTTCATCTACAATTTTTTTGTGAAAAATCTATTTATGGTTCTATATAATATTTTTTTACAAATTTATTTTACCATAATAAATTCTCTTTTAATTTTAGAAGATATTGATATTTGCCTCACTATAGGAGCAAGTATTTGAATTTTTTGCCAAATTGCAAGTGCAATATAGGCATATCATTTTCCATTTGTTCCCGATATTTTTTCTTGTTCTCCATAGATCACAGTATAAGAGCACGTTGGTCCACCTATCTTGACAATGCTTTTGTCTTGGCTCCTCCTTCACAATCATTGTGTCGTCTTCATAGAAAGTAAATTCATGGGCATACCTTTTTCATGGAGATCGTTCAGTTTTGTGGCCTCTTTTTATCTCACAAATATTTGTATTTTAATTAAAATCCAAAGTATAATTTCATGAGATATTTTAATATTTATAAAAGCACAATTTTCACATCTCATCTCAAGAGACGTTGGGTCATTAATTTTAAATACCATAGTGCTTATACTTAATATTAAAATGTGGCAAGTTATCTCCAACATTGCCAACGTCTATATCTTGGAGCATGGTGTTCTTTCTTCTTGTCTTCCTCAATGGGCATTTTGAAAGGATATTAGAACTCGATGAAAGCTAATTCTTAAATGATTTTTCCTCTTCACTTTATTCTAATCTTCACCTACTATCCATTCTCTGGCACTACAATAAATATATTTAGAAATTATAAATTCGATTGTGATGATTATTTCTCTCCCATCCTAGCTTTCAATCAACATCGTTATTTTTTTTAAAATGTGTATGGATTTGTTATGTTGTGTGTTGCTTACCTTCTCTGATGCAGTGAGCAACGTAACCTTCACTTTGTGGTAATTTGACAGATCAGTGAACACTTGACAAACACCTTTGTATTTATTATCTTCTCTTCACACTCCCTGATGTCATTCAATCACTTGACGAGCACCTTCCCTGGCGTCTTCTGCATCACTTTTTTAGGAAAGAGTAAACAAAGTATTATTAAATTTTTAATATTATTTGACATATTAATATCTTCTCAAAAATGAAGTGTAATCGTAGGTAAATGTTGACGTCATTTTGGAGTTCATCCTCGAAAGTGCAGTAAACCTTCTCTCGTTGTTCATTAACGAATTACAGTGAAACATGAGATTCATGCTCTTTTGAGCCTTTCGAATACCCTTCCCTCACTGTTCATTGACAAAGTGCAGTGAAATATGAAAGTCATGCTATTTTGAGCCTTTCTAAGACCCTTCTCTCACTCTTCGAAGACCCATATATATTTTTGGATGAACATCCAATCTAGGTCAAGTAATATTGTATTTTTTTTATTATTTTTCTAATCCTCATAAGTACAGTAAATATCGTAGGTAATCTAGCATCCTTAAAGTATAGTGAAGAATGAGAGTCATGCTCTTTTGAGCCCTTTGATTACCCTTCTCTCATTGTTTGTTGAGGTCTCTTGTGGGGTTTGAGTCACCTATTAAAAATTTAGTGGGCTCTATCAAAGCCCTAGAAGTGCTCTCTCAAGAATTTTCATCCATTGAGATGGTTAATTATTCAGATCTTCTATTTAAAACTGGTTTTTTTATCTTTATAATAACTGGTACTAAAATAAAGATATGCTCTTTGTATTTAAATATAACACCCTCTCATAAATTTGTTGTCATTTTTACTTCTTTAGTGCATTTTTTTTGCCACTAAAAGAAAAAAGTGACAATTTTGTAACCTCATAAATAATAATTTTTTTTGGGGGGGTTTTAAATGTGCCAACAATTGCATCTTTTTTCTAAGGCTTCAAGGGGGGTTTTTGTTATTATTGGTCATTGCTTTTTTTTTTTTGCATCATTGACTTTGTTATATCCCTTTATTAAAATTTCATTACTCATAACAACAATAGGAGATATTTTTTGATGTGAAACTAAATGTGGCTTTTTATTTTAGCCACTTGGTCATATGCTTTCATATCATTTTAGCTCTTTTAAAAAGAAATAATTTTCATACTATATATGCTCCTTTTTTCAAATCATATAAAACTTAAAATAAAGCAACAAAATAAAATATTTTCATAAGGGCACTTCAAAATTTATAATCACCTATGTTCCAAGTATTGGACTTATCACTAACTTATAGTTTCCATCATGGAAGGGCGGGTTATTGAGAAATACGATATATCAGTCTAGCTGGTTATCATTGCATCAAAATCCTATGTTCCACATATCAATTCTACTCATTACTTATAGTTTGCCTCACGTAAGGGTAGGTAATTGAGAAGAATAGGTATAAAGGCTTGGCCAATTTTTCTTGCTTCATTAGCCTATTTTAATATATCAAATCTCCTCATTTACTTATAGTTTCCCTCACGTTAGGGTAGGTTATTTGAGGATATTGGTATTACTATCAGGTTTTTGTTCCCTTCTTTAAATCTCTATTGTATTCTCTAAAAACTTGAAGTTAAATGGGGGAATTATTGGTTCACTTCAATTTTATTTGACCAATGAATACAATTGATCCACTCACCCCTCATAAATATCATACATGGAAACCCAAAATATTAAATCTCATTTTTCAAAAAGAGCTCACACACCTGCTAGAAGAGAAGCAACCTGAATTTGAAAAGGAATACGAAATATTTGTTCATAAAGGGAAAATGTATGAAAAAATGGGTATTATAAGAACTAATGTAAATGAAAGCTTATGGTTTCACATTATGGATTGTAAAAATCCATATGAAAGTTGGAAAAAACTAAAGAACTTGTTTGGAAAAGTAGATCAAATAAGGTCAATGCAACTAGAGGCAGAATTAACAACAATATCTCCTGAAGACTTCAGCAATATTGTTGACTTTCTCACCAAATTTAAATAATTCCTCACTCAATACAAAGGTAGTGGCAAGAATAAAATAGAAGAAGAATGCATCTATCTAATTCTTTCTAAATTAAATGGTGTATTTAAAATTTTTGCAACCACCTTTTTGTCTACAAAATATTCTCTTGGTGCAAGTTTTAAAATGCCATCCTTAGAGGAATTTTGTGATAGGCTAACTAGAGAAGAAATAAAACTTACAAAGTATGAGATCTCTTCCATATCTTCCTCTTCTTCAAAATACTTAGTAGCATCCACCTCTACTAAATAAAAATTCAAAAAGGAATAAAGGAGTCACATAACTTGTACTCACTGCAAAAAGAATCATCATTTTGTGAACAAATGTTGAAAAATACTACAACAACTAGAGGCAGCAATGAAGGATCAAAAGATAGGCACTAAGAAGTAGATAGGAAAATCCTTAAATTTTCAAGGCAAGACCATAAATACTTCATCAAAATACTGGGTTCTAGATTTAGGAGCAACTCATCACATGACTTCCTCAGATGAGTCATTCACTTCAATATCCTCAAGTTCAACATGTAGCATAGAAGTTGGTGACTCATCCTTTATCCTAGTCAAAGGAAAAGGTGACATATCCATTGATGGTGGTTATATCAATAATGTTATCTATGTACCAAACATTGCAACAAATGTCCTCTTCGTCTATCAGATTTGTACTTCTAGAAAAGGTAAAACAATTATCTTCTCACCAACAGGAGTTGAGATAAGAGACTTTCAAGACCGTCTCTCATAGCAAAAGGATATATTGATCACAACACTCACCTATTTCACTTCAAAAGATTCAAAAATTCATAAGGGGCCTCCTATTTTGTTGCACATGGAGATCTTGAAAGAAAAATTTGGCATGAAAGGTTTAGATATCTTAGTTATAACTACCTAAAGGAATTGAACACCCATGAAATGGTAACAGGATTACCTCAAGTCTCTTCTATTGATGGAGTATGTCCTAGATGTGCTCTTGGAAAGCAACATCAAGATCCTTTCCACCCAAGTGGTTCTCTAAAGGCCTCATCCTCCCTAGAGTTAATCCATAGTGATTTGATGGTCTTCCTAGATCCTTCCTTCAAAGGAGAAAAATATGCTTTAACCTTCATTGATGATTTTTCCAGAAGAACTTGGGCCTACTTCCTAAAATACAAAAGTGATGTTCTATCCCACTTCAAAATATTCAAATCCTTAGTTTAAAATCATGCCTCTTGCAAAATCAAGTAAATTCGTACAAATAATGGAAGGGAATACTTCAGTAATGAGTTCTCAATTTTTCTATTAGGTCATGGTATAATTCATCAACATTCTATCTCCCATAATCCATAGCAAAATGGCATTGCAAAGAGGAAAAATAAAACTTTAAAGGAAATGGTAAACTGTATGCTCCACTCAAGAGATCTTCCAAAAAAAAATTGGGCAGAAGCAATTAACTGTGCAAACTATATTCAAAACCGCACACCTCATAAATCTCTTGGCCATTTGACTCCCGAGGAAGCATGGACTGGCTCAAAACCTGATGTCTCTTTCTTAAATATTTTTGGGTGTACTACTTGGGTGCATATCCCAAAGAAGAAAAGAAAGGTTCTAGATAAGAAAAGAAAAAATCTCATCTTTGTTGGTTATTGTGAGGAAATGAAAGCATACAGGATACTTGATCCTGCAACTCATGAGGTCTTTTTTCATAGGAATGTTCAATTTGATGAAAAATTCCCTCATAAATATCCTCAACCATCCTCTTCCATAATTGATTCTCTTGAGCCATCTCCAATTTTAGAGCCTCAATATAATGAAGAACCCACTTTAGAGATGAATGATAAAAATGACCAAGATGAGGATCCTATACTCCAAACTCCAACTCAAAGTCCTACCATTCCAATTACTCCTTCCATAATACCTAAATGGGCCCACATCATTGTTGAAGAAGAAAATCCATACATCCAAAATCTTCCATCATCTAGATTAAGCAACTCCATAGGCTCTTGTCTTGTCTGTCAGTCCATTTCCACAGATCCTCAATCCTTCAAAGAAGCAACTGGTATTAAAGAATGGGATGATTCCATGGAAAATGAATTCTCTTTCTTAATAAAAAATAAAACTTGGGATTTAGTTCCTCTACCTAAAGTAAGGAAGTTATTTTGATGTAAATGGATTTACAGAACAAAATATGGACCTAATGGAGAAATTGACAAACACAAAGCTCGCTTGGTAGCCAAAGGTTTCTCTCAAATTGAAGGGATTTATTATTCTAAAACTTTTGCACCAGTTGCCAAAATGGATTCTGTTAGACTGGTACTTGCTCTAGTTGGTTCTCAAAAGTGGCCTATTTTTCAAATGGATGTAAAAAGTGCTTTCTTACATGGGGACTTAAAAGAGGATATATTCATGGAACAACTTGCTAGATTCACTCAAGACTCCTCCCTTGTTTGTAGACTACAAAAATCTCTCTATGGCCTCAAAAAAGCTCCTAGATCTTGGTATGAAAAAATGGACTCCTTCCTTCTTTCCTCAGGTTTTTCTCATTATGAGTTTGATGCCATAGTCTACATTTGGAGAGATGAAGAGAATATCACCTTAATTGTTCTCTATGTTGATGATATACTACTCACTGGTATTGATATTTCTCACATTCAAACTATCAAAGACTCTCTTTCTAAAAAATTTGAAATGGCTGATCTGGGTTTAGATCATTACTTCCTTGGGATTAAAATAAATCAAAAAAATGCAAGAATTTCATTGTGTCAACAGAAATACACTCTATACCTTCTTTAATGGTTTAAGATGATTGATTGTAAGCCCTCTTCTACACCTTTTTAGTCTAGAGTCACTCTAAGTACTTCCTGCACATCCACTCTATGTGATGCTACTCTGTACTGACAACTAGTAGGGAGTCTATTATACCTCACTCATACTCACCCAGATATTTCATATGTTGTTGTCTTGATATCTAGATTCTCACATCAACCTCATTTCAGCCATTGGCAAGTAGCAAAAAGAATCCTACGCTACTTGCAAGGAACTACTCAATTTGGGCTCTTATATGAAGGAAAATCCATGGTTATCATTAGTTACATAAATTTTGATTGTGCGGGTTCAGTAGAAGACAAATGTTCAAATTTTGGCTGTCTTTTGTCTTGGTTCTTCACCAATTTCTTGGTCATGCAAAAAACAACAAGCATTAGCACTATCATCTACAAAGGCAGAATACAGGGCAACAATTTTAGCAAGTTAGGAAGCTCTTTGGCTTCATCAAATACTAAGAGAATTTGGTTTTTCCATGACAAACCTATTACTCTTTGGTGTGATAATCAGAGCACAATTCATATTTCTTGCAATCCAGTTGAGCATCAACATACCAAGCACATTGAAATTCACATGCACTTCATTTGGTAGCATATTCAGAGAGGGTAAATATACCTGGGCTATATTCCCATAGAAAATCAAATTGTAGACATATTCACAAAATCCTTTCCTTCTCCATTTTACATTCAGTTGCAAGAGAAACTTGGAGTAAGGCAGATGCATTATAAGGTACAAAAGAGGTTTTCACCTCTCCTTTCTTCTTATTGTTTCTTTTTCTTTGGAAAATGGTTTTTTTCCACGTGGTTTTTTTATCATCTCTTCTATATGTAATAATATTGTACATGAGTACCTCATTAGACCCAGTTTGTGGGACTCGTTTCTTTTTTCAATGAGGATAATCTTCACCATCCGAAGACATACCTCTTCATTTTTCTTTTTGATAGATGGTTTTTTCCCATGTGGTTTTTTTTTACCATCTCTCCTATATTTAATAACATTGTACATGAATACCTCATTAGGCCTAGTTTTTGGGACTCATTTACTTTTTCAATGAGGACAATCTTCGCCATCCAAAGACACATATTTATTTTCCTTTTTGATAGATGGTTTTTCCCATGTGTTTTTTTTACCATCTTTTCAATAGGAATCATTGTAAATGAGTACCTCATTAGGTTCTATTTTCGGGACTCATTTGTTACATTCACCCCTAGTATCACTTAAGGGGGGTGTTAGAATAAATAATTATTCTCTTAAGTTCTACTAGGATAAAATTTCTTGAGTTACCACTCTTCCATGAGTTAGATTAACTCTCATCTTATACTAGTGAGTTGTTGTAATCCAATGGCTCTCAATGATCAACTTTTCTATTTATACAAAGTTGATCTATGGAATAAATCAATCAGTTCTATTTGTCTCTTCAAATATTTTAATGCTTTGTAGTTTTACTCTTGGGAAATTCTAACATTGAGACAAGAAAAATATAATTTTCCAACCTTAGTAAAAAACCTAATAACCTCTTTTTATATCCCTTGAATTCTTTCTAATTTCCAATAAATAAATTTGATGTAGTAACCTTGCGGCTCCAAATTTTGGATTATTAAAAAATTTATAATATTTACAAAATGTTAAAGAATTTTAATCCAAGTATAATTCCTTATTTCTCCTAGGTTCATTGCAAATATTAATTTAGTTTGATAAGTTATCATTTATAGCTTTTGCTTTCAAAATCTGAGATTTAACCTTAGCTTGTAACCCTTATATCTCCAAACATGAAAGCAATAATAAAATGGGATTAAACCTTACCTTTTGGATGCTAAATATCCTCACTATTCAACACTTTATTTGGTTGGATATAGTAGCAATATAATGATCACCTTAGGCGCTAGAATCAATGGAGATGCCTTTGAATTGCTTGTCTTCAATAATGGAACATAGACATTATAAAAATAGGAAGGTTTGAACTTCAAAAATAGGAGCCTTTAATGCTTCTTCTTCCTTCCTTCCACATTGTGATTTGTATGGATTTGAATGTGCTTTGTTGTGTATTGGACTTTAGATTTTTGGCACCTTTTATGGATGAATAATCATCGGCTTTGTGACACATGTCATGCTTATTACAAATGAGTGCTCCTCTCCTTCTTTAACATACCAATTTCTTATTCAATGCTTTCTTGAGCATTCTGTAATGTAAGGGCAATTGTGTGAATCTTGTGGAGGATAACAAGTGTCACCACTTCCTTTATATTCCCTATAACTCCTGTGTGAGTTTTCTTGAGTGTTGAGAGATGAAATGGTGCCTTAGATATTTAATTCCACGTGGCATTCAAAATATCTACATGAAGTCCTTCTCTGTAATGTCTTCCAAAGAGAATATTATAACTCCTCAAATCCTTTTGTATGCCATTCCTTTGATTTGTTATGTTTCTTTACCAGCAAGCAAACATTTCTTCTACAAGTGGATCGATGATGCGCTATGGAACTTTGAAAGCTGATTTTGGTGCTTCCTTTGGTGGATGATCTTCAC
The DNA here is from genome assembly GCA_028583015.1 of Wollemia nobilis. Lineage (NCBI taxonomy): Eukaryota > Viridiplantae > Streptophyta > Pinopsida > Araucariales > Araucariaceae > Wollemia > Wollemia nobilis. Next base: position 555,176 of record JAQPPZ010001320.1, on the reverse strand, counting down.
CAAGTTAAAGAGCTTTCATGTAGCACCTTTGCTCCTTTTTTATGCCTCCAATGTATTTATTCCTATGTATATTTTGATGCCTTTTCATAGTAGATGTGCACTCTTTTTTCTATGTAAATGTAGCTTGATGGTGGCCTTATGTGGGCTTTGATTCTGCATGTGCATCCATCCAATATGATCCCTCTGAGTGGCTCTTTTTGATTGGGAAGAAGAGTGTTAACGTTTGGCATTCCTTGGCTGATTTACCCTATAAATATTATGTCTTTTGAGGAACTTTCAAATATTCTCTTTTGCTGTAAAAACTAGATTAGAGTAGTGCAATAATATGTATCATAAATTGTATATAAGGCTTCTTTAATGTGCCTTCTTTTGCACTCTTTTTCCAGATCTGAAATTCTGGTTTTATGGCAGATATTTCCTGAAATATAAGGGTTTTGAGGTTATCTTTTATGAGTAGATACCTTCCCATTTTTTCTTGGATACTTTGATAACAAATCTAAGCTTAGATAACAGTAGATAGAAGCTTTTTAATTGATGCAATTTTCTGCACTTTTTTTCCTTGCATCTAACTTTGTAATTCTTTGGATTTGAGACTCACCAAGTCTCAATATTTGAAGCTTCTATTTCTATTTTTGGTTAGTTGTGTTCTTATCCATATTTTTAAGGATTATAACCTATTTTTGGTGGCTTTACTTGGCCACTATGAGTTACATATTTATGTGCTTTAATAGTGTCTTTAGACACTTGATACAGATCAGATTTTGTGCCTTTAAAAAAACACAAAACTAATTTATTTTGAGAGTATTATAATAGTGCAAATAAATATGATATACTTTATTTTTAATGCACTAATAATTTCACCTTATCACTCCAATCAACTCTCAAGATAATGCACAATTAAATTTACTGCAACTAATCAAGAATAATCTGAAATGAACCTTCAATAATTATTCTATAATTTCACTACAATTTAGTATTGTAGGACTTAGTCTTATTTTTATTTTTCTAAAGTAGATGATAGGTAGTTAATAGAAGAAATTCTGAAATCTAATCAACTCCTAATTAATGTGCAAATGAACCTTAAAAAGAATATTTTTTTTCTTTTGCACTTTTGAATACTGTAATCTAATTTTCTTCTTGCAACTTTAATCCAAATTCAGGTGCTCTAACAAATATGATAAGTAATCCAATTAATGAATCTACTTGCACTTAAAAAAATTTACCTTTTGAAATTTTATGTAACTCTTTTACCACTTTTGTAGAGGATGTATATCTTAGTGTCTAGGATCATCAAATTGCTATTTCAAGTAGGATCTTGTAGATCTTTGTAGATTATCCTAATAGCTCCTTCTTCACCAAATGATGATCTCAAACTTTCTTTCATGAGCCTAGGATTTTGTGGCTTGTTCTACTCTTATGTTCTCCTACTACAGATTTGGAGAAGTCTTTGTCTCTGAAGCGGTGCCTTCTTGCTATGAGAGGTAATATTCAAATCTCTAATATTTGGTGAACTTCTTCTATCTTCAAGTCTTCTTGTTGAATTTTAACTTCAACTAGGAACTTCTTCTGGTATTTGGCACTCCTTGCCAAATTCTCCTTCACATATTTGGAACTCCTTGCAAAATTCTTCTTCTTCGGCTTATTGCCATATGGTGATAATTATTCCAAGTTCTTCACTATCAAGAGCTTTTTCTTGGTAGTGGATTTATCCAATGAGTTCTCCTAAGAAATATTTTGATGATATTTAGCAAGGATATACAAGTATTTTTCTAGATTCTTCTTGAGACCTCTCCTAGGTCTTCGATATTGCAGCTTCTGATGGTCTTCCTTGAGACCTTATCTTCAACCTTTTACTCTTGGAAGTGTTGGTGGTGAGATCTTATTTTGGATATCTGATTCTACTACTTCTAGCTTCAAGAAAGACTCACCTAGTCCTTCTACTTCTTTCGAGACTAGAAGTTCTTCAATGAGATATTCTCCTGATCTCTTCATTTTTCTTCAGGTGTTGAGTTGATTATGAAGAAAATACTCTTCCTAACTTTATTGTAGGAAGTTTTCAACTCACTGAATCTTATTTCCATACAATGAAAATATTAGTACTAAAATATTTAGTCTACTTCTAAATCAGATATTCTCTTTGAATTCTTCTTTAAGATCAAGGCTTTTGTGGCCTTTTTCAATATCAAGGATTTTGTGGCCTTTTTCAGTATCAAGGCTTCTATGGCCTTTTCATTACCAAGGATAATATGGAATTTTCCAATATCAAGTATTCTATGTCCTTTTTAGTATCAAGGCTTCTATGGTATTCTCAGTATCAAGACTTATGTGGATTCTTCTTCAAGGCTTCTATGGTTTGTTATTCAAGGATACTATGGACTTTTTTTTTCAAGGCTTCTATGGTCTGTTCTTCAAGGCTACTATGGCATTTTTGTATCAAGTATTCTATGGCCTATTCATCAACTATAAATTTCTTCAATTCAATAATGAAGATCTTTAGTCTCCTGACTTCACCATGATTCTTCACTAGAGTCTTCTTTCGTAGTATTCTTCTCTTGCACAAGGAACTAATATCTACACTATGAAGGCACACCAACCTTAGGGTAACAAAGTTGGAGTTTCCTAGATTTCTATTGTAGGAAGAGTCCTAATCCACTAATAATTAATTTTCTACAACAAAAGAAACTTCAAGCAATAATTAGAAAATTCTATATATCCTATATGATCTTCACTAGATGATTTATCAATCTAGTGGATTGAATGTTGAGTCCTAGTCTTCACGAGTTTTTCTTGCAACTTTGTGGAACAGACTCCAGTAAAATATATTCTCAGTATTTTTGGAACTGATATTTCTTTCAGTCTTAACTTTGTGACTCTCCCTAATTCTACCACCTAAACTCTTTTGAGATATTTTGACAGTGGCTGGTCCAGCGGTGCATCAGTTTGACAAAACACTTAGGCTCAATTAAAATGGTGGTTTCCCTATTGACCTACACATACTAGATCTACCATGGCTCTGATACCACTATTATATTTTGATGTAATAAGCATTGGGAGATAGCAATCACAAGATGCATAATAATATGAAAGAAAGTAAATCTTCTTGATGATTGAAATATGTTGTAAATAGAAATTATATAAAAGTATACAATGTGGCTATGGAGGATGTGAATTAGCATTGGGAGATAGCAATTACAAGATGCATAATAATATGAAAGAAAGTAAATTTATAAATCTACTAAACTACATTGCATCCATCACCACTGGATGGTAATATACACAGAACTGTACTATGCCATAAGCTACAATATCTAACTATGTCCCCTGACTCTATGTCTATCTAATAATGAGGTCTTTCTTATATAGGTAAAATAGGTTACTTGGCCAACACTCTACCTAGTTGTACAAGGGGCAACTTGCACATATATAACTTGCACATTGACACTTGTGCATTCATTACATTGCATGAAGCAACTAGATAAATTCCCCCTAAAGTAATCTAATGTCCTAAGTGTGTACCTTGGATGATACATTTAAATGACCCAAATGATGTAATATACTCTATTTCTAACATGGCCTAGCTATATTCAATGGGAATTTCTCATGCAGTAGATGACTTATCACACTAAAAAAATGCTCTTGTTCTTATAGTTGTTTCATGAAACGATGGGCTAGTTTAACAATGCATTCTCTCAGGCAAATTTGGATTGCATATACCTGCAAAATGTTAAATTTTTCTTATGCTGGGTTTGGATACATACACTAATAACATATTACTTACATAAGACAATCTTACTCCTAAATTCTCTCCTTATCATATTACTTCTCCTCACAAAAGACTTGAAATTTTGGATACAAATATTAAATACTTTCTCATAGAATAATGGAACACAATATCACATATAATAAACATATAACTCAAGGCAAAATGAACCAACTATATTCACAAAAATTAAAAGGATACAAAGTATTATAGTACAAGAATATACACTATAATTTGATGTTTTAAATTATCTCATGTGCTACTCTACAAATATCATTTACAAAGAGGCTCTTGATATTTCATTTTCAACTATCTATTCATCTCCTCAAACTCCTAGGATAAATGACTCTTAATATTTATCATAGATGAAATATATTTATTGACTCCTTAATTATAAATATGTAATGATTAATAAAAGATAAATATTTACATAAATCCTATGTTACAAATTTACAAATCATTTAACAGATACTTGTAAGGTACCAAATAATGTAATATAATTCAACATTAATTCTGCCCCACATGAATATTTGATAAAATTTTGGCTCACTCCAAGTTCTGCAAATGTAAATTAGAAATTTATTAATCGACATTAAGTGGATTTAATGATTTTTTTATTAACTAAAAGAAAGGGTTTTGAAAGGGTCCCCAAACATTTTACAATTGAAAGTAGAGTAATCAAATAACCAACCAAAAAACTACCCAAAAATAATCATAGGATTAAAATACCACAATAGGGGCCACCTACTGAACCAATAACATAAAATAAAAGGAAATGCAAGAAAGGGAAGAATAGGAGAAGAGGGATAACTGAGAGAACCCCAAAAATACCACCCCATAGCCCATGAAAGAGCTACTCCTCCTTGGGATCATTCAATTCAAATAGCTACTGACATCATTGTTGCCCCAAAAAAATAAACTTTGCCAAGAACTTATGGTGCCAAGGGGCAGACGAAAATAAAAAATGGAGTAATCTAGCACCTGTGAACAAGAAATGAACCTTCACAACCATTACAAAAGGAAGCATGAAAAAAATATCAATAATATAAATGCCAAAACTCAAGGTAAACCTTAAAGTATTTGCAGGAGATCTTAGGGTAAACCATCCCTCCAAGTTGATAAACCTTCTTGCATGATGTCAATATTGGCCATGGCATCAATTGTTTTATTTTCTTCTCTAAAAATATGAACAATTTAGAAATATTCTAAACCTATAAGATGTCTTCTACACTCATCGATCATATTAGCAATGTTCTAGGTAGGGCATCAAGAACCCAAAGCTGAATTGACAATGTTAAGGGAATCACCTTCAATGATTATTTTCCTACAACCAATTGATTCCAACAGTTTTATCCCTTGAAATAACGCTCTAGATTCTACAAAATGGTTGGATTGTATGCCCAAATATTTTGTGTAGGCAAATAAAAATTCCCCCTTGTCATTCCTAAAAGCTCCACCGGTACCTACTTTCCCTAGGTTACCTTTGTAAGCATCATCAAAATTAAGCTTAATCCATCTGGGGGGCTGCCATTTGGTTTAGGCTATGTTAAGCAAATTAGACTAAAATAAATTTCTATTTCTAACCTTAAGACCAAGCATCTCTATTGACTCTAATTCCTCACTAATTCTTAAGTTATTCAGAGATAGAGAAGCAATATTTTCATTAAGGCAACAATTCTAGAACAAACAAAGGAAGCATCTCTCTTAGAATTCTTGAAAGCTCAATTATTTATCTCCTTCCACACACTCTAAAATAAATGAGGGAGGTCAAATGGATAGAGAAAACTGAGAGGCTTAGAAGGAAAAAGGGGAGGACCATTGGAGATAGATATCCAAAATGAGTTTTGGGCTGACCCAAGATATTTTGAGAAGAATTAGAAACAATAGAGAATTTCCTAAAAGGAGCATTGGAAGAAGAGATGGTTTATGATTTCCTCATTGGATTCACAAAGACAACACCTATTAGGAAATACATTACCATTTTATGCAAGTTTTTGAGGGAAAGGATATATTTTGGAAAGCCATCCGAAAACACAAATTAATTTTAGGGGTGATATTTTTAAACCAAACAAGGTTCTAGGGGAACCAAGAATTAGAAACACCTTTAGCAAGGAGGTAGGCTTATTTAATAGAGAATGATCCATTTGATTTTACTTTCCAAAAAATATATTCTTTGACCTAACTGACCTTGAGAACCTAGAATTTAAGCAACTCAAATATGGCTATGGAAGCATATTTTTGCAAAACACTAATATTGGGGAGGGCCAAATATTTCTAGGATTTCTTCCCATTGTTGTATTCAATATAATCTGCAACCTTGGGACTGAATATGAGTTGGACTTGGTTAATTAACACATCAAGGTATGGGAAGATAAAAATAATAGCACTAAGAAGCTAAGGGTTCTCCAAAAAAATTATCTTCTTTCCATATTCTATGTTCCATCTAAGTCTTTTAAAGAGGAGGGATATAATTTTAAGCAAGCTGAGCCAAAAGGCCAACCCATTCAAGGGGGGACTCTAGGAAATTTTTGTTGAGAATAAGATATTTTTATAAAATAATGTAAACCTAACCAACATTAATGTTCTTAACCATCCTTTATATTTTTTTGGCCATAAGAGATTTATTTATCAACTTCAAATTTTTGAAATCTAGATCTATAGCTTCTCTTCTATTATAAACTTAATCCCAATTAACAAGAGGGAACCTCTTCTTCTCCTTTGAACCTGAATAGAGAAAGGTTTTTTTGGATATGCTCTATTTTTTGGGCTATCTTGGGTATAATTTTAAAGAGATAATAAATGGTAATTCTTTGGAGTGTGGACTTTACAATCTGGGCTTTCCCTATCTAGATGAGTAAGGCCCCTCTCCAACCAATTAGTTTCCTTTGAAACCACTTTAACACTAGGTATCAAAGATCCTATTTGATTCTACCATTTAATAAAGGCATTCCAAGATAAGAGGAAGGGAACCCTAAAATATTGCAATCCAAAATATAAATAATTTTCCTTTATCTCCTAGTAGAGGTGTTTAGGAATAATATTTTACTTTTTCAAAAGTTTATTTCCTGACCTACAACACATTCATAATCAAAAAGGATATTCTTGATCTCTTTGGATTGAGATATTGATATGGAGGAGGCCAATAGAGTATCATCTACAAATTTCTAATGGGAGATAGGATTTAGAGATAAAGTGGGCCTAATGTCATCAATAAATTTCTAGAGAGAAGCCACCTTGATTGTTCTCCCTAGGGATTCTACCATCAAAATAAAGAGGTACAAGGAGAGTGGATCTCCCTGTTGAAGACCCATTTGGTTTATAAAATAACCTACAACTAATCCATTGATAATAATCAAGAACTAGAAAATTGAGATGCATTTTAATACCAGGCCTAACTAAAACCCAAATTTAGTCAATTTTTTTGAGAGGAATTCCTAGGAACCCTATCATAGACCTTGTTCATGTCGAGCTTCAAGAATAGGCCAACGTTACCATTTCTATCCATGGAATGAATGACATAAATAGTTATAATGCCATCCAAAATTTTCCTTCCCACTATAAAGCCACCTTAATTTAGATCAATAATGTCAGGCACTAAAATATTTAACATATCATCTAGGAATTTAGAAAAAAATTATAAATAGTGTTACATAGGTTGATAGGCTTAAAATAACTAAAAGGTTTTGGTCCTATATCTCTTGGGGATGAGGACCAAAAATGTATAATTGATATTTTTTGGAATATAACTAGACATTTAAATCTCTTTGAGAGCTTCTCCAATATCTTTCCCCATGATATGCTAGTATTTTTGGAAGAACAAGGGGGAAAGGCAACTAGACTAGGGGCTTTCAAACTACCCATGGAAAATACTACCTTTATAATCTCCTCATAATTGAATAATCCATATATAATAGCATACATATCTTGAAAAATCAAATGAGGAATGTTGCTCAAAAGATTCCTTTCAGTTAGATCATCCCCTATCTCCTTGCGACCTAGAAGGGATTCAAAAAAATTAATCGCTTTGGCCCTAATCACTACTATATCCTCTGAGGGGGATATTTTTGCTTTAATAATTTCTTTATTCCTATTTGATATTTTGTGCCTTAAATTAGAGATATGAAAGAATTTAGTATTATGGTCCCCTTCTTTCAACTAGGTTACCTTGCACTTTTGCTTCCAAAACACCTCTTCACTAACCAAAATATTATGAACTCTAATAGAATCAATTTATCCTTAAATATATCCTCCTAGTAAGGTATTATAGATTCAAAAATTTTCTCTAACTCTTACAGCTCCTTTCTTAGGTCTTCCTATTGGTAGTTTTGTAACTTTACCGCATTGAATTTTGTTGAATATTGATTATAAAATTTTGATAAATCTACTAAAGGAAGGCAATGTTATTTTGTTGTTTATTTTAATGTAATTTGGTTTTACCCTCTTTAATATAATATTATTGTAATATAAAATGGAATTTGTGAATGCAATGAAGAACTTTGTTAAAAAATGTTTAAGGATCAAAAGCATCGATAGGAGATTATTTTCAAAAAGAGAAGTGCCTCAGAAATAAGAAATAATTTGTTTCACACATAGCCTAGGGTGAAAGTCCTTTTCACCTCTTTTAGAGGTAAAGCGCAATACAAGGATGATTTCACCCAAAACAAAGTAAAGGTGATAAAATAATATTTATCTTTGAATTAACAGTAGAATGTTGAGGAAGAGCAATGAATTTAAGTGATTTCACCCCAAGCTTCGCTTGCAAAGGAATTTCACCTCAAAAAGAGATGAAAATAATAATTTTATCCAAGAGAAAAGTTAAGAAGGATGGACACTTTGTAGAAAAACACTTCAATTTTTCTACATCAATAGAAATAATTCAGCTTCTAGTCCTTTAAGTGGTGTTGCACTTGATAATCTTCTACATGTAATTTTTGAATGCTTTATTTCCATTATTTGGTGTGTTTAAATTCTGATTTTGAATTTAATCTTTGCTGGTGTGGGAGTGAATACTAAAATTATCTTTGGAGTTTGTCTTTGCATAATTGTAAGAAGTTTATGTGTTGGTATTTCTATTATTTGTTACTAATGGTTGCTTGGTGGAATTTTAGTTGTTAGTCTATCCCCATCCTATACCATTGGCTTATAGCCATATTTCCTTATTTCTTTCCTATTTTCCTAAGCTTTAAACCAAAGTAGATTAAGAATGGAGCCAACCCTTTCTATAGATTAGCCCAAAGGACATTTCTTTCCTTCAGTATTTCAATGTTGGCCAAGTCTAGGGTGCACAAAGCATAGATTTGGTTACTAGGTAGATTCATGACCAACAATTTTTGGCATGCCTGGTGGAACTCTCAAAAGGTTCCGCTTTCAATAGTATTAAGGTTTGATGTTTGCCTTGTACCGTATGATTAAAATATCTGGCAACTCAGCTCTACCTAGAAGCCTTCAAACGTGAAGTAAGTGAAATTTTTCTTCATGATCACAAGATCAAAGGCCAAAATTTTAGAAGAGCCCATTGAGTTTTACAAACTTGATATTCAAGAGCTAGGAGAACACCATAGGTTAGTTACTCTAGCTATCCTATCAAGTACAACATCTTTTCAATTAGTTGGTGTATTTTCTATTCCTCCAAGTTCTACTAGTACAACTACTAGTTTTCCACCTCCCCAACCACACACACCAATCCACATGGCTCAAAATCCACCACCACAATAGCCACCACCAAGGCAATTTACAACATGGAATCATTCTGGATCTCTAAATATGTAAGCTCAAAATTTGATTCTACAAGCAACAATAAAGGCTTTACAAACTTATGATGGTACGAGAAAGACAGCCTATGAGCATGTTTAAGATGTAGCTACTTTAACGATGATTTATGGCATAACATAAGAAGACATAATGGTAATATTACTTGTTCTCTCTCTCCAATGGAAATTGCTTTACTTTTACCAATCGTTGCAACTTGTAACCACCACTACTTAGGACCAATTATTTGAACTACTAATCAAAAGGTTTAATGAACAAGCAGATCCATTCTCCGTGTTGAATTAGTTCACTACCATTCAAAGGCATCCATAGGAGAAAATCATGGACTTTAACATTAGGTTCATCTAGACTTGGCATAGGGTTCCTAATGGTCTTTGATCGAATCTTGAATAAGTAGTATTTTACTACCTTTGAGATTTCAACTTTGATATTAGTATGGCCATCCAATATTCCAATGCCAATACATTCCCTGATCTGTATTTTGTGGCATAGAAGGATGAAGCTGATCTGATTACTATCGATAAGCTCCCAAAAAAAATGACCATACCCATTTTCCTTGATATTCCACAATATTTGTATGCCAATGCATACTCTTAGACTTTGCCCATATCACCCATGTATCCAATTCCTTCATGGAATTCAAATACATCCCAAAACATGATAACAGTTTCTATCCCTCAACTTCATGTTCTAGCCATTTCATAGTTACCAAATCCAATTCCATTATTAGTACTAGCAGCTCCACCTATTCCATTACCATTACCAACTTCCACAGTACCCTCAAATCTTGATCTGCAAGACAAGGTGCTAAAATAATTATAGTTTGTGAATTATGTTATAAGAGCAATGAGTAACGAAATTATGATAATCAAAAGAAAGCAGGATAAAAATGATTTTATACCAAGGATATTTCAACTACCAGCAATCACCAAAGAACAAGCATCTACTTCTAGAATTTTTTTTGAAAATGGTACTATCATGCTCATAAATGAATAATTTGGTCCGTCAGAGAGAATATTTTGATGTTCTACTTGTAATGATCCACATAGCGAAGACACCCACATGGTTTTTTTGAACTATATGTAGACATTGGTGGATAGCTCTTCTGGTGGTCAAGTCAAGATGATCATGGAGATAGATCATAAATTCATGGTTCCTTCCATTGAGAAATTTTTAGTTCTAACAAGATCTAGGGAAAAACCTATCATTGTAGATCTGGCTGAAATGGAGCCATTGAAGGTACCTACTGAGCAGAAGGTGCAGAATGAAAAAAGGTAGTCTCAAGTGAAAGAGCCTATACTTGCACCTAATATAGATGAGCCTATATTGTTGAAGGACCTTTTGCCTACACCAATTAAGGATATATTGCAAGTAAAAACATCAACTTTGCAACCTTCTATTGCACAAGCGTAGATAGAAATGAAAGAGCAGGATAAGGAGAGGCTCAAATACCCATCCTTGACCAAGCTCTAAAATATCAAAGCTACACAATAGTACCAAAGTAGGTATAAAGTTGGTGAATCAAGGGATCCCAATGCGGAGTCATAGAATATTTTCTAAGAGCTAAAGAGTATTCCCACCAAGGTGAGTCTCTATGATGCACTACAACTACCTGGACAAGTAGATCTATTGCAGGAGTCATTGAAATTTGTGAAGGATAAAAAGAAAAATATTACATAGATAGTGCTAGCTGAAAAACTACCCACTTTAGCCATGGGAATAAATAGACCTCCCCCATTCTATATGTCTCTCAAGATGGAGGGTTGGATCATGCATAATTTCATTATTGAATTTGGTGCAACAAAAATTGTCATGCCAAAGGCAGTTTGCAAAATCATGGGTATGGAGTACACAAGCAACATGGGCATCTTGCATTTGGATGAAACTCCTATAAAAATGGTGAGGGTGATCAAATACATCCTGATAGTCTTACATAACATACCCCAGATAACTATCATTCAAGAAGTTATGGTAGATTTGGAGCCATACTTCAACATGTGTCTATCAAGGGAATTCACAACCAAGTTAGGAGGTTATCTATATTTGGACTATTCTCACCTGAAGATTCAATTCAAAGAGAAGAGAATACAAATTTACAATGAGAAGCCCTCCACATATCATATCAAAAATATTGAAGAAGAAGAAACGATCATAGATTTTTTTAACATGGCGACTGAAGAGCTAGAAGATATGGATCTAATGGAAGAAGCTTTAGATGAGATTTGGTTAGAGGATGAATTTTTGATGCTTGATTTCAATGCAATGATGGAGATTAAAATTAGTTGTTACACCATCACTAAGCTTGAGAAGGTCGAAGTGAAAGTGTCTGATGATCTAGGTTCCACATATAACCAATTGTGGAAAATGTACTTTGATGATGCTAAAATTACCAAAAGTTGACATTTGATCTAACAACAAGTAATAACACAAGTTATTCAAAAATATATGCTTTATTCATGATAAATTTGATATGGGTTACAAATAGGGTGAATTATACTTTTTCCTTTCATGAATACACTATGGGTCTGATGCCTTACTCTGATTTCCCTCAGTGTAGGTGGGCTTCTTTGTATTTGGGCCACTGCCAAGTTGTTGTTGATTTGATGATGCTTTCCCCCTTCATATTTGCTGCATAACCTATGATTAACCTACAAAAGGGGGTTAGTACGATGGGGGGCTTGCCTTAGTTAGGACCCATGTTTATAAAGATGAAATGACTATAATATCATAACAAAACATGTGATAAACTATGCAGAAAGTAATAATATGGTAAAAGGGAGCTTACCACCCAATCTGGAGTGATTTGGGGCCTGTAGACCCAATTCACCACCCGAGGGGTGAACTGAGGCCGGATTCATATGTCAAGGGGTGATATGAGCTATGATGCCTCTTTTACAAAATAATTTTGGTGGGTCAACTCCTAGGTAGCTAGGGTGCATCTGTGTATCATTGAAATATGATTGTGTGTGCTAGAAAGTGACTGTTCAATATTGGCTTTCCATTTTAACAGAGTAATTGTGCTTTGTTGAATTTATGAATCTTACTTAATTAGGGGTTTGGGACCCATTATTTATAGGTAAAGGCAAGGTGCGGGGGGTTTAGATAGACTAAACCTAGGTTTGATTCTAACTAGAGTTAGGTTAAGAAATGCAATGTGGCAACATCACATTCCTTATGAGAAATATCTCATCCTCACACATGTGTGAGGATGGATTAGGGCTAATCCTGATTAGGAGGTGTTTAAGCCAATTTAAGACATGATTAAATAAATATCTCAAAAAACCCTAATTTCACACATGTGGAAGGATTTAATTAGTGCTAATCAATATTAAGGGTTATTTTAACTAAATTTTCCCTAAAAAGGTGACTTAAGTGAAGTCAACATTAAATTAGATTTTAGGTATTTACTTATTAATTGTTTTGGTCAACTAATACCTCATGGGGGCTTCAATTGCATGTGAATAGACCGTCAAATGATATTTCAATGCACCAGATGTGATTTGGAAGGCTTATGAGGGTTTAGGACTAGAAATTCGATGGAGTAGTACACGGGAGTCTACACGATGCTATGACAATCTATGGTGATATACGCATGACTATAGCCATCTATGTATTACTACACATGACTAAAACAATATACACATGTATAGGAGGATCTAACATAGTCTATGATAGTCTACAATAGCCTAGGGTTATCTAGGATATCCTATGTAAACCTCCAAGTGTCCATAATGATCTACAAGTATGTAGGTATAGCAGTGTGCAACTTTTGGGTGTCTACATTTTCCCCTTTTTGTACTATACTGTGAATAACACAAGCTTATACTAAGAGGGGGTGGGTGAAAAGTATAAGACCACTTTTTACTTTTTCTTCTAATTTAATATTATGTCGTGTAAATATAGCAATATCAATAGTAGTAATCAAAGAAATGCATAAAATACCATACACAATAGAGACACCACAATTTACATGGTTCACCCAATGTGGGCTACTCCACAGAGAAAATATTTTACTAAAAATTTCTCAATCAATATCTTTGGGAATCACTCCCAATTACAATGTTTATGGATATTTGTCTAAAGGAGATGTTGATCCCCTAATATCAAGTTCATGGATCTCTTCCATAGGATAAATCTTTCCCCTTATGCTCTGGCTATGTGATCTTCTAGAAGACTTTGTCTCTCTGCTGCACTCACTAGTGGACCTCTCTCCACTTGAATACTCCTCACTCAGATCTGTCTTCAACTGTGTTAGTTATTGGATCTCTATCCACTGAGACTCTATAATCTATACTCTATCACCTCCAAATCTCTATCAATAGGCTCACTAAGAACCTGCTCAATAGGCACACACAAAACCTGCTTAACAAGCTCACACAGAACTTGTCAAATGTTGAATAACAATCTCACACATATTTTGTCCAAATATGCTCTAGCAAGCTCACCAATAACTTGCCCAACTTTTCTCTAGAAAGATCACTAAGAACTTGCCTAAATATGCTCTAGAAATCTCACCAATAACTTGCCCAAATATTCTCTAACAAGCTCACCAAGACCTTTCCAAAATCTACTCTAGCAATCTCACCAAGAAATTTTCCAAATCTGCTCCAACAAGCTCACTAAGAAATTTTCCCAAATATGTCCACAAATCTATCCACAAAGTTGTCCACAAAGCTGTCCCAAAATAGTCCACAAGGGCCTTACCAAAGGCTTAATAAATAATATACAAACTGCCACAAATATGTCCAAAATTCTATTCCAAATATCTTCTCAAAGACTCAACCAATCATGCTCAAGTAGCACTCAAAACTCATCCACAACTCTATCAAGGCAAAGATCAAATATGAACTCAACAATGAATGGCAATGTACTCTTCAATGAATGACAACAATGATCCACAATGCTCTCAACTCAACTCAATATCAACTCAACTCAATCTCAACTCAACTCAAATATTATAGAAGCATAAAGATAATTTTTAGATACTCAATATGTTCTAATCTCACTTTCAACTCAAATAAAAAAAATGGAATAGTTTATTTCATTGGACTTGAACAATCACTTCACACATCACTTGACTAGGCTTATTCAACTCAACTCAACCTAAGTCTTATAGAAGAGAATTTTTAGAGACTCAATATGTTCTAAGTTCAATCTCAACTAATCACCACAAGGGACAACTCTTTCTCACAAAACCCTAGTCCAAGTATGTATCAACCAACTCAAATTTTTCCAACAATGCTCAACCACAAATCTCACATAACAATGATACTCATGTTCTTTTCAAACTAAAATTCTTTTACAACCAATGGGCTTCAACAACTATGCTTATACAACAAATTTTAAACACAACTCTCAACTTAGAAAACCTTGAAGCATTCAATAAACCACTTTTAAAAAGGAAACCACAAACAATCATTTTCCCTCCAATGATATTTCAGAAATCAACCACCATAAACAATCAATGGAAGAATGTGCCCATAACTTTTATGAAGATGAAAAAACCTCTTTGTAAATCTGCCACAATCACAAAAATCTTTTGCCAATCTTCACAAGGGTTAGTAGATCACAAAATAATCAACATTACTCCACTTTTCAATAATCATCACCAAGGCCTTTAATTGCACAACTTCCTTATCTCTCCTAAAACCACTATTACCATAAAATAAAATAAATCAAAAAATTGCATAAAATTTTCACTCCCAAAACCACTTATACCATAAAATAAAATAAATCACAATATTGCATACCTTGTCACCTCATGAAAGAATTAATCCTCTTGAAAAAGAACACGATAAACTTCACTTTTGGAACCCCTTTGCAAAATCAGAAATATATCTTTACACACACCTTATTTATACTTCTAAATAAGTTAGTCAAGTAGCCCTTGAAATAAGCTTTCCGACGATATATAATATGCCACATTTCCAAAATAAATTGAAACCTTTACATATGTATATATATACACACATATATATATAATATATGTATATGTATATATATCTATATATATATAATTAAACTTAAACTTTAAACTTTAATATCTACATCATCAGAGGTCCTTATTTCGATGAAACAAAAGTCCACCTTGGATTTTAAGAAAAGTCCTTTCCACATAAGCCCACCATAGTTTTAAATAAAACCTTTTATTTTGCCCGCCTTGGTTTTCATAAAAACCCTGTATATATCCATGCTCTCCAAAATATCATATATGATTATCTATGAAGTGCTTTTGCCACCAAAACTCAATGTAACATCAATGATCCATGTGACATCAATGACAACATAAAAAAACTCAAATTTCCAAAAATATCCCCCTTTGTCATTGATGGAAACACCTCTAATGTAAATTACTACAATCACTACAAAAGCCATCTCTGAGAATCAAAGTTGCTCCCCCTGACTCAATACTCTCTATGGAGGCTACTCCCTCTAACTCAATGCTCTCTTTGTAGGCTGCTCCCCCTAAATCAATGCTCTCCCCCTTACTCAAATATCTCCCCCTTTGACATCAATGGTGAAAAGGAACACCTATGGGGCTAAAATATATGACTCTTAAGCTTAGCCCCCCTCACCCCCTTTTTATTTTGAGGTGATTAATTTTGGGGTGGGAGTAATATTACTCCCATCTCACTTTGATTCTTTCCTCTATCAACTTCCTTCCATGTTTTTATGATATCCTTCTCTTGATGAATTACTTGATCTTCTTGTCTTGAACTTTCTTGCCTTGAACCTATTTGGAATTGAGTCCTACACCATCTTGAAATATGCCCAAAGTTATTGCAATTAAAACACTTGATATTGTAGCCTTTGGTTGGTGCTCATGTCTTGAAATTATTCTTAAAATAATTTCCATATCCATTCCTTTCTTGAATCCTGTATTGTGAAGCTCTATTTTCATGACCATTATAACCATGACTTCTAAATTGTGTAGCTCTAAAACCAAAACCATGTTTCTCATTTCCTTTGCACTAAAAAGCTCTATGACCAATCTTGTCACATGAGAAGCAATGTCCCTAAAAACCATACCTTCTTCCCTTGAAGTTTCTTCTAGTAAAATCAAACTTCTTTGATCCATAAACCCTGCAGTGTATAGCCCTGTGTCCAAATCCATTACAAGAAAAATAATATCCTTGAAAAGCCCTTTGTTCATGCCTTGGTTCCTCATACCTTTCTTGACCATTATTCTTATGATCATCTTCAACTTTTCTTTCTCTTAAAGAATTTATTTTCCATTTCATCTTGATTCACCTATATAAAAAAAAGAACCCAAATGAATATTTGGAGCCATAGGAACTTTGGAAATTTTCTTACAAATTTTAGGTGCTTCCTTGCTTTCATCTTTTACAACTTCCTTTCCTTTTGAGTGTGACTTTTCTTGGAAGTAAGATACAACTTTAAAATAAGTTTCCACTCATTTTTTAATCTTTTCATCTAATGTATCATGTCTTGTCGTGGTTACCCTTAGTTATTCATTCATACTTTCTTCTATCCTTTTTGAATTTTGAAGCTCTTCTCTGAGATTATTGATTGTTTGAAGTAGTTCTTCTCTGATTTTAACATCTGTTCGAATATTGTTTTCAAGATTTATGTGTTCTTCTTTTAGCCTTTTAATTTTTTATTCTTATTTACTTGGATCATCCTCTTCCTTTTATATTACCAAAAATGAGACTTCTTTGTTTTTATTGCTACTAGAATTGTCACTAGAACTGCTGATTTCTTTTTCAAATACACTTTCCTTGTTGTAATTGATGTAATATGTGCAATCATCATCTATATGCCTAAAATCTCCATATATGAAGCATTTTAGTATCCTTAGACATTTCTTGTACCTATCTTCTTGCTCAATGGCTATGGCAAGCTCTTCATGTATTTCTTCAATAGGCACATCCTCTTCTTTAACTTCAATACCTAGGAATAGGTGTTCTTGTTTTTCTTCACTTATTCCAAAGAATGTACATTCTTCTTCATCTGACTGATATTTATCACTATAATCTGAACTATCACTTGCTTCTACAATGTAGTAAGATTTCTTTACCTTACGAAAAATTTTCTTCTCATACCTATTTTGCTTGTGTTTGTCATCTTTGTCATTCTTATGCTTTCCATATTATTTTCTTCTTTGACCCTATTTTTCATCATCATTATTTTCTTCATGTGGACACTTGTATGCATAGTGACCAAGATCACCACACTTGTAGCACCTGACTTTCCTTGTATCTCTAAAATTCCTTGAATCCTTATTCCTTTTGATGAATTTAGCTTCTTCATCATTTTCTAAAACTCTATCTATTTCTAAAACTTTCCCTTTCTCTTTTTTTTAAGCCTTGAATGCAATCTCTTTTATTGGAGCTTGATGCTTACTTACCCTCATCTCATAAGCTATGAGAGTACCTTCCAATTCTTCCATTGTTAACTTGTTGATATCCATTGTTTCTTCTATTTCTAAAACCTTTGCATTATATGTCATGGGAAGTGATCTCAAAACCTTTTGAGTAACTTTTGATTCTTTCATCTCAAAATGTAGGCCTCTCATGGTTTTAGTAATCTCATCAACTCGAAGTAAGAACTTTGTAATATCTTCAAAATCTTCCATTTTCAATTCCTCAAATATTTTTCTATGAGTTTGTAGTTTTGCCAACTTTACCTTGGAATCTCCTTCATAAGTATTCCTCAACTTGGTCCACATCTCATTAGCTGAAGTACATACCATGACCTTTGAAAAATCTGTCTCATGTAGCCCACTCAAAATACAATTCATTGCTCTTGCATTGATCTCAACCAATTTCCTGGTAGTCTTATCTTCCTCGAGATCACCTTCAACCT
The DNA here is from genome assembly GCA_028583015.1 of Wollemia nobilis. Classification (NCBI taxonomy): domain Eukaryota; kingdom Viridiplantae; phylum Streptophyta; class Pinopsida; order Araucariales; family Araucariaceae; genus Wollemia; species Wollemia nobilis. The sequence continues at coordinate 536,821 of JAQPPZ010001320.1, read as the reverse complement.
TATACTATTTTTCAACCATCTTCCATACCTCATATCCTTGTGATATCAAGTAGTTCTTCATTTTCATGCTCCAGAAAGCATAATTGTTACCATAAAACAATGGAGCCTTATTTGAAGATAATCCTTTCTATGAAGCCATATGTGTTCTTGTAGAATCTACCCTCAAGTTGTTAGGCTTTTCAAAGGAATTCTCTCTGATACCAATTGAAGAACACAAGCTTATACTGAGAGGGGGGTGAATAGTATAAGACCACTTTTTACTTTTTATTCTAATTTAATATTATGTTGTGTAAAGATAGCAGTATCAATAGCAATAATCAAAGCAATGCACAAAATACCATACACAATAGAGACACCATAATTTACGTGGTTCACCCAATATGGGCTACTCCACGAAGAAAATATTTTACTAAAACTTTCTCAATCAATCTCTTTGGGATTCACTCTCAATTACAATGTTTATGGATCTCTATCCAAATGAGATGTTGATACCCTAATCTCAAGTTCGTGGATCTCTTCCATAGGAGAACTCTTTCCCCTTCTACTCTGGCTATGTGATATTATAGAAGACTTTGTCTCTCTGCTCCACTAACTGGTGGACTTATCTCCACTTGAAGACTCCTCACTCAGATCTATCTTCAATTGTGTTGGCTACTGGATCTCTATCCACTGATACTTTATCCTTTGTACTATGTTACCTCCAAATCTCTATCAATAGATTCACTAAGAACCTACTCAATAGGCTCACACAGAACCTACTTAACAAGCTCACACAGAACTTGTCAAATGCTAAATAACAAGCTCACACAGAACTTGTCCAAATATACTATAGCAATATCACCAAGAACTTGCCTAAATTTTCTCTAGCAAGCTCACTAAGAACTTTCCCAAATATGCTCTAGCAAGCTCACCAAGAACTTGCCAAAATATGCTCCAACAAGCTCACCAAGAACTTGTACCAAATCTGTCCACAAATCTATCCATAAATCTATCCACAAAATTGTCCACAAAGTTGTCCATAAAGTTGTCCACAAAGCTATCCCAAAATTGTCCACAAGGGCCTTCCCAAAGGCTCAATCAATCATAAAAAAACTGCCACAAATCTTTCCAAAATTCTATCCCAAAGATCTTCTCAAAGACTCAACCAATCATGCTCAAGTAGCACTCAAAACTCATCCACAACTCTATCAAGGTAAATCTCAAAGATGAACTCAACAATTAATTACAATGTACTCTTCAATGAATGACAACAATGATCCACAATGCTCTCAACTCAACTCAAGTCAACTCAACTCAAATATTATAGAAGCATAAAGAGAATTGTTAGAGACTCAATATGTTCTAATCTCACTTTCAACTCAAATCAAAATAATGGAATAGTTTGTTTCATAGGACTTGAACAATCACTTCACACATCACTTGACTAGGCTTATTCAACTCAACTCAACCCAAGTCTTATAGAACCATAAAAAGAATTGTTAGAGACTCAATATGTTCTAATCTCAATATTAACTAAATCACCACAAGGGATAACACTTCTCATAAAACCATAGTCCAAGTATGTATCAACCAACTCAAATGTTTCCAACAATGCTCAACCACAAATCTCACATAACAATGATACTCATGTTCTTTTCAAACTCAAGTTATTTTACAACCAATGGGCTTCAACAACTATGCTTATACAATAAAGTTTAAACACAACTCTCAACTTAGAAAATCTTGAAGTATTCAATTAACCACTTTTGAAAAGGTAACCACAAACAATCCTTTTTCCTCAAATGATATTTCAAAAATCAACCACCATAAAAAATCAATAGAAGAATGTGACCATACCTTTTATGAATATGAAAAAACCTCTTTGTAAATATGCCACAATCACAAAATTATTTTGCCAATCTTCACAAGGGTTAGTATATCACAAAATAATCAACATTACTCCACTTTTCAATAATCATCACCAAGGCCTTTAATTGCACAACTTCCTTATCTCTCCTAAACCCACTAGTACCATAAAATAAAATAAATCAAAACATTACATAACCTTTTCACTCCCAAAACCACTTATACCATAAAATAAAATAAATCACAATATTGCATACCTTGTCACCTCATGAAAGAATTAATCCTCTTGAAAAAGAACAAGTTAAAATTCACTTTTGGAACCCCTTTGCAAAATCAGAAATATATCTTCACACACACCTTATTTATGCTTATAAATTATTTAGTCAAATAGCCCTCGAAATAAGCTTTCCGACAATATATAATATGCCCACTTTCTGAAATAAATTGAAACCTTTACATATATATATGCCACCCTCCATTAATTGCAAATAGGTCGGCCCTCCATTAATTTAAACTTAAACTTTAAACTTTAATATCTTCATCACCGGAGGTCCTTTTTCGATGAAACAAAATTTCACCTTGGATTTTAAGAAAAACCCTTTCCACAAAAGCCCACCATGATTTTAAATAAAACCTTTTATTTTGCCTACCTTGGTTTTCATAAAAACCCTATATATATCCATGCTCTCCAAAATATCGTAAATGATTATCTATGAAATGCTTTTGTCACCAAAACTCAATGTGACATCAATGATCCATGCGACATCAATGACAACATAAAATAACTCAAATTAACTCAAATTTCCAACATATTGTGTGGAACACAGTTTAATACAAAAATGTGAAGGGTTTGTGTAGAAGGAAAAGGGATATAAGGGGAATGGAATCCAATCAAAGGTATGTAGCCGCTCGAAGTGTAACCATACAAAATTGACTGGGTAGCCAAGATGGGTAAGAGAAAATAATGGGATCCAATCAAAGGTATGTAGCCGCTCGAAGCATGACCATATAACATTGACTAGATAACCAAGATGGGGAAGAGAAAAGAATGGGATCTAATAAAAGGTATGTAGCCGATTGAAGCTTGACCATACAACATTGATTTGATAGCCACAGGGAAAGAAGAGAAGAAGGAAAGAATGAAAAGAGGAAAGAGATAAAAACAATACCGGTAAATAGAAATAGATGATTGCAGATGCAATGATGTTGTTTTTCTGAGTCCGTATGACATCTTTCAATGCCATACTAGTTGCTTGAGAATGAAAACTTTTGACTGCTTTGATTTTGTGACCAGATTAGCGTGGTCCAAAAGTATGAATAGGACAAAAGCCTATCTAAATTTTTGTTGTTGATTGATTAATGAGAACATGGTGACAAGTGTTAAACCATTTGAATTAGTTTAACATTTGGATCGTCAACTCGTGACCAGATCAGCATGGTCGCGAAGTCCATTTCCAAATGTTGCGCTAGGATTAATCACACATATCATCCGTTGTGTACTCGATGTACATGAATTCTAGATTGACTTCTCCATAAAAATCCATAACTCTCATGATGTAACCCATGTCTATTTGGGATTGATATTATAATCATATGATAATCTTCAACAAAAAAATTTGTAGACAAATGTGCTAATCATACTTTTGGATTTTTGATGTTGTGGTTGCATGCAAAGCTAACTTTGGATATGAATACCCCTTCAAAAGATGAATCAACAATGAGGTGAATGGAATACGGTGATTTGATGATGCAACGATTGATAAGATACCAATGCATGATGAATATGATTACAAGTGGAGTTAAAATAAATAAATTTTGAAGGTTCCTAGGGTTTTATAGGCCAATTCTCTATTTTCCTAGGGTTTTGGGGGTGTTTTGGGATGTTTTGGCTGAATTCTCCACTCAGGGGGTGAATTTGACCTAAATCACCACTCAGGGGGTGAATCAGGTTCATTTCACCCCTTGAGGGGTAAATTGATCATAAATGCATATTTAAGCCCTACTTTTCTTGGAATGGGATCATTTTGACTTTGCATGGTGGTGAAAAGTGATTTGTGGAGGCATCTAACAACATGAGGAGAATGAGATTGATGACTTTGGGAGTGACAATTATGAGGGGACACAATGCAGCTGGAAAAAGGTGTGGGGACCCACCGATAAGTGTTCTTTTGCTTTGTTTTTTTTTTTTTTTTTTGTTTTTGTTTTAATTTTCCCAGAAAATGTGAATGAGGGGGGGAGGTTTTCGTCTCAATTTAATTTTTTTTGTAATTTTTAATGGAAATTTGAACACATAGTGGTAGACAAGCCAAATGGGTACCAAAAAATACAATTCGTTTCAAAATTAGACTTGTTTTTTCATTAATTTGATTGGGTAATGGGTAGAGTCGATATGAAGTTTGACTGTTAGTTTTTGAAGTAATGGTGTACTGACATTAACATGTTTTTGTATTTTGTCCACTAAATTAGGAAATGAGTATTTCGTTATGCGACTGTTTTATTTTTTTTATTTTGTTTAGTGTTATTTCAGTATGCATGGTTTCGAGGTGTAATATATCAAACCTAGCTTGTTAGATTTACCATGTTAGAGGTAGAACTTTTGAAAACCGATGAAACTTTCACCACATAAGGGCAAAATGGGTGTCCAAAAATGTTATTTGTTTTGGTGATTGACTTCATTTGTTTTGTCTTTGATTTACATGCCAAGGTGTAGATGATATTAAACTAAAAATAAGTTTTAGGGAGCACAATTTAGATTGTATTCGCTGTCTGTTTGAACTTTCACCGCTAAGTGGGAAAATGGGTATCTAAAAATATGACTATTATTTTTAGATTGTGTGTCTGGATGTGTGTTCGATTTTGGTGTATTTATGACAGAGTTGACTGTTAGATCTGTGTAGATTGGTGAATTGTTTTTGAATTTTATCAACACATTTACCGATAAGTGGGAAAATGGGTATCCAAAAATGATATTTGTTTTTGTAGATGTTTTTTTTTGGCTTATGTTTGATTTGTGTGTCAATTAATAGGTAGTTGTAAATTTGAAATGGGTTGTTGGGAGTCCAAATGATGATGTTTGTCATGTCAGTTCAAAATTTTGCCATGAAATGTCAAAATGGGTGTCCAAATGTGTGATTGTTATGTCGATGTGTTTTGTCATGTGTTTTGTGCATTATTTTACTTTGAAATGTGTGCCAAATTAAATAGGTTTAATTTGAAAATTATGATTGATGTAGTTTTGTTTGATTGGATTGATTGGATTGTTATATGGATTATCGATGTGTGTTGTATTATGTTTTGAACAGGTGAATATGCTTGAACACCATCATTGGGTGAGGAAGTTTAAGGAGGGTTTTGAGGAGTTGATGAAGACTGAAGATGAATTATCTTGGTTAAATGACATATATTTATTAGGTTTGTGGGAATGTAAGATAATCCACACAAATAGAGCATACGTGTCTGTGTTGTGTGAGCGGTCGGATGCATACTGGAACACCTTTCATTTTTCTATGGGGGAAATGACCCTTACACTAGAGGATGTGTATCGAATTTATAGACTATCGATTGAGGGTGTTCCTGTGAGTGCAGCCATAGATGATAGGAAGGATGTTGTGTTGGAGAGATTATTTGGGGCTGATTGGAGAGATATTGATGTCTCAAAGATGGATTATGAGTGGTTGTGGGTATAGGATAAGATATCAGATTAGCAGTGCGTGGCTATGATGATGATCTCCATATATGATCTACCTGATAGTTTCAGGATGTTATTTACTTGGAATATGTTAGACTTGGTTAGTGACATGGTGGAGCATAGGGTTGTGTTTGCATGGGCACCTGCACTATTGGCCCAAGTCTATCAAGAGTTTTACGAGACTGTTCGGTGCAGGAGGACATGATTAAGTGTAATCCCTTTGCTGTAGGTATGGGCATGGGAACACATTGCTATTGAGATGCCACCTCTATTACCATGCACTGTGCACGTTGACAAGGATTATTTACCCTATGCTTTGAGATGGAGCATAGCGGCTGAGTAGGGTATTACGAGGCCGCCTGAGGGTGACCCACTATTTTGGAGGGGTAAGTTTGAGGATGCTACTTTTGATGATATTAAGTGGAGACCCTAGTTGGATGGATTGAGTTGGGATAAGGACGATGAGCAGTTGTGACCCATAAGATAGGGCAAATGGTTGGTGGGGAGGTATACCCGACAGACTAAGTATTTTCAATTTAACCGAGTGAGAAGGCAATTTGGTTTACAGTAGGATATCCTTGGGAATCCTATAACTTACTTCAGGCAACGGGGAGATAGAGGAGAGCGACCTGTGGTGCCACCATGGGTTGGAGAGAGGGATCCTCCTATGGATATCCCAATTGTAAGGGATTTTGGGGCAACTTTAGCATTTGATACATAGTGGGATTGGTAGAGTTGGGTGCCTAGCAAGGGTGTGGTTGATCAGTGGGTGGCACCTAATGTTGGGGTACCTCCATCGATTGGGAGGATAGGTAGGAGAGCTCAGGCCAAGGGTGTGGTTATTGATGTAGGGGAGGTTCCTTTATGGTTCTCACAATACCACTTGGGTGGTGGAGCAAGCACCCAATATGTGAGGGTGGAGTAGGTGCTCGGGGATGTTGAGGTGGAGGAGGTGCAGGTGGATGTAGATGCTAGTATGGGATAGGCTATTGGGATCGAGGTGAAGGGAGGTGTTGATACTATTATGGGTGATGTGGATGAGACCATTGACATTAGTGTATTTGTGGATGCAGCACAATAGATTCATATTGATATCTCCATGAGGGGGGTGCAGTGGATGCGGCACGGGTGCTATGATATAAAGTATGTCAGTTGGAGGTTGAGGTGGAGTAGTTGTGGGCTGATATGGTCAAGCAGGAGATTGAGATGGAGTAGCTGAGGGTTATGGTGATGAGGCAGGCTTAGATGATTATGAGCTTGACTGGTCAGCTGGGTGTAGAGACTACTAGGAGGTTATTATGTGAGACTTCCCTATCAGTGCACGGGATTCCTCTCCTTGACTATACATAGGTGGTGTCATAGTCTAGGACACAATCATGAGTGTAGGCATCCTCTCATCATATTCAGCATAGTTTTGCTCTGATAGTAGAGGTTGGTTCTAGAGTTGAGGTACAGGATCTGCCTATTATGAAGTAGCCTATGGTAGATCTAGCTCTAGAGGTATTTGCAAAATTGAGTCAAGCAGCAGAGAGGCACACGATCTAAGAGGGGCATGGGAAGACTCGTGGTGATAGTTAGGAGTTATATCTTTGGTTGTAGCCTACGAGCATTTTGGATATTATGTGTGATGGGCATGGTCTCAGGTTGTAGCCTTTGGGTATTTTTGGATGATATATATATATACATATTGATTTTGATTGTTATACATACATGTGTTGTTTTGATGGTTTGAAATGTATTGTGTTTATGTTTGCATAGATAGAACAATATAGTTCATAGGTATGTATGATTAGTAGATACATATGTGTGAATGGTTTAGATCTATTATCGTTCTTTCATATGGATGAATTGTAGAATGTTATGCATGATTATTTTTCGAATGTGGTGTGATGTGATATCGAATATGATGTTGTTGTGTATATATGTAGGGTGAATGTAATAATGTAATTTTGCATTGGGATTTATGTGAAATAAAATGTAATAATATGATTTGCTATTTTAAATGCATATAGGATGAATGCATGGTTGTAATGTAAACTAGGTGTATATGACATAGATGCATGAATGCATGTATGGACTTCCTGAAATGCACCAAGGAAGCACTTGTATCATAGCATTACCTATATGGATATGATCCATTCCATGATTTCAGGGTCGGTGGATAATGTAAGGCATATGTAATGGTTTTGACTAACATAGTTATGACAATTACATCTCAAACCCTTAGCTATACAAGTTTTGTGGCAACTTATAACATAATCAAGCTGGTTCAAAGTCTATCTTGGACCCATGTGTGTGAATGTGTAAAGTTCATTTATCCATTTTGAGGTAGGTAGGATTAACCCATTGTAGATGCTACCGGACTAGCTAGCTCATCCGTACACAACAATGATCTCTACAAAAGTGAGATGCTAATGTGAGAGATGTGTTGTCACCTATAAGACTATTCCATTGATAGGCAGGCTCTTGGAGCCTATTGCTAGTGATGGGAATAATCCCATGGTGATATGTTGAACCTAAGGACCAAAGGCGATAAACATAACATGTGTGATATCAATAGGCATTTCCTTTTGTTTTCTACCCCTGTTCTAGTGTTAACCTATCTGATTGTGGTAGTGGTCTTTTCATTTATTTTCTTTTCTTTTCTTTTTTTGCTCTTTTTGTATGGGCGATGAAGTTTATTTTCTACCCAGTTATTTAATTTTGCTTATGCTTGATCCCTTTGTTTATCCCCGGGTCATATGTTGACCATGCAAGGGATAAGAGAAGCAAGGGATACCATTCTCTAGATGGTGATATCTACTCAAGATGTCCTCTTTCCTAGGCTCAGAATTGTTAATATGTAACCTATCATGAGTGATCCATGAGAGAAGTTGAACCAGCCTAAAATACCATAAGGAGAATGTACAAGACTCAATAGTTGTGGGTGACACTTGATTGCCTAAACTATAGAGTGGTCAAAATTAAACACGACACCTATGTATACCCTGATCCTGAAAAGGGGGAATGGACATCTAGGTGGTGATGCTAACAAATGCATGTATTATTCCTGCTAAGGTGCATTTTGGGGGAGAATGTACAAACATGAATTAAAATTTTTAACCATAAATCATATGAATATGTGCAATGGATGTAAATGTAAATTATGCAAGTGGAGGAATGAGATATTTACAAGAAGAAAGTTATGTTGTGTAGAAGGAGAATTTTAGAAGAACCTATTTACAGATGAGAAAAATGTGTAATGATGACAAAATGTGTGATGCTAGGATCATGGTTTCCCTAGCATGTGGGGTGTATGTGTGTAGTAGATGTATAAGTTGTGAGTTGTATAAGTGTATGTAATAGTCACCAAAAAGAGAAGGAAGATATGAGAGTGGAATGTACAAGTGGAATAAGTGAGAAGTGGACATTGGTAACCAATCAAGGAAAGGGGATCATAAAAAGCCAACAAATATAGGAGAGAAGAAACAAATCAACGTATGTAAGAAGTAGAAGAATGAGATAGAAGAAGAAGAATAACTAAAACTACTTTCGAGAAAATTGGTGTAGATCCGGGCGGGAGTGGGATGGTGAAGTGATGATATGGCTAGAATTATGGCTGAAGCCATATTTGGAAATGTTATGAATGTAGCGGGTGGGCATTTTTAGGGTGCTGCAAGGTGGCAAGGTCTTGGGAGTGGTGTGACACAGAGGACTGACAAGTTGGTTAAACAAAAAAGAACACTCTAGTTATGGGGTATGCTCATCATGCAACATGTTGTGCACCAGGGTTTTGAATGATCTGCACTCTTCGATATCATGACCTGGTTGGTGATGGTAAATGTAAAATTGATTCTCATTGTAATTATGCGGTTAAGGATGAGAGGGATCAATGTGTCAAATTTTGAGTAGGTCAATAAGGCCCTGATGCATGAGATGATGGAATATTTTGAATAATAGCGTGTATGGAATAGGCATAGGATAAACATATGGGTCTACTTGGGGTGAGCGAGACCTAGGTGAAGGATGATCTAGTAATGGAGGCATGGGTCTGAGTTCTAGTATTGGTTGATTTCAGGGTCGAGGAAGGGTTCTATGTGGTGGTGACGATGGACATGTCATGGGAGACTGTCGTGGGTGAACGTGGCAAGGTAGTGGCTCATCTACAACTCCAGTGCTTTGATACGGGAGATGAGATGTTGTATCTCATGGTGTGGTGGTGATGGTATTGGATAAGGGGGTGATTGAGATTCCAATACGAATGGAATGGCTCTATGCATGGTAGAAAATGGGTGTGGCTAGGATGATGATGCAGTAGAGTGGAATGACTATGGTGATTGCAAGAATTGTTGGAATGGTATACCTCATAGCAGTGAAGGTGGTTTCTTGAGGATTGATGGCATAGGTGATGGCCCTAAGCAGTGATGTGAATGGTAAGGAGGGATGTTTGCATGACCAAATTGAATAGCTTGGGTCACGTGGGCTTGCAAATCCTGGGCATAGGTAGACTCACCATTGGAAAGGGGAACGAGTAGAAATGCAAGGTGAGGTTGATGAGGTGTATACTCCCTATTAGGTTGGTGGTAGGATCCTATTGGATGATGGGGGTGATTTGTAGGTGAATAGAAACATCTGAGATCATCAAACGGATAGAAGGATGATCCATGTTCTTGGGGTTGGGCATATTCCTCTTTGTCATTGAAAGAGGACATGGTGATCTAGCTATCGCCAAAGTGTGGTGAGTAAGATGAACCTCGTTGGCAAGGGTAATGGTTTCAAGGTGAGGTATGATGACCTAAATAGGATGAATGCGAGGAACACCTAGTATGAAGGACTATTGGTGGTTGAGCGAGATTGGCCGATATAATGGGTTTGTGTTGTGGCTACGGATGATCATGCATGGTGGTAGGTGAGGCCACTATAGAGCTCTCATGCTGATGATGTGAGTCTTCCAAAAGGAAAAATAAATACCTCGAGCATAAAAATGGTAGAAAGGTAAAATGTACATGTATAGAGAAATAATAAAGCATAAATAACATATTCACATAGTGATGTGTTTAGTGATTTACTTCTAATACTATGAGACCCTCATGATGATTAATGTGTTTGTACATCATGCATTTAATGCACGAAGGTAAAATATTTTTATGGTTTCAATATCGTTAAGGCCTTCAATATTGGCTAAAATATATGCTCTTGAACCATATTTGTGTGTGACAATGAACAGGCCCAACCATTTGGGGTAAATCTATCGTGCTGCTGGCAAGGTTGACTTGTGATTTGCTAGTTCCCTTTAAGAACCAAGTTGCCAATATTAAACTCACATTGATATACCTTACTATTGTAGGCATGATGAAGATGATCTTGATATACTCATGTGTGATTTATGGTATGGATGCGATGTTCATCGAGGAGTGTTAGTTTATCTTGACGATATTGGTGAGTAGTGTCATCATTAATGAAATCTTTCATAGATATCCATAAAGAGGGTATCTCAAGTTCAAGGTGCATGATATCTTCTACCCCATAGACAAGTGAAAAATGTGTTTCCCAAGTAGGAGTATGGATGCTCATACAATATGCCTACAAGGCTAGGGGCATTTGATTTTGCCAATCCCTATGAGACTTGACTACAGTTTTATGAATAATAGAGCAGATGGTTTTGATCATGGCTTTTGCATGGCCATTTCCTTGAGGGTAATATGGGATCAAAAAGCTATGGTGTATATTAAATATATCATAAAAGTCTTGGACAGTCTTATTTTTAAAATATTTCTCATTATCTAAAATGATTTGGGAGGGAATTCCAAAGCGGCATATGATATGCTCCATGATGAATGCTACAATGTTGGCTCCTGTAGTTTGGACCAATGGGATGGCTTCAACCCACTTTGTAAAATATTTTGTTGCTATAATGATAAATTTATGATTGCTAGAGGATGCAGGTGTAATTTGTCCAATTAGATCTATGCCCTATTGGGAGAAGGGCCACATGGATTGAATTGGTTGAAGTTCTTGGGATGGTAAATGTGTTATATTGGCATGTTTTTGGCATTTGATGCAATGTTTGACATGCTCACAACATTCTTGCTCCATTTTAGGCCAGTAATAGACCATACGGAGGATGTGTTTAGTGATTGCCATGCCACTAAAATGGCCACCACAAGTACCATCATGGGTTTCTTGTACAACCCATTGTGATTCTTACGGTTCTAGGCAATGCAAGAGTATGCCATCATAGCTACAATGGTAAAGGATATCCCCTAGAAATATGTAGCAGATCACTCTTTGTTTAAAGGTTCAACATTGGGCATGGGGAAAATCACACGATAGGAAACCTAGTTTGATGTACTCTTTGATCTGTGAGAACCATGGGTCATGAGGTTTGGTGTTTACCACATATACACCACCATCGTCTATGGGAGGTGTGGGTGATATAGTAGATTGCATAAGTGTATGAATGGATATAGATGTTGTGTTGGACATTGGTTTTTGTAGGATGAGGGACCCTAAGGAGGCCATAGTGTCTTCAAAATGGTTTGATGATCACGGAGCGGCTTCAAGGTAATACCATTCAAATTAGGATAGGAGTTTTTGGGTGATTTTCTTGTACTGTTGGAGAACTGGGAAATCGCATAGCCAAAGTTCCTGCACTTGATTGACTATCAAAATTAAATCGCCTATGATGTGGAGGCATTTGATGTACATAGAGTGTGTGATGAGCACCAGAAATGCTCATATTTTGTACACATTTTCTTGATCATTATGCGGCTGTATAATAAGGATTGCATACTTTTATAAGTGATTATATAGATATTTGATGAAATTATGTGTGTTATCTAATTTGTGTGTTTTTAGTGTGTTTTGTGGAATTGCAGTTGGTTTAGTTAGATTTGGATCAGTCGAGGTGGACTTGGCACTTTGTCTTTGGGTATCAATGCAGATAACATAGGCACCTTCCTCTTCCAAGAAGGTGCCAAGAGAAAGTAGGCACCTTCCTCTTCTAGGAAGATGCCAAGAGAACGTAGGCGCCTTCCTCTTCTAGGAAGGCGCCAAAAGTAAGTAGGTGCCTTCCTCTTCCAGGAAGGCACCAAGGAAAGAAAAGCGCCTTCCTCCTCCAGGAAGGCACCAAAGGGAAGGAAGCGCATTCCTCTCATAAGGAAGGCACCAATAGGAAGGTGCCATGATAGGCAAGGTGCCTTCCTCTCATAAGGAAGGTGCCACTAGAAGACGCGTCTTCCTCACAGAAGGCGAGCGCCTTCCTCCCATAAGGAAGGCACCACTAGAAGGCAAGCGCCTTCCTCCCATATGAAGGCATCGATAGAAGGTAAGCACCTTCCTCTTCTAGGAATGCACCATGGCAGTAAGATACCTTCCATATAGGGAAGGTTCTCAATATACTTAGGCACCTTCCTCATAGGTAAGGCACCCCTGTTCTTCGCCCGTTGACCAGATTTGCATGACGTGGATAGTAGCAACTGGTGCAGTTCCAACTTTACGTCATGTAGAGCTAAATTGGAGATCACACCAACATATGCAAGCATCTTACCAATACTAGGTGAAGCACAAACCAATCAGTGAACACATCACCATTAGAACCAAATACCAGTTTTAAGCAGACGTTGATTGCATTCACCAGATTGTCTTAATTTAGTCTGGGATGAATCAACTGTTGTAACCTCTTTGTAACAAAATTTTTGTGGGTGTGTTATATAAACACACGTAGACTACTCTGAGAGATATATATTTATATAGATTCATATAGAGATACAAATACAGATAGATATTGTAACACTTTGATAAATATATTACAGTTCTAAGAGTTCTAAGCACATGTTCAGCTGGGAGGAAGCTGCTGGATCCTGGGCCCACTCCAAGCCAGTATTTCTTCCCAAATTTTCTTCTATTTTCTAGATTAGTTTATTTATTTTATAAGGTCATTTACCACATTGCTATTTCCAGTATTTGTAGTAGAGTCATTTTTAGGAATGTGTGAATGTTTTATTTCCATAGATTTAATTATTTTCTTCTTATGTAAATTATTAAGGAGTGCATGAATGATTGAAAACCATTTTGAAAACACCCCCTAATAGTAGTATTAGCGGACTCATATCAAGTGGTATTGTAAGCAATCTTATTTAGACCCTTCACAAGTTTATGAAGCTCCTTGGGTTGATAATTAAATGCACGGGCATGTGACAAAAGTAGGAAAAGTTAACCTTGTTTGGACCGCAACATTTTGGTGCCATTTCTGAGGAAGCATCTCAACTATATTATTTACAATACCCTAAAACCTTCCAACTGACCTTGTATGATTTCTTCAAGAAGAAGAGGACCGGACGGTCAGTTTATAAGAACCAACCCATTAGAACCAGAGTCAGTCAAGCATTCTAAATTTGAATTAGACTCGCCTGACCCACAAGCAATCCATTGGAGTGAGGAACCACACTTTGTGCAAAGTGCCTCCTCATCCCATCAACATGGGGAAGAAAAAATCATCATAAATCCCCTGTTTAATAGGACTCCCTTAGAGGAAGCCCTATTGTGGAAGGCTATAGAAGATCGGACGATCTCACCAAACAACCTTAGAGCTTTGACTCAGAAAGTCTTGAACGACCATAAGGCCATAATCATTACATTAGAAACCACATTTCTTGAAAAAATGGCTGATAACGATGAAGTCTCATCTAGCTTTAGTTTCCCAATAGAGGAAGGAGTAGGATATGCCAAAATGAAAAACATATCCCCTTCTCACCTTTCGTCCCTCAGAGGATACCCGACTGAGGACCCTGACATATTTTTATTTAATTTTGATGTCTTATGTAGGTCTGTGGACTACAAATCCGATACAAAAAAGCTAAAACTCTTTACTTCTACATTAGACAATGCAGATCTGTGATGGTTCATCAGTCTGGGAGACAAACACATTGCCACATGGAACTAGATGAAGAGGATTTTTTTAGAGCAATACCAATATTTTGGGAGAGAAAGAGACTCCAAGGAGGAGGTCCTGAGCATGACACATAAATAAAATGAGTCTCTCAAGGAGTATCGAGAGAGATTCAACTTTAATCTTCAATGATCTCCTCATGCGAGACTATCTTATAAGTCCCTCAAAAGCATCTTCTTGAGGGGACTTACCAATGAATCACTGGAGGCTCTTAACATGATCTCTGGAGGTGATGTCTACCAACATGCTATGGAAGACATCTAAAAACTATGCTGGAACTATTCAAGAAGGCGAGACAAGGCCACCTCCAGAACGATGAAAGCGACTGCTTCAGTCACAAAGATAGAAATAGGTAACATGCTGGAGGATTTAAAGATCGAAATGCTCTCATCTCTAGCATTGCAGATGGATACATTGTTGTTAGAGAAAAAGAAGCAAGAGAATGAAGCAACATTAGCTTATTTCTATCCAAAATGCAGAGGGAGGCATGCAAAGAATGCATGCCTAGAGAATAAGGTCAGAGTATGCATAGTTTGCAGGTTGAATCATAAAACTCGATTATGCCCACAACTACCCAGTAATCAAGAGGAGGTTGAAAGCATGGATGCCTATTTCATAGGCAATCAAAAGAGTTGGCCATAGCCCCCTACAGGGAATATGCCAACCAAAATTTTGCCATATGGTGGAGGGCCATACATGCACCAACGATTGTCTCAACTGCCTAACATGGGGTGGTGGGGGCCATCACCCTAGTCTAACACACCCCCAGTAGCATTCCCAAACTAGTATCCATGGATAACATATCCATATCTTGGGTAGCAGTGGATAGGCCACAATGCGTGGAATCAGGCTCCACAAAATGTAGCACCTGCTCACCACCAATAGAATTTATCGGCATTGCCAATAGTGAGACCTACGTAGCTACCCACACAACCGATGGTAAATCCAAATAATAGAGTGAATCAGCCAGCATACAACGTGGAGGGTGAGATGTATTCTATGTATAATATTTAGCTTAGCTCAGGTAGGCAGCTAGGAGTAGGAACACCTCCATTGGTAGAAGAGAAGGAAGAGGTAGAAGAAACACCTTTGGTAGAGGAGGAAGAAACACTTGAGAGAGTGAAGGCTCCATTTCCTAATCGACTGCAAGAACAAATAAAAGTAACGCAATTGACATATTGTCAAGCTTGAAGAACCTCACAATGACAATTCCATTATTTCAAACAATCCAAGATGTTTCAATATATACCAAGGCAATCAAAGATATTTTTTTGAGGAAGCCAGGATGAAGAACAACCCAGACTATCAACATCGTGGGTAAACTGGTGGATTTGATGATGGGCAGAACATGCCATCTGAAGTATGCAGACCCGAGCGACTGATGTTGACTATAAAAATTGAGGGACATTCCTTGTCCAATACGTTGGTCGATCTTGGAGCAGCCATCAATGTAATGCCTCAGGAGACCATGTAGAGGCTATAGCTCATGAACCTAAAACCCACCATGATAGTGCTACAACTAGCCGATCGATTGATCGTATCGTTGGAAGGGATGTTGGAAGACGTGATAGTAATGGTCAGTGCATGGGAATACCCAGTCGACTTTTTAGTTTTGCAATCCAAAACTAGGTTGGGCGATTACCCGCTCATCTTGGGGAGGCCATGGCTAGCAACAGTTGACACTTACATCAACTGCCAAGATGGGATGATGACCATCTTTGATGGGTGAAACATTAAAAGGTTGACCATTTTGCCCCCAACACAGTCTGTCGACTCAGTAGGAGAACCCATGTCCACTGAGCATGGAAATCCAAAGCTATCCATAATCTAGCCGGTGATGACATTGGAGGAGTTGATATAAGAATATGAATATGGTGCTATTATGGATTTTCTCCATGGATATCCCTCCATATCTACACCTGGATCATTGTTGACTGACACCCAAGATCACCACATTCAACAAATACATGTTGGGCCACGAAGAACATTAAATGTCAATAGTAGGTTGATGCCCACACAACTAACAAAATTAGAAGAGCTCCTGGTAAGGCACCAAAAATAATTTGCATGGGAATACTCAGATATGCAGGGCATCAGCCCAGAGATCTGTACCCATCAGATTTATCTAGATGACTAGGCAACTCCAAGCTAACAGCCACAGAGAAGAATAAACCCGACAATGGAAGACATTGTCATGGAAAAATTGCAAAAACTCTTGGCTATCGGATTCATATATCCAATTTTTGATAGTGAGTGGTTATCACCATTAGTGGTGGTCTCTCAAAAGAATGGGAAGTAGTGAATCTGTGTTGGACTACAAAGCATTGAACAAAGCAACCAAGAAAGACCACTTCCCACTCCCGTTCATTGATTAGGTCTTGGACACACTCTCAGAGAGGAAGTACTTCTCCTTTCTAGATGGATTTAGTGGATACAACTAGATCCAAATAGGAGAAGAATATTAGGATAATACAACGTTCACCTACCCATGGGGAACATTTGCCTATAGAGTATTGCCTTTCGAACTATGGAATGCACCTACCACCTTTCAAAGGGCGGTGCTTAGCATATTCTCAGACATGATGGGATACGGGGTCAAGGTATGCATGGATGACTTCACCATCTATGGAGAAACCTTTGAGGAGGCAATGAAAAATTTGGAAAGAGTTATCGAAAGAAGCAAGAAAAATAATGTGTCCCTAAGTAACGAAAAATGCTTTATGATGATGCAAGAAGGCATCGTACTGGGACACCACCTTTCTGCAGAAGGAATAAAAGTTGATAAAAGGAATATTGAGGTCATCAGGGACCTACCCAACCCTAGAACATAGAAATAGGTAAGGATTTTTCTTGGATCAGCCAAGTACTATCGGTGATTTATCACCAAATTTAGCGAAATTGCCAAACCATTGCACACTCTATTATCTAAGGATGTGGAGTTCAATTGGACGAAAGACTATGAAGAAGAGTTCCAATTTCTTAAGGAGAAATTGATATCTACACTAGTTTTAAGAGGACCAAATTGGGCCATACCATTCCATATCTACTATGATGCATCCAACGGTGTGACTGGAGCAGTCCTCAAACTAAAATATGGCAAAGAATTTTATGCCATTTATTATGTCAGTAAAAACTTGGGAGGAGCAGACCTCAACTACACGGTGACAGAGAAGGAGTTACTCATAGTTTTCCATGCTATAAACAAATTCCACCACTATATCACTGGATATAAGGTATTTGTCCACATGGACCATGTGGCTATCAGATACCTAATGAGAAATTCAGCCATTGGTGAAAGAATTATCAGATGGCTATTGCTACTGCAGGAATTTGACATCACCATAGTCAAAAAACTAGGCAAGGATAATGTCATGGCAGATTTTTTGTCCAGATTAATACTAGTAGACCATAAAGTAGTGGAAGACCAATTTTTGGATGAACATTTGTTCACTATTAGTAAGCAAACCCCGTGGTATGCAGATATAGCAAATTACTTGGCCATCGAAAGTACCTCACCTGCTCTCTCTTATCGAGAAAAGTAGGCAATCATAGAGAAAAGCGCATCATTCCTATGGATGGATGGCCTCCTATTTAAAATAGAACATGACCAAATTATAAGAAGATGTGTAGTAGAACAGGAGTTCTCAAAAGTACTCAAAGCATGTAAGGACAAACCATGCAGAGGACACTTTGCAAGAAAATGAAATGCCTACAAAATCCTATAGGCTAGGTACTTTTGGCCCACTCTGTTTAAGGATGCGGATGCGTACACCAACAAGTGTAATGAATGCCAAAGGATAGGCAAACCAACCCATTGAGATGAAATGCCCCTCCAACCTTAGGTACACCTGGAACCTTTCAATAAGTGGGGCATGGACTTCATGGGACCGTTTAATCCACCTTCGATGGGGAGGAGGTTTATTTTGGTTTGTACAAATTACATTACCAAATGGGTTGAAGTTCAGGCATTGAGGGATTCAAAGGAAAGAATGGTCACTGATTTCTTGTTTTCCCATATTTTTACATGATTTGGGGTCCCTAGGGAGATAACAATGGACCAAGGGCCTCAATTTACCTCCAAGTTGATCGAGGAGCTAATGGAGCAATACAAATTTTGGCACAATAAAACTATGCCCTACCATCTACAGGAAAATGAGCAAGTAGAAGTGACAAACAGAGAAATAGAGAACATCCTAATGAAGACTATGCAGCAACATAGGAAATATTGGGCTACATGGTTATCGAAGGCAGTCTGGGCATATAACACCACGTGGAAATCCACCACAGGTTTTACACCTTTCCAACTGGTCTATGGGAAAAATGTGATGATGCCCATTGAATTTGAAATCAAGACACTAAGAATGGCTTTAGAATTGAACTTGATCTTGGATGAAGCTCAAAAACAAAGGTTTTGACATCTAGATCAGCTGGACGAAATCCGATTAGATGCTTTGCAAAGAATGGAAATTATACAGAAGCAAAGAAAGCAGTGGCATGATAGTCACATTAAGCTGAAGCAGTTCCAAGAAGGGGCATGGATACTGTTGTACAATTCTTGATTCCAAGAGAGGAAAGGCAAATTAATGCAGATATGGATGGGGTCGTCTGAGGTGATAGAGCTCATCAAGAATGGGACAATGTGTGTTAAGATAATTGACGGTAGCAACACCGTATTCATAGTCAATGGCCACCGACTACGCCCCTATAATCATCCAAAACATTATAGGTAGAATACAGAATAGGCATAGGCAAGACCCCATCTTGTTAGATCTGGACTGAACTCTCACAGGTGAAATGGTGGGCATGGAAGTGCTCACCCAAAATTAGTTAATGTAGTTTTTTTTTTCACAGTGTGTTTTTGCAAGGACAACAACCATATGCAAGCTGCAGGCATCCTAACCCAAGGCCTAACAGGCACGGAATGCATCTAACTGCCTTTATTTTTCTTTCTTTTTTGGTTGCTTTTTGCAGGTGGAGGACCTGAAAACATGAGGAATAGGTATCTGAGGAAACCATACCTAATTTGGCTCAACATTTCGACATTGGCTCATAGGTAGAAGCTGAGGTAGCATGAAGAAAATTTGGGAAGGCTTGATCACCCTTTCCCAATCAATCGCAACATGATTGCCAAGAATAAGGTGCCTTCCTTATAAAGAAGGCACCCAACCAGAAGAAGGCGCCTTCTTTATAAAGAAGGCACCCTGCAAGAAGAAGATGCCTTCCACATCCATAAGGTGCCCCACAAGAAGAAGACGCCTTCCACATCCAAAAGGTGCCCTGCCAGAAGAAGGCACCTTCCACATCCAGAAGGGGCCCAGCCAAATGAAGGCACCTTCCACATCTAGAAGGTGCCCAGTCAGAAGAAAGGCACCTTCCACATCTAGAAGGCACCCCGCTAGAAGAAGGCACCTTCCTTATAAAGAAGGTGCCCCACCAAGGGAATGTGCCTTCCTTATAAAGAACACGCCCAGCCCAATAAGAGTTCTAAATATATATATAGGCACCTTTCATGGCTGGAAGGCACCATTAAAAAATAAAAATAAATCTAGAGGCGCCTTCCACATCGGGAAGGCACATGTAGACCGAGGTGCCTTCCACATCAAGAAGGTGCATGCATACTGAGGTGCCTTCCACATCAGAAAGGCACACCCAATCAGGAGCACCTTTCATAGCAGGAAGGTGCCATCATCAATAAGGCACCTTCCACCACTAGATGGCATATCCAATCAAAGGTGCCTTCCACCACCGAAAGGTGCATCCATTCAGAGAGCACCAAAAACATCGGGGAGGCACCACATCAGTGCCTTCCACATGGGGAAGATACCAAAGAACACCTTCTACATACATCCAGCACTCATGCCTCCTAAATACCTCAAGCAGAATGAAGCATCACATGAATGAGCGGCACCAGATGACCATACCCCTCCCCCATGTCACAAATCGGTGAATCAGCGGCCTTCACTATGCCTGAAACATTGAATCAGGTACGTGCATGTTAATTCAAATTTTTATATAATTATTTATAAAATATGCAGTACCAAAAAATATACCACCATCATAAATATCATATCCCCCCATAGCCGAAACCGTATGCCAATGATATGGCGCCTTCCATAACTGCTAGGGTTAGGTGCCTTCCCTATAATAAGGTGCCTTCCTGAGGAAGGAAGGATAGAAAAAAATAGTAGTAGTAAGGGAAGGCACCATGGGAGGAAGGTCTAAGAATCATGCAGTGGAGAAGAATGAACCAGGTGATACGGACAGAATCAAAGGAGTGGTGAAGACACAGTTCAAGGCTGAGGGATGGCTCGAATACTGTACCTTGGTCAGTCAGGTCCAAGACATGGAGGCAGCCAAGGAGTTCACTGCATCCTTGAGGGGCGATGTGACCCTTGAGTTCATCTCATAAGCAACTAGATTGCCCCTCATAGGGGAATGTGTATACAAGGGCGGACTATTGAAGCCGTACATCGAGGTGTTGCTACCAAGAGAGAATGTGCAGATAGACAAGAAGGGGTTACCCAAAAATAGCCTCCCCATGAATCTGTGGAAGATATTTGAGCATGTTGCTCAATTATTCACATGCATTAGGAAATATACCCATCTGCACACTAATCATGTGTAGTTCCTCAATCACCTGGTGCATGGAAGGAAGTTGAACGTGCCCTTCTACTTTGCGAATGCTCTAAAGGACAAAGCAACTTGGTAACAAAAGGTGCACCGTCTACCTTAGCCCACCATGGGCTAATATCAACACTGGCCCACCATGCAGGCGCACAGAGGTAGAACCCCAATGCAGAGGGAGATTTCGGCCAAGAAACAACAATGATGAAGGGTCAACAGGGCTTTCTCCTAAAGTGGCCAGATTATACAAGGCCCAAGTAGTACCTTCTAGGAGGGATAATTCAAATATCCCTTTGGTAGCGGTCAGACCTCCAGACATTGACCTTTAGCAAGCTGTCGAAGCTACATTCCAGTCAGTAGAGACAACACTAGCTAGACCACCGCCAGTAGTGACCAGAATGAGAAAAGGATAGTTGATAGCCACACCCTCAGTTTCACATAGTAAAATGTGAGCCGCACCTTTAGATGCAAGTGCATAGAAGAGACAGACTCGGGCCATAGGTGCAGCTGAATCCTCCAAGAAACAACAATGATGAAGGGTCAACAGGGCTACCTACATTTTTGATGCCACAAGGGCGTGGCATATGTTAGGCATGGGGGGATTATGAGCACCAAAAATGCTCATATTTTGTACACATTTTCTTGATCATTATGCGGCTGTATAATAAGGATTGCATACTTTTATAAATGATTATATAGATATTTGATGAAATTATGCGTGTTATCTAATTTGTGTGTTTTTAATGTGTTTAGTGGAATTGCAATTGGTTTAGTTAGATTTGGATTAGTCAAGGTCTTTTTGATGGACCTAGAACTTTTTTTCTTTGGGGATCAATGCAGAGAACATAGGCGCCTTCCTCTTCCAGGAAGGCACCAAGAGAACATAGGCACCTTCCTCTTCTAGGAAGGTGCCAAAAGTAAGTAGGCACCTTCCTCTTCCAGGAATGTGCAAAGGAAATAAAAGTGCCTTCCTCCTCCAAGAAGGTGCCATAGGGAAGGAAGCACCTTCCTCTCATAAGGAAGGCACCACAATAGGCAAAGCGCCTTCCTACCATAAGTAAGGTGCCACTAGAAGACGTGCCTTCCTCAAAGAATGTGAGCACATTCCTCCCATAAGGAAGGCACCACTAGAAGGCAAGTGCCTTCCCCTTCCAAGAAGGCGCCATGACAGTAATATACCTTATGTATAGGGAAGGCACCCAATATACTTAGGTGCCTTCCTCATAGGGAAGGCACCCTTGTTCTTCACCCGTTGACCAGATTTGCATGACGTGGACAGCAGTGGCTGGTGCAGTTCCAACTCTACGTCATGTAGAGCTAAATTGGAGATCGAACCAATGTATGAAAGCATCTTACCAATTCCAAGTGAAGCACAAACCAATTAGCGAACACACCACCATTAGAACCAAATGCCAGTTTTAAGCAGACATCGATTGCATTCACCAGACTGTCTTAATTTAGTCTATGATAAAATGACTGTTGTAACCTCTTTGTAACAAAATTTTTGTGGATGTGTTATATAAACACACGCAAATATCTCTGAGAGATATAGATTCATATAGATTCATATAGAGATACATAGAGAGAGATAGATATTGTAACACTTTGATAAATATATTACAGTTCTAAGAGTTCTAAGCGCGTGTTCATCTGGGAGGAAGCTGCTAGATCCTGGGCCCACTCCAATACAGTATTTCTTTCCCACTTTTCTTCTATTTTCTAGATTAGTTTATTTCTTTTATAAGTTCGTTTACCACATTGCTATTTCCAGTATTTGCAGTAGATTCATTTTCAAGAATGTGTGAATGTTTTATTTCCATAGATTTAATTATTTTCTTCTTACGTAAATTATTGAGGAGTGCATGAATGATTGACAACCATTTTGAAAACACCCTCCAATAGTAGTATTAGCGAACTCATCTCAAGTGGTATTGTAAGAAATATTATTTAGACCCTTCGCAAGTTTACAAAGCTCCCTAGGTTGATAATTAAATGCATGGGCATGTGACAAAAGTAGGAAAAATTTAACCTTGTTTGGCCCGCAATATTTTGGCGTTGTTGCTAGGGAAGCATCTCAAATAGATTATTTACAATACCCTAAAACCTTCCATCTAACCTTGTATGAGTTCTTCGAGAAGAAGAGGACCGAACGGTCGGTTTATAAGAACCAATCCATCAGAACCAGAGTTAGCCAAGCATTTTGAATTTGAATTAGACTCACCCGACCTGCCAGCAATCCATTGTAGTGAGGAACCACATTTTATGCAAAGTGCCTCCTCATCCCATCAACGTGGGTAAGAAAAAATCATCATAAATCCCCTGTTTAATAGGACTCCCTTAGAGGAAGCCCTGTTGTGGAAGGTTGTAGAAGATCAGACGATCTCACCAGACAACCTTAGAGATTTGACTCAGAAAGTCTTGAACGACCATAAGGCCATAATCATTGCATTAGAAACCACATTTCTTGAAAAAATGGCTGATAACGATGAAGTCTCATCTGGATTTAGTTTCTCGATAGAGGAAGGAGTAGGAGATGCCAAAATGAAAAACATATCCCCTACTCACCTTCCGTCCTTCAGAGGATACCCGAATGAGGACCCTGACCTATTTTTATTTAAGTTTGATGTCTTATGTAGGTCTTTGGACTACAAATCCGATATGCAAAAGCTGAAACTCTTTACTTCTACATTAGATGATGCAGCTCTACGATGGTTCATCAGTCTGGGAGACAAACACATTGCCACATGGGACTATATGAAGATGCTTTTTTTAAGAGCAATACCAAGTTTTTGGGAGAGCAAGAGACTCCAGGGAGGAGGTCCTGAGCATGACACAAAAATAAAATGAGTCTCTCGAGGATTACTGGGAGAGATTCAACTTTAATCTTCAATGATCTCCTCATGCGATACTATCTGATAAGTCCCTCAAAAGCATATTCTTGAGGGGACTTACCAATGAATCACTGGAGGCTCTTAACATGATCTCCGGAGGTGATGTCTACCAGCATGCTATGAAAGACATCCAAAAACTATGCCAGAACTACTCAAGAAGGCGAGGCAAGGCCACCTCCAGAACAATGAAAGTGACTGCTTCAATCACAAATACATAAATAGGTAACA
This sequence comes from Wollemia nobilis, assembly GCA_028583015.1. Taxonomy (NCBI): domain Eukaryota; kingdom Viridiplantae; phylum Streptophyta; class Pinopsida; order Araucariales; family Araucariaceae; genus Wollemia; species Wollemia nobilis. The sequence continues at coordinate 512,616 of JAQPPZ010001320.1, read as the reverse complement.
TGATGGAGGATTTAAAGAGTGAAATGCTCTCATCTCTAGCATTGTGGATGGATACATTGTTGTTAGAGAAAAAGAAGCAATAGAATGAAGCAGCATTAGCTTATTTCTGTCCAAAATGTAGAGGGAGGAATGCAAAGAATGCATGCCTAAAGAACAAAGTCAGAGTATGCATAGTTTGCAGGCTGAATCATAAAATTCGATTGTGCCCACAACTACCCAGTAATTAGGAGGAGGCTGAAAGCATGGATGCCTATTTCATAGGCAATCAAAAGAGTTGGCCACAGCCCCTCGTGGAGAATATGCCAACCAAAATGCCACCATATGGGGGAGGGCCATACATGCACCAAGGACCGCCTCAACCACCTAACATGGGGTGGTGGGGGCCATCACCCTGGTCTAATGCACCCCCAACAACATTCTCGAACTAGCAACCATGGATGCCATATCCATATCCTGGGTAGCAGTGGAGAGGCCACACTGTGTGGAATCAAGCTCCACAGAACATAGAACCTACTCACCCCCAATAGAATTTATTGACATTGCTAGCAGTGAGACCTGTACAGCTACCCACACAATCGATGGTAAATCTGAATAACAGAGTGAATCAGCCAGCATACAACGTGGAGGGTGAGATGTATCCTATGTACAATATTCAGCTTAGGTCAGGTAGGCAGCTAGGAGTAGGAACACCTCCATTGGTAGAAGAGGAGGAAGAGGTAGAAGAAACACCTTTTGTAGAGGAGGAAGAAACACTTGAGAGAGTGAAGGCTCCATTTCCTAACCGGTTGCAAGAACAGAGAAAAGTAATGCAACCAGAATTCGACATCTTGTCAAGCTTGAAGAACCTCATAGTGACAATTCCATTATTTCAAGCAATCCGAGATGTTTCAATATATACCAAGGCAATCAAAGAGATGTGTCTGAGGAATCCAAGATGAAGAGCAACCCAAACTATCAATGTAGTGGGTAAACTGGTAGATTTGATGATGAGCAGAACATGCCATCCAAAGTATGCAAACACAGGCAGCCCGGTGCTGACTATAAAAATCGAGGGACATTCCCTATCCAATACGTTGGTTGATCTTAGAGTAGCCATCAATGTAATGCATCAATAGACCATGTAGATGCTACAAATCACCAACCTAAAACCCACCATGATAGTGCTACAACTAGCCGATCGATCAACTGTATTGCCAGAAGGGATGTTGGAAGACGTGATAGTAACGGTCAATGCATGGGAATACCCAACCAACTTTTTAGTTTTGCAATCCAAAACTATACTGGGCAGTTACCTACTCATCTTGGGGAGGCCATGGCTGGCAATAGCTAATGCTTACATCAACTATCAAGATAGGTTTATGACCATCTTCGATGGGCGAAATGTTAAAAGGGTGACCATTTCACCCCCAGCATAGTCTATTGACTCAGTAGGAGAACCCATGTCCATCGAGCATAGAAATATAGAGCTATCCATAATCCAACTGATGATGACATTGGAGGAGTTGACAGAACAAGACGAAGATGGTGCTATTATGGAGTTTCTCCATCGAGAGCCCTCCATCTCCGCACCTGGATCACCGTTGACTGGCACCTAAGATCAACATGTTTAGCAGATACACGTTGGGCTAGGAAGAACATTAAATTTCAATAGTAGGTTGACGCCCACATAACTGAAAAAATTAGAAGAGCTCCTGGTAAGGCACCAACAAGCATTTGCATGGGAATACTCAAATATGTAGGGCATCAGCCCAAAGATCTGTACCCATCAAATTTATCTAGATGACCAGGAAACTCCAAGCTGACAACCGCAAAGAAGAATGAACCCGAAAATGGAAGACATTATTAAAGAAGAACTACACAAAATCTTGGCTACCGGATTCATATATCCAATTTTTGATAGTGAGTGGGTATCATCGTTAGTGGTGGTCCCTAAAAAGAACGAGAAGTGGTAAATCTGTGTGGACTACAGAGCATTGAACAAAGCAACCAAGAAAGACCACTTCCCACTCCCGTTCATTGATCAGGTATTGGACACACTCTCAATGAGGAAGTACTTATTTTTGGATGGATTCAATGGATACAAATAGATCCATATAGGAGAAGAATATCAAGATAAGACAACGTTCACCTACCCATGGGGAATGTTTGCCTATAGGGTATTGCCTTTCGGACTGTGCAACGCACCTGCCACATTTCAAAGGGTGGTGCTTAGCATATTCTTAGACATGATGGGAGACGGGGTCAAGGTATACATGGATGACTTCACCATCTATGGAGAAACCTTCGAGGAGGCAATGACAAATTTGGAAAGAGTGCTCGATAGAAGCAAGAAAAATAATTTTTCCCTAAGTAATGAAAAATGCTTTATGATGATGCAATAAGGCATCGTTCTGGGACACCACCTTTCTACAGAAGGAATAAAAGTTGATAAAAGGAATATTGAGGTCATCAGAGACCTACCCATCCCTAGAATGCATAAAGAGGTAAAGATTTTTCTTGGATCAGTCGGGTACTATCGATGATTTATCGTCGAATTTAGTGAAATTGCCAAACCACTACACACTCTATTATCTAAGGATGTGGATTTCAAGTGGATGAAAGACTATGAAGAAGCGTTCCAATTTCTTAAGGATAAACTAATATCTACACCAATTTTAAGAGGACCAAATTGGGCCATACCGTTCCATATCTACTGTGATGAATCCAACGGTGTGATTGGAGCAGTCCTCGAACAAAAATATGGTGAAGAATTTTGTGCCATTTATTATGTCAGTAAAAACTTGGCAGTAGCAGAGCTCAACTACATGGTGATAGAGAAGGAGTTCCTCATATTTGTCCATGCTATAAACAAATTCTACCACTATATCACTGGATATAAGGTATTTTTCCACACAGACCACGTGGCTATCAGATACCTAATGAGAAAGTCGGTCATTGGCAGAAGAATTATCAGATGGTTGTTGCTACTACAGGAATTCGACATCACCATAGTTGAAAAACCAGGCAAGGATAACATCATGGCAGATTTTCTATCTAGATTAATACCAGCAGACCATCAAGCAATGGAAGACTAGTTTTCGGATGAACATTTGTTCACTATTAGTAAGCAAACCCCGTGGTATGCAGATATAGCCAATTACTTGGCCACCGGAAGGACCTCACCTACTCTCTCTTACCGAGAAAAGCAGGCGGTCATAGAGAAAAGAGCATAGTTCCTATGGATGGATGGCCTCCTATTTAAAATAGGATGTGACCAAATTATAAGAATATGCATGCAGAACAGGAGTTCTTAGAAGTACTCAAAGCATGTCATGACGAACCATGCGGAGGACACTTTGCAGGGAAACAAACTGCCTACAAAATCCTACAGGCTGGGTACTTTTGGCCCACTCTGTTTAAGGATGCGGCTGCGTATGCCAGCAAGTGTGACAAATGCCAAAGGATGGGCAGACCAACCCATCAAGATGAAATTCCCCTCTAGCCTCAGGTACACCTAGAACCTTTTGATAAGTGGGGCATGGATTTTATGGGACCATTTAATCCACCTTCGATGGGGAGGAGGTTTATTTTGGTTTGTACGGATTACGTTACCAAATGGGTTGAAGTTCAGGCATTGAGGGATTCAAAGGAAAGAACGGTCACCTATTTCTTATTTGCCCATATTTTTACATGATTTGGGGTCCCTAGGGAGATAACAATGGACCAAGGGCCTTAATTTACCTCCAAGTTGATCAAGGAGCTGATGGAACAATACAGTGTTCGACACAATAAAACTACGCCCTACCATCCATAGGCAAACGGGCAAGTGGAAGTGACAAACATAGAAATAGATAACATCCTGATGAAGATCATGTAGCAACACAATAAATATTGGGCTACACGGTTGCTGAAGGCAGTCTGGAAATATAACACCACGTGGAAATCCACCATAGGTTTTACACCTTTCCAACTGGTCTATGGGAAAAATGTGATGATGCCCATTGAATTTGAAATCAAGATGCTGAGAATAGCTTTAGAATTGAACTTGAGCTTGGATGAAGCTCAAAAACAAAGGGTTCGACAGCTAGATCAGCTGGACAAAATCCGCTTAGATGCTTTGTAGAGAACAAAAATTATACAAAAGCAAAGAAAGTCGTGTCATGATAGCCACATTAAGCAGAAGTAGTTCCAAGAAGGGGCATGGATACTATTGTACAATTCTCGGTTCCAAGAGAGGAAAGGCAAAATAATGTAGAGATGGATGGGGCCGTATGAGGTGGTAGAGCTCATCAAGAATGGGGCAGTGCACATTAAGACAATTGATGGCAGCAACATCGTATTCACAGTCAATGGCCACCGACTATGCCCCTATAACATGTCCAAAACATTACAGGTAGAATCCAAAATAGGCATGGGGGAGACCCCATCTTGTTAGATCTAGACCGAACTCTCACAGGTGAAATGGTGGGCATGGAAGTGATCACCCAAAATTAGTTAATGTAGTTTTTTTTTCATAGTGTGTTTTTGCAGGGACGACACCCGTATGCAAGCTACAGGCATCCTAACCTAGGGCCTAACAGGCATGGAATGCATCTAACTACCTTTATTTTCCTTTATTTTTTGGTTTCTTTTTGTAGGTGGAGGACCTGATAGCACGAGGAATAGGTATCTAGGGAAACCAAGCCTGATTCGCCTCAGCATTCTGACACCAACTCATAGGTAGAAGCTGAGGCAGCATGAAGCAAAATTGGGAAGGATAGATCACCCTTTCCCAGTCAATCACAACACGATTGCCAAGAATAAGGTGCCTTCCTTATAAATAAGGCACCCAACCATAATAATGCACCTTCCTTATAAATAAGGTGCCCCATAAGAAGAAGATGCCTTCCACATCCAGAAGGTGCCCCGCAAGAAGAAGATGCCTTCCACATCTAGAAGGCGCCCCACTAGAAGAATGCGCCTTCCACATCCAGAATGCACCCAACCAAAATAAGGCACCTTTCACATCTAGAAGGCGCCCAGTCAGAATAAATGTGCCTTCCACATCCAGAAGGTGCCCCACTAGAAGAATGCACCTTCCTTATAAAGAAGGCACCCCGCCAAGGGAAGGCGCCTTCCTTATAAAGAAGGTGCCTAGCCCAGTAAGAGTTCTAAATAAATATATATATATAGGCACCTTCCGTGGCTGGAAGGCACCATAAAAAAAAAATCCAGAGGTGCCTTCCACATCAGAAAGGCGCACCCAATCAGGAGCACCTTTCGTAGTAGGAAGGTGCCATCATCAAGAAGGCACCTTCCACCACCGGATGGCACATCCAATCAAAGGTGCCTTCCACCACCGGAAGGTGCATCCATTCAAAGAGCACCGACAACATCGGGAAGGCACCACATCAATGCCTTCCACATGGGGAAGGTACCAAAGAACACATTTCACGTACAGCCAGCACTCACTCCTCCTAGAAGCCTCGAGCAGAATGAAGCATCACATGAATGAGCAGCACCAGATGACCATACCCCTCCCCCGTGTCACAAATCAGTGAATCAGTGGCCTTCACAATGCCTGAAACATTGAATCAGGTACACGCATGTTAATTCAAATTTTTATATAATTATTTATAAAATATGCAGTACCCTAAAAGATACCAACGTCATAAAGATCATATCCCCCCATATCTGGAACCACTTGCCAATGATATGGTGCATTCTATAATTGCTAGGGTTAGGCGCCTTCCCTATAAGAAGGTGCCTTCGTAAGGAAGAAAGGACAAAAAAAAGATAGTAGTAGTAAGGGAAGGCGTCATGGGAGGAAGGTCTAAGAATCACGCAGTGAAGAAGAATGAACCAGGTGATACGGACGGAATCAGAGGAGCGGTGAAGACACAGTTCAAGGCTGAGGAATGGCTCAAATACTATACCCTGGTCAGTCAGGGCTAGGACATGGATATAGCCAAGGATTTCATTGCCTCCTTGAGAGGCGATGTGGGTACGAGGGGTAGAAATTCCAGTCACCCCTGAGTTCATCTCACAGGCAACTAGATTACCCCTCACAGGGGAATGTGTATACAAGGGCAGACTGTTGAAGCCGTACACCGAGGTGCTGCTACCAAGAGAGAATGTGCAGATAGACAAGAAAGGGTTACCCAAAAATAGCCTCCCCATGAATTTGCAGAATATATTTGAGCAAGTTGCTCAATTCTTCACATGCATTGAGAAATATACCCATCTGCACGCTAATCATGTGCAGTTCCTCAATCACCTGGTGCATGGAAGGAAGTTGAACATGCCCTTCTACTTGGAAAATGCACTGAAGGACAAAGTGACTTGGTACCAGAAGGGGGCACCATCTACCTTAGCCCACCATGGGCTGATATCGACACTGGCCTGCCATGCAGAATTGCAGAGGAAGAACCCCAATGCAGAGGGAGATGGCGGCCAAGAAACGACAAAGATGAAGGGTCAATAGGGCTTGCTCCTGAAGTGGCCAAATTATACAAGGCCCAAGTAGTACCTTCCAAGAGGGATAATTCAGATATCTCTCTGGAAGCTATCAAACCTCCAGAAGCTGACCTTTGGCAAGCTGCCAAAGCTGGATTCCAGTCAGCAAAGATGACGCTGGCTAGACCACCGCCAGTAGCGGCCAGAACAAGAAAAGCATAGTTGATAGCCACACCCTCAATTCTATGTAGGAAAAGTCAAGCCAAACCTTTAGATGCCAGTGCACATAAGAGATAGACTCAGGCTATAGGTGTAGTCGAATCCTCCAAGAAATGACAACGATGAAGAGTCAACAGGGCTACCTATAGTTTTGATGCCATGATGGAATGGCATATGTTAGGCATGGGGGGATGATGAGCACCAAAAATGCTCATATTTTGTACACATTTTCTTGATCATTATGCAGCTTTATAATAAGGATTGCATACTTTTATAAATGATTATATAGATATTTGATGAAATTATGCGCGTTATCTAATTTGTGTTTTTTCAATGTGTTTTTTGGAATTGTAGTTGGTTTAGTGAGATTTGGATTAGTCGAGGTCTTTTTGATGGACCTGGAATTTTGTTTCTTTGGGGATCAATACAAAGAACATAGGCACCTTCCTCTTCTAGGAATGTGCCAAGCTAACGTAGGCACCTTCCTCTTCTAGGAAGGCACCAAAAGTAAGTAGGCGACTTCCTCTTCCAAGAAGGCGCCAAGGAAAGAAAAGTGCCTTCCTCCTCCAAGAAGGCACCAAAGGAAAGGAAGTGCCTTCCTCTCATAAGGAAGGCACCAACAGGAAGGTGCCACGATAGGAAAAGCACCTTCCTCCCATAAGGAAGGCACCACTAGAATGCAAGTGCCTTCCTCCCACAGGAAGGCACCGATAGAAGGTAAGCACCTTCCTCTTCTAGGAAGGTGCCATGGCAGTAAGATACATTACATATAGGGAAGGCGCCCGATATACTTAGGCACCTTCCTTATAGGGAGGCACCCCTGTTCTTCGCTCGTTGACCAGATTTGCATGACGTGGATAGCAGCGGCTGGTGCAGTTCCAACTCTACGTCATGTAGAGCTAAATTGGAGATTGCTCCAATGTATGAAAGTGTATTACCAATTCTAGGTGAAGCATGAACCAATTAGCGAACATGCCACAGTTAGAACCAAATTCCAGTTTTAAGCAGACATCGATTGCATTCACCAGACTGTCTTAATTTAGTCTAGGATGAATCAACTGTTGTAACCTCTTTGTAACAAAAGTTTTGTGGGTGTGTTATATAAACACATGTAGATTGCTCTGAGAGATATATATATTGATATAGATTCATATAGAGATACAGAGACATATAGATATTGTAACACTTTGATAAATATATTATAGTTCTAAGAGTTCTAAGTGCGTGTTCAGCTGGGAGGAAGCTACTGGAGCCTGGGCCCACTCCAAGCTAGTATTTCTTCCCCACTTTTCTTCTATTTTCTAGATTACTTTATTGCTTTTATAAGGTCATTTACCACATTTCTATTTCCAGTATTTGTAGTAGATTCATTTTCAAGAAAGTGTGAATGTTTTATTTTCGTAGATTTAATTATTTTCTTCTTACGTAAATTATTGAGGAGTGCATGAATGATTGAAAACCATTTTGAAAACACCCCCCAATAGTAGGATTAGCAGACTCATCTCAAGTGGTATTGTAAGCAATCTTATAAGTTTACGAAACTCCCTGGGTTGATAATTAAATGCACGGGAATGTGACAAAAGTAGGAAAAAGTTAACCTTGTTTGGCCCACAACAGTGTGCTTGTTTCAATCCTAGGATTAGGGCTTCATACTTTGCATTGTTATTGGTACAAGGAAAATCAGGTTTGAATGAAAATGGGAGTGATTCTCCTTCAGGTGTAAAGAAGACAATGCCTACACCCCCAGCATGGAGTCACCTAGAACCATCAAATAACATGGTGAGGTCAACCATGAATTCTAGTTTGACGTATTCATCATATTCGATTATGTGAAATATGGAATCGTCGAGGAGTTGGATGAGTAGGGGTTGATTGTCAGTTATAGGGACTTTAGCCAGTTGGTCAGCAATGACTTGCCCTTTGATAGACTTTTGAGATATGAATTCTGGGTCAAACTCGGTGAGGAGCATGATCCATTTGGTTGTGCATGAATTAAGATAACTTTTTTTCATCATATACCATAGGGGATTGTCTGAGGCGATGACAAAAGTTGTGTGGTTTAACATGTAGTGTCTTAACTTCTAGGTGGTGAATACTACTACTAGGCATAGCTTCTCCATGTATCCGTATCTCATTTCATAACTAACTAGTGTGCGGTTGATGTAGTAGATAGCCCACTCTTTGTCAAGAAAGTTCTTTTGGGCTAGGAGTGTACCTAGCTCAAGTTTTGTAGCTGAGATGTATAGAGTCAATGGTAATTTTTGGTGCGGAAGTGACATGACCGGTGACGATGTAATTTAATTTTTGATAGTATCAAATGTGGCTTAATAGTTATCATCCCATTTAAAGTGTACTCCTTTTTGTAGGAGATGATTGAATGGTTGGCATTTATCCAATAATTGCACGATAAATCTTCGAATAGAGGTAATATTTCCCTAGAGGTGGCACAATTGCTTTAGGGTGGTAGAAGGAGGCATATCGATGATGTATTTCACCTTGCTATGATCTACTTCAATGCCTCATTGGGAGACAATGAATCCTAGTATTTTTCCTGATGTAACACTGAACACACACTTTTTTGGATTGAGTCGCACGTTGTGTTCTAGTAGTCGATCAAAAATTTGACGGATATCTTCGATATGGTCGGCATGTTTCTTTTATTTGGCTATAAGGTCATCTACATAGTATTCCACATTTTTGTGCATTAGATCATGAAATATGTAGGTCATGGCTCATTGATATGTTGCCCCAGCATTTTTAAGGCCGAAGAGCATGACCTTGTAGCAAAATGTACCTCAGGGTGTTGTGAAGGAAGTTTTGTGTTGATCGACTAGGTTGATCCTAATTTGATTATATCCAAAAAATCCATCCATGAGGGAAATAATTTTTTGACTTGTGATGGAGTCAAAGAGGGAGTCAATGTTGGGTAAATAGAAGTTGTCTTTGGGATAAGCTTTGTTTAGGTCATGAAAATTTGTGCAAACACAAAAATCACCAGATGGTTTGGGGACAGGGACCATGCTAGATACCCACTCAGGATAGTCGTTGGGTACTATGAAATCAATGTCTAGGAGCTTTTAGAGCTCAGATTTTACTATCAGTGTGATAGTTAGATGCATGCATCACAGCTTTTGTTTTACTAGTTTTGCATTGAGATCTAGTATAATATTATGCACTACTACGGTAGGATCAAGTCCCGACATGTTTTTGTAAGACCATACGAACACTTTTATATACTTGCACAAGAATTTCATGAAGGTGATGCACTCCTTGGGTGAGATGCTAGTAGCTAATTTGAGGATGTGTGGATTTTCTGGATCATCACTGATGTCGACATCGATCGTATCCTCGATGAGCATGCGATATCCATCATGCAATTGTTCAGGGATAGGAATGAGATTGAAGTTGTCGATGGTCTCATTGAACTCATACCCATCATCTATGTAAATACCCATGTGATGGACCTAAGGGGTTTATGATGAAGGGGCATTTGCTACCCATAATACATGAGGAGAGAGAAAAAAGTCTCTAGATGATGGTATGTGTGAGATTTGTGCGAGATCGATAAATTTTAGGTTTGGGATATCATCTCGAATCTGCTGGTGGCTATAGTGGAGGGGAGAGCATAAGTCTACCTCAACCATGTTAATAAATGTTGTAGGTGAAGTAGGTTAGGTAGAGTCTGGTGAAGGAGGCTGGATAGGTTGTGTGCATCCTAAGAGGCTCAAGGGAGGTCGCATAATGACTGGTGGTGAACGAGGACAAGAGGTTGCTCTCTATAGCTATCTATGTATAGGTGGGAATACATACAAGCATATCAATGGTGGTTCAGGTGGGACTGGGTCTGGATCTATCGGTGGTAGATCATGTGGGAGTGTGTTCAAATCTATTGGTGGTGTAGCCAGGGATAAGGTAGAAAAGTGTTCTGCCAATATTTGAACATCATAGAACAAGGATGTATCAGGCGTAGGAGATTCTTGGAAGAAATCATAGGGGATGATGATGGTTTATGTGGGTGAAGGTATGTCTTCTAGCATTTCCATATCAATGTACTCTTCCTAGGTGTGTATTGGATGCAGAGGAGGCTGTAAAGAGAGATCTTGGATCTCATATTCTAATGTATAGACAATGGTTGGGTGATAACCTAGGCCATTTTTGTCAGTAGATGATCAGACACAAGGGTTAATAGGTGTACGTAGCTCTTGCTCATAATGACCTAACCCAAACCCATGCCAATGAAAACACTGTAGGTAGCGCAAGGCAAATTCAGGGTTGGCTAGGTGTGTAATTGCATCACTAGAGCTAGATTGTGGTGGTGAAGAATTTGGTGATGGGATCGAAGAGTTTACTCTCACATACACAAAGTTAGTGTGGTTTTTGGGACTACCTAACTATATGACAGTTCTGATAGTCAACATCGAGGCTGAGGTATCACAAAACTCTTAGGTATATTGGATAGGGGTGTCACATACATGGGCATCACATATGTTATAGTCTCCTAAGCCATTGTTTGTCATGAATATGGATATGCGTGGTGTGGCACACTCTGGCAACTGGGGTGGCGTATTCAAGTTAGATGAGGAAGGAGAAAGTTGGGATTCCTTTATGGTGGTATCTGAAGAGTGTGGAGATTCATTTGAGTTGGTTGTTGGTTGTTTAGTTTCATGATGTTTGGTTTTTGTGGCTTGAACAAGTTGTTTGTTCTGCGTAGGGGACAACATTGGTGCAGGTGCAGGGATGCGTGGAGACGTGAATGTCTTAGATTTTTTTTGGAAGGGAAGAGGAGGGGTTTGTGATGTAGTAAGGATAGGGGCTTCCATACTCAAGGGTGGAGGAGGTAATGTAGTCAATTGTGTGATGGATGGCATTGGTGGTTGTGACACTGCGAGTGGAAATTGGAATGTTAGAGGTTGAGAGGATTGTGGAGGCCATAAGAATGGTGGTGAGGGAGACATGGTATCAGTTTTAGGTCCTCCAACAGATGATTCTAATGGTGCAGATATCAAGGCTTGTGTTGTTGATGAACACTGGGATGTTAAGGTGGAAATTAGGAAGGATACCGGTGCTCCTATTGACTTGTGAGAGGATACAAGGAACAATTGGGAGGATGAGAATGAAGGCATAGGGGGAAGGTCTACGACAATACAAAATTTAAAGGGGTCTCCATCAGCTGGGGCACGGTGAACAAGTCTATTGTGGATGTACTTGAGGCAATGGTGCAATATGGATGGGATGCACTGTATATATCTAATCCAAGGGTGACCAAGGAGAATATTGTATTGCATTTATCCTTGAATGATTTGAAAGAGGATGAGGATCGTATAGATGCCTATGCAAATGGGAAAAACTATGGATCCTACGGTAGGTCTCACAGACCCATAAAAAGCACGTAGGTCTAGGGAAGGTGTGGTAAAATGGGTTGGAGTGAGGTGTAGGTGATGCAGGGCTATTGTGGATATGATGCTGATGGATGAGCCTGTGTCAATAGGTACCCACTTGTAGGTAATATCATTGATATTAGCTTTTATGTGAAGGGGGGTCAAATCCTTCACCAATAAGTTTTGTTATCTTGTGGTCATTGAAACTAATTGAAGGTTGAAGGCATCATGGGATATTTCCTATGAAATTGACAAAAGCATTTGTGTAATGTGTCTTTAAGTCAATGGAACACAGGATGTCATTCAATGCCTTACGATGGGGTTGAGACTATTCTAGGAGATTGAAGATGGATAATCGTGTAGGGGCATTGTGTAGTTGATGGTTTAGACTACCATGGATGGTAATCATATTTTGAGATGGTTGTATAGTATTAGGCATTTGAGGTATTTGCGGGGACGTAAACTGGATAGGGGGATAAAAAATAGGTGTTTTCTGGCATGACGGGTACCGTTGGTTCCTTGTAGTAAGGTTGATCATGCCTACTACTCCACGTGATGGAGGATCACACTCGACATTATTGACTTGGTGAGGTGGCACTGGAGAATTTTTTTGAGGTCTAGGGGGATTGGAACACCTATGATCCAGTAGAGGGTTTTGGAAAATTCCTAGGTTTTGGTTCTGTAGGGCTAGAGGGTTTGCTTCCTGATTAGTGCCCCTATCTATTAGGTCTTGAACTTACCCCTAAAAGAAGTGACATGAATCAATATTATGGCCATGCTGCCTATGAAAGGGATAGAAAATATGCTCATTGTAATCATAAGGCTTAGGTAAATTTGGATCCAATGGGAAGATCTCAGGTAGAACGAGATGTTTTCCCCCATATAATCTATGGAATAGGGTTGGCAATGGTTTAGATAAAGGTGTAAAGTTGTGCGGTGGACCCTATGGATGCATACTATGGTATTTTTGTGGTTGAGGTGGGGTAGGAGCATTAGCTTGGAGTGCTTGTGGTTGCAATGTATAGGGTGGAGGAGTCAGTACTAGTGCTAGGGTAGTAGCTATGACTTGGTTGGTTTGCGGTGGTCATGGGTAAGGTTGATTCGTTGTGGGTCTATTGAAGTGAAAGTTGGAGTTATAGTTGGATTTGTCTCTCAACTTAATCTTCCTATACTAGACCTTAATATCTTTGATCACTTTTACTTGCGAGATAGCATCTTCAAAAGTATGACTTTGGTGAAGTTGGAGGGATGTGGTAATGTGTTTGGGGAAACTCTTATAAAAGAGTGTCACAAGATTCAAGGTGGGGAGGCTATGGGTGAGGTCATGGATAATCACTCTCCATATGGCAAAAAACTCAGTAATGGGTTCATCGTCCGCCTATCGTAAGGCATAAACATTAGAAAATGTGGTCCTTTTCTTGATTTTTATGGAAAAGTGCTCTAAGAAGGAATTGGCTAGCTGCTCAAAGGTATACAGGCTATGGCGTGGTAGGATGGTGTACCAATCTAATGTTGGCCCAATGAGGGATAGGGAGAAGGTACACAACATAAGGGGATTACTACTATGAATCTGGTAGCTGGACAAGCGGTATTTTCTCACATGTTCTCTAGGATCTTCCTTACCTCTATACTTGTCAAATTTTGGTATTTTGAAGTGATAGGGATAAGGAGGAATAGGGACTGATGGATGAATTGGCTCATTGCACAGTTCATCATAGCAAGGCTTTTGTGGCCTGTAGCTAGAGGTGCGTAGGTTCAAAATTTTGACTTCATCTCACAAGAGTTGAAGTTTGGGTGTCATAGGAGTTGAAGGTTGGACTATGGTAGGCTAACCCTATGGATGTGGTGGATATTGATATTGTTGTTCTTCACAATACTATGGGGAATACTATTGTGCCTGATCATGATAAGGCAGGTACTGGGCGACATGTGCTATCATGTCTATGGGCACACTAGGTTGTGGGGTAGGTTTTTATTGAGGATAATAGTATTATGACTAGGCAACTTGTAGTTGTGGCACGGGTACTTATTAGTTTAGAGCCCGTTGTATTGGTTGAGCCATGAGTGGTGATGACCAAACTGGAGGAGGCATAAAGAAGCTAGGTGTAGCTGGTGGTAGTGTAGGTGTCGATGCTACTGGTGCTAGGGGTGGTCGAGATGAGGTATCAAAATATGGGATCTATCTCTACCCTAAAGGGTAGGAAGTAGGGAAACTAAACTATGTGGAATAAATTAGTTGAGTGGGTGGATAAGCTGCCAGTGTCATTCCATAGGTAGGATGGAGATGGGTAGTGGGATCCTAAAAAGGAATAGGTGGCAGTATCCTAAAATTCATCGTAGGCAAATGTGGCTCCAAGGGTTGGGTGTCATACACTCCGAATACCTAGGAGATAGGTGGGAAAGCTGCCAAAAAGGTGGGATAAGTTGTCGAGGTAGGATATTGGGTTAAGGGGAAGGTGTAGAAGTACAGTCCCACTTGGGTTTGTGCATCTTGCTCTTGAAGAGGTTGCTGGGAGGTACTCTTAGATATGGTGAAGAACGAATCTTGGGAAGAGGGTGGTTAGTACTCTTCTGAGGAGTATGGGTGTGAGGTTTGAGAAAATGCTTACAATTCCTACTGGGTAGGGATCTATTGTGTAGTTTAGAAGGATGGATTCTAGATTCCTAAAATGGAGGAGGATGGGTTAAACACCATTCCTATAGTAGGGGCAAATGATGCGACCTCAGGTTGGGTACGGTTTAGAAGGGAGGAATAATTCTCAAATAGGGATTGAGATAGATTCTAGAAGAAGGGATGTGCAAAGGTGGTTAAAGTAGGAATGACCTCCTTATCTATGGTGAAGGATGGGGGAGATTGTCTTGGTTTTGTGTAGATCACATGGCCACAGAACATGGTCAACAGATTAGGTGAGGATGGGGCTAAAAGGAGAAGGTAATATTTTACGAGTGAAGTAGTGAAGATTTCACTCAAAGTTGATGCCTCCTCATGAGACATCATGTGTGTGAGTTGTACATTAGATTCTATGCATGAATCTAATGTGTCTATAATACTCTCCTTCATTATTGAAGGAGTAAGAGTGGACTGATTAGAGTAAGGTGGAGGCCATTCCTCCATAGAGCATGATTGCTCATGCGCTCTACTACGGGTGACCACAGGCATAGTAGCATGTGTAAAAGAGGTTTTTAATAATAAACCCTGTGTGATGTAGATTCAAGTGTGTCTAATGTGAGTGTGAAGTAATTGGCATTTTTTATGTAGCAAAACAAGAAATAGTGCAGTGTGTTGAGACCGATCTGTAATCATGCAAACAATGGTAGACCAAAATCAATTCTAAATGCTAAGAAAATAAGTGTTATGTTCTTTTTGTGTGTTGTAATTTTGATACTCCCTATGTAGAATCATGGGTAAGGGTGTGAATACTCTAAAAAATTGGGAATTTTTTCAATATTAAACCTCTTGCAACACCCAAAGATACACAGGATAGAATGGTACCGCAATGTGCGAATGGTGAACTGTATGGAAGGTGCAGTAAAATGATATCCTAAAGGGGTGGAACTCACTATGCTAAAGAAATTTCACAATATCCTCTCACGAGAATAGGTGGCACTATTTGAAACCTACTATCAGCATACCCATGCTTTCGCTTCACCCTCGGATGGGCTTAGTCAAGAATGATAGTAACCAATTCCACAAATTATACAAGCCTTGTGGATGAAGGCACTAATCATGTCCCACTCCACAGGTAATCCATGGTCCAATCACAAAAGTGGAGGATTTTTTGGTGATGAAAACTAGAAAATCGCCCCTGTGGGGCTGCTAGGTGTCTAGGGGAGTGTTATGATGGAGAGTGCAACTTGATCCACACCAGTCTCGAGCAATGGATTGGGGATGAAGTCCAATATCACTACTTTTTTAAGGTACCATGTGAGTGTGTGTGGGTTTGTGCTTTTATAATGGTTTTTGCAAGGTAAGAAACTAAGTAATTGCCTTTTCAAAATAAAACTAATTCTAATGCCTTTTTGAAAGCAAATGATTATATAACTTGTATTCTTTGTAAAGAAATGGTCTAGCCTAAATGCCTTTGTGAAGTAAACTAATCTACTTTTCAAAACATAGAAACATGCAATCCAAATGTGTTTGGAATAGAGGGGATTATGAAACCCTAACTTGAACTTTCATAATGCATAATTCTTTCAAAAATGTAAGAGGGGATTAGAAACCCTGATTTTACTTTAGAATGTAAAGTTCCTTTTAGCAATGGAAGCTATAAATGGAGGAAGAACAACTTAGGCTTATACCATATGCAAAAATAAAAGACATGCAAATTTATTTGAAAAATAAATTTTGTACACTTGTTGGAAAGTTGTAGGTCCTAAAAATTTCAGAAACCCTAAGGATTCGATAACTTTGCAATGAAAACAAAACTATGTCTAGCAATGATTATTTGACTAGTTAGTGAGATTTTTGTTCCCAAAACTTGCAATAGAGGTAGAAAAGGTGAGCATACCTACATTATGATGCTAAAGGGGGTTTTCTTGGCCCATAAGAAGATCACCCTAACTGATTTGGGGGCTTTTGAGACTTCTATGTTCAAATCGTGACCCAAGGGGCGAACTTGACCCAAATCATGACCTGGGGGTGGATTAGGACTGGTTCACGGGGTGGGGGGAAAATCAGGTTTAGAGGCCTCAAATCAAAATTCTGATGCCCTAGGATGGTTCCTAGGTCTTTGGAGATCTCTGTGGAAAATAGTTTTGGTACCTGCAATACACAAAAATAGAGGATAATATCACATTTACCAAGAAAATGAATCTAGCACTATTCGTTGTGGGGGTCCCATCGGGCATGCCAGAATGAAATGACCAGAAGTTGAAATTTGATATAAAAACAAGTAATAACACAAGTCATTTATAAATATATGCTTTATTCATGATACAATTGATATGGGTTACAAATAGGGTGAATTCTCCTTTTTCCTTTCATGAATACACTATAGGCCTGATGCCTTCTTCTAATGTCCCTTAGTGTAGGTGGGCTTCTTTGTATGTGGGCCACCACCAGGTTGCTAATGATTTGATGTTGTTTTCCCTCTTTAGATTTGTTGCATAACCTATGATTAACCTACAAAATGGGGTCAGTACGATGAGGGGCTTGCCTTAGTCAGGCCCCATGTTTATAAAGATGAAATGACTATAAAATCATAATAAAACATGTGATAAACTATGCAAAAAGTAATAATATGATAAAATGGACCTTACCACCCAAATCTACAGTGATTTGGGGTCTTTAGATCCAATTTTCCACCTGGGGGGTGAATTGAGGCCAGATTCACGGGGCAAGGGGCGATCTAATTTGTGATGCCTCTTCTACAAAATCCTTTCAGTGGGTCGACTCCTAGGCAGCTGGGGTGCCTTTGTGTATCATTGAAATATGACTATGTGCACCAGAGAGTGACTGTTCAATATTAGCTTTCCATTTTAGCAGAGTAATTGTGCTTTTTTGAATTTATGAATCAGACTTAATTAGGGGTTTGGGACCCATTATTTATAGGCAAAGGCAAGGTGCAGGGGGGGTTAGATAGAATAAACCTAGTTTTTATTATGACTAGGGTTAGGTTAAGAAATGCAATGTGGCAACATCACATTCCTTGTGAGAAATATCTCATCCTCACACATGTGTGAGGATGGATTAGGGCTAATCCTTATTAGGAGGTGTTTAAGCCAATTTAAGACATGATTAAAGAAATATTTCAACAAACCCTAATTTCACACATGTGGGATGATTTAATTAGTTCTAATCAAGATTAAGGTTTCTTTTAATCAAATTTTCCTTAAAAAGGTGACTTAAGTGAATTCAATATTAAATTAGATTTTAGGTATTGACTTATTAATTGTTTTTGTCAACTAATACCCTGTGGGGGCCACAATTGCATGTGAATAGATCATCAAATGATATTTCAATTCATCAGATGTGATTTGGAAGGCTTATGAGGGTTTAGGATTGGAAAGGCAATGGAGTAGTATATGGGAGTCTACATGATGCTATGACAATCTATGGTGATCTACGCATAACTATGCATGACTACAGCCATCTACGTATGACTACAATAATCTACGCATATCTAGGAGGATCTACCATAGTCTACACTGGTCTACAATATCCTAAGGGTAACTAGGATGGCCTATGTAAACCTACAAGTGTCCAGAAGGATCTACAAGTACGTAGGTATAGCAGTGTGCAAATTTTGGGTGTCTACAGATGCTAGATGCAAGAATGGTGCCTGTTGAGTGGTAATTTTTCTGAAGTGCAAAGAAGTATAAACTTCTCCAAGGTTCCCTTTACTTTAATGTGTGCATGTATGTTTGTATAAAGACAAGTTCTTGTAATGCCTTAGTGCTCTGCAAAACAACTATTAACAGGGGGCCTATGTTGGGGTTTCTTTATTATGATATGCTAACATTTTTCATGAAACTTAGAATGAAGAATAAATATGATTGGCCCTCATATGACCATGTTGTGAGCATAAAATTCCTTTTATCTGGAAATGTTTTAGATGGATTTTTATCTTTTTAGTTAAGCAATTTTTAACCAAATTTATCCTTTTATCATACCTTGCTTTAAATATGAAATGAAATATAAAATATGCATCTAAAATGTGAGTCTAAAAATGATGAAAATCCTTCCTTTTATGTTGCTTCTACCCTGGAAAAGGAATAATCATGGACAACCAACTTTGTAGTTGTAGTAGCCTTTAATGTGCCTGATAAATACCCTCTTTAATGAAATCTATTTTCATAAATAAGATTCAATCTATCACTTTAGAATGAATGGCCCTTTTGAAATGCCAAATAAATTATTTTCCTTTAATGAAATCTAGGTCTTCATCAAGGAGAAATAACTTAAAATTATTTATTGCTTGAGAATGAAAAATATAAATCTTTAAACCCAAATATCATGTGAAACCTATAAACTAAAATTGTAGAACTCCTCTGAACACTATGACTTCAATTAATTTGAGGATTTTACATTTACACTAAAACGAAATCTCATTTGCTTTAAATAACATTTTTTTAAAGCTTATTCTTCTAACATATGCTTCTACTTTTGTATTTTCATAATTTATAATTTTTTATTTTATTTTATTTTTAAAACATTAAAAAGAAATAAAAAATATAGGGTTAGAAATAAAAAACAAAAACAAATAAGATAAAATGAAACAACAATAACAAGTGTTGCAACTAGAAAATTTTCCATAAACCCTACAACGTTAGTATCCTACAAATAAAACCAGCATTAATGGGATTCGTGTTTACGCAATCCAACCTCTAATGAGGTGCAATCTCCTAAGGAAAATACATGCATATTGAAAAATAACAATAGATTAACCAATAACATGCATCAAATCTAAAAATAATTCAATATAATGGCATAAAATAGGTCTTCAATAGATTCAAACATGCATAATACAACTCCTCTTAATGGCATCATATGGAAAATAACACAGTCCAGATGAGTGGAAAGAAAAATTCTGAAATAGGTCTAGTATTGACATCTCTGCCTAAAAACTTGAAACTAACATATTTTCCAAAGTTTCCAATCCCTTTACAATATTTTGGATGGTTATTTAAAATCTTCTCCCAACTTTCTGTCTCCCCTTATGTGTTTCATCTTGAAACGCTCCTCCTTTATTGATTTTTTTTCTAACATTCCAAATGTCATAGGATCTTATAATAAAACAAAATGAGGCCTCTCATTTTGATAATGCCATATTTTATCCAATCAAGGTGTAATAAAAAAAACACATTACTTTGCAACTCAATAGGATGAAAGGAGAAAGAAAATAACATTCCTATATACCCATTGCAACTTGTTATTGGAGGAATTTAGTAATTTAACCATTTATACCACTGTATCCTAATGATTCTAGGCTAGCAATGCCCCTCCTTCAATGTTGCCATGAAACATGCATTCTACCCTCACTGCATGATTACCCCAAGTTCTTGTTAGTGGTAGAATCGTTACAATATAGTAGTGTCGTTACACTGTTTCATCTCTATAGGAGATATCTAATGCCATGGCAAAATTGCTCCATGCCCTTATGCTAGCTATGGCCTCATGATAATAGTTGGTTGCCCCTACTTCTATCAGTACATAGGTATTTCTTACTACCAATGTGAACTATGTTAGGCCACCATTATGAGATATCTACCCACTCCTTGTTGCATGTGTGAACACTATTTATCAACTTCTTTGTCGTCGTTGATGTTGGGTCTCTGCCATTACCACTCACTATGGAATACATTTTGCCATGCCTATCATTTGGCTTGGACCTATACAACTACAATCACCTCTTCCACCATACTCTTGAAGCTCCCAGGCTGATGTCATCTAACCCATTGTTCTATGTGTAAGTCCACGTAAATCTTTGTCTTCGCTACCTAAAACTAGAGACACCGTGAGTTTTGTGTTTGTCTATTTATAATTCAAGTACCATGTTGTCCTCTTCATGCATTGGTGTTTCAAAGTAACCACTATGTGAGATAAACATAGCATGATTTCTTTCTTTGATCTTGCTCTGATGGATATCATTCGAGAGCATACAGTCACCCTTTACCACATCCGCACACTAGGCAACCTCTGATCGAATACATTGATATTCCTCCTAGTTGAATTGTGGGTGTCAATTTATCCATGAATTTTAATGATAATATTTATTAATGTAAAACCTTTATCACTTGTAAGAGATAAGCTATATCTACAAATATAGTAGCTAAATCTCAATGTCCTCTATCAATGTCAATGGCTACGTATGCTTCATTGCGCTATTCTTATTACTGCCAAAAATCCTTATCTACTTTTTTACTGTCTTCCCACCTATTTATCAATGTAGCACCACCTACGTCAATGTGTTGAGTCCCCACTATTAGACCTCCAACTACATCGATGAAAATTTTTTCATTGATTACTGCAAGACAACTTGGTTGTCATTATTCGAATTATTCTAGCAATAAAACTATCATGAAATTGTTGCTCTTTTGGTCTGCACGTCTTTGTTTTGAATCTAATTCAATGGTTTTGGATTCCAATGCATGTTCATCATCAGAGATAGTGCATAATTTTTGTAGCACAAATATCAAGTTCTTTGTTCTTTCAACTTATCCATGCATGGCATATGTCCTAGTTCTAGCTCACTGCTACATTTATGTGTCGATGTGTTACTTGTATTAAATGTCTTCTATAACTATACCCTCCTCCTCAGCATGCTAATTAGGTACCATATTTTTAAATTTTGAGTCCACCACCCTCTTCATTCCAAAGGTTTTATCCATGTATGTCTCCAATAATCACTAGCGTAGCGCTACTGTCGAGAAACTTTGTGAGTGCTAATACCTATCTACATACACTATGAGTCCAAGTCTTCCCTAAGTAAACAATCCAAGCTATCACTAGTTACCGCCATCCAAATATGATGATGCACCCATATTCTTAGGTGTTTGCACCAAAATACAACTTGATACACCTCCACATTGACTTGTTGGCTATCGTTTCACTTGGGACTACCCTTCGCTGCTTTTTGAAACTTCCATTGCATATCAAAGTCTATAATTGGTCTCTACATCACATTGGCCACACTATAAGTTGACCTCATCCAACATGTTAACCAGCCATGTCTTCCCGTTTGGCAATATCATTCACTTCACAGCAATATTGGTGTCACGTCATCATCCCTATGGGAACCACATCGTTAAGTCGGTGTCTCTCGATGCCAAATATCTGCATATATTAAATTAACACCAAAATTTAATTAGAACCATAAAATCGATTCAAAATAAAAGTCCTAACATGAACATTATAAAGTATCAAATGAAATGAACATCAAAGCTCAATAGGGTGCCTTTTATTATTTTATTTTTTCTTTTATTTATCTTTTTATTATTATTATTTATTTTATTTTATTTTTATTTTTTTATTTATTTTTATACTTTTTTTTATTCATATTTATATAAACGAACCATAAATAAATATAAATATATTTTTTGTATTTTTATTTATAATTTTTATTTTTTTAATTTATTTTTATCTTTGTTATATGTATAAAGCAATAAAACAACTTGTTTCAAAAGCTTTACTTATTGAAGGAAAACAAGATAAAAGAAAACTTTTAAAACTAATTTAAAATAACCACCACCTATTGCCTTAACCCACTAAAGAGTTTAGATAAACACAAGACAACATTGTTCAAAAAGAGACCTTGGAAATTGTCTTGCAACCTCAAGGATGGGACGGAACCTATAAAAATTAGACCTCAAAGAACACCCAAAAATACCAAAAACAACAAAACTCCTCAAAAATATGAAGTAAAAGGTGGGTCCCCAATTTTATGGATAGTTGTGGAGAACCCAGAATCTCTGGTTCTAAAACCCAATAAATGGAATATCAAAAAAAAAACTATTCAGCAACATCCAAAGATGATGGGGATAGACAACTTCAATAAAAAACACATAAACCATTTCTTCAGCTGAGTGTGTGCAAATTTTTTCATTCTGGCATTTCTAAAAAATATTCATAATCCATAACTTGTTTTGCATTAGGCTATAAAAAATACTTATTAAGATGTGCCTTTGCATTGATTCACAACCAATCAAGAGTTTATAGCCTCGATGGAGATGCCTTACTCACCCAGGTTTTAGTTTAAATTTACATTTACCTTTTGTAGACATTGCTCCATTGCCAGTCGAACATCTATAGCCCCGATGGAGATGCCCTAAGCCATTTGATTGATTTGGCTCACCCTTTTTTTTGTCACTATATTGCTTTACAAAATTCACCTACCACCTAGGTTAGAGCTCAAGTAAGGTTAACGATTGAGTATATAAAAATATTTTCACCTTAATTTGCAAACCAAATAACTTCATCTTTCAAGATTCCAAGAATTCCCCTTAATATGATGTATTTATGTGTAGCCTTAGAAAAACGGTTCATGCTTCCCAAAATTCACTATCTTAGTCCCCAAAATCTAGGAGCTAAACAATTCTATCCCTCTTCTTAGATATACATGATAATAAATGCATCCTTAAAGATGCCATAAATTAGTAGCTATCCCAAAACATAACCACAAATCGAGGGAATACACCCAAAACTCAAACTTACAAACCAAAACTTGGAAACAAACCCAAAACAAAATAAAAAATAAACTAACTAGAAAAACACACGACTCACCAAACCAAAATTTGGAAACAAATCCCCAAAACCAAAAACCAAAAAAAAAAAATGAAAACCAAAACTTATATACAATAATTTACAAGGCGATGCAAAAATTTGGACCATCATTTCCTTGGATCCCAAACATGGTTAGCACATTTTAAAAGAGATGTATTATGAAATGCATACCAAGCTTTACAAAAATCTCAGAAAAAACAAGATTATATCAAGCCATGCAACACATCTCATCTTGCCTCTCTCACGTAACCACTTTGATTCAATTTTATTAGCAATTCCATGTTGGACATTTGATTCATTAAACTTGCAAGTGAATACATGCCTTTCAACTATCTTTTTCTTATTCAATGAGATGCAAATTTCAAAATTAGATTCATTTTCACAAGCATGTAGGATTTCCTTCAAGTCAGAGACTATTTCTAAAAATTTTAAAGCAACATCCTCATTCATGTCTTTAGACCAATCATACTCACACAACAATTTACAAATATCTAGGATGTCTACTAAATGAGGATCATTATGATCTTGTATCCTAGATTTAATTGTTAGTTGTTGATGAACCTAATTTAACAATTCAAACATATTTAATTCTCCCTCATCTAACAAAGCAATCTCATTAGGGGTATGATTAGAACTCCATTCTATTTCTTCATTCACCTCTAGTGGTATTTCATCATAAATAGCATTTGAATCCAATAAATGATTATGCAAATTTTTACCTGAAGTTTGCATGCTTGGACACAAAAGGTTAGATTTTACCTCTTATATAGTTTCATGTACCTACACTTGGTGAGCCATTATGACCTTTCCTTATTCATGGGTTCCATAATCATAAATTTTTAACACTTCTTGTGATATAGTGGTTTCCACCTCCTGCACATCAAAGGAAATGAACATTTCATTAATAGGAACGTGAGAAGAAAATAAGTCCTCATACCTTCCCCAACCATTATAATAATCATCTTCTAAACCCATGGGATGAAATTATATCATGTTTTAAAATGGCATATGATTCTCTAAAGGTTTAGAAATTGTAGGCTCTTCATGCAAGATAGCATCTTTAGAGTCATGCATATGAGATGAAGAAATTTTTTTATCAGAATGTGCAAAAGGAACACATTCCTCATGTTTTCCCCAAACATCATCATAATTATCAAATTCTATCAAGGCTTCTGTATAATATTTAGATTCAACCATTGATTCACCCTCTTCAACTTCAAAGAATTCATCTTCCTTAGATTCATCCTCCTCAACTTCAAAAAATTCATCTTCCTTGGATTCATCTATTGATGGATCAAGGGTTTATTCTGTGGGATTCATTATTGTATTCAAACTTCTAAAGTTGTCCCAATCCTCATTTATAAAAAGTGATCCTAAGACAAAATCTAGAATTTGATGAACTTGATCATCACCATTCTCATTGATGATATCAAAGGGGGTTGTAATATGTGGACATTAAATTTTATCCCCTTGATTGCTCACATTAGGTATTTCTTGATTCAAGGCTATTAGGTTTGATGGTTTGTATCGGTTGGAATCTATAGAACCTTAATAACAGTCCATCATAGGAGAAGGTGGTTTCTCAACTATATTATTTGGTAGCATTTGATTACAAGCATAAGGTTTGAGCAATGATTATCAACCCACATCCACCCCTTTTGAAATGCATTGTTGTTCTACTATTATTGCCTCACTATAGGCTCTAGGCAAATATGACTCTTTAAGAACTCTCCCTATAAATGTAGAGGTAAAAGGATCTAAGGATTCTAGGTACATTTGGATAGCTTCTTCTTTTGAAATGATGTAATGACTTTCCATCTCGGTGTACAACCTATATAACCTGTCATTAAATTGGCTCATGGACTCATTAGGTTCTTTACAAATAGAAACAAACTAATTTAATATCCTATTCGGATCAATCAATTTTTCAAACTTTTTGAGAAATGCTGCCTCTAATTGCTCCCAAGAGGTGATAGAACCTGCAGGTAAACTAATATACCAATCATAAGCAAATTCATCTAATGTGGATGGAAGCATCCTACAAAAAATGTCTTCATGTATAATTTGAAAATGAATTAAAAGGCTCTCTTCAGCAGATTCCATCCCATCATACCTAAACTTATGTAGATTACACATAATATCTATAGGCATATTATGTGAAGGCCCAGGTACATTTAAAGGACAATATACCCTTAAATAAACAAGAAATACCATTAGATAATCTCAAATAATATGACTTTAAAACCAATTTTGTTAGTCAAATAAATGTCTTACAATAAGCAAGAAATGACTAAAAAATATCAAAAGATATGCATCAATTAAAACATGACATTAAAGACCATTCTCCAATTTGCAAAAGGTTAGCATAAATGTATCATCAATTGGAAAACTTTCAAATAATTAGATATGATCAATAAAACCTCATTAATCATGATAAATGCCTTCAAATCACTCTTTCATATAACATGAATCAATTACCATCTATAACAAAACAACCAAATTAGGCCCTCCTTCTAGCGCCAAAATGTTGAGTGGTAATTTTGCTCAAGTGCAAAACCACACTCACAGTTAGGACTTCATTATAAAACCTTCTCTTGCAAAGAAGTATAAACTTCTCCAAGGTTCCCTTTACTTTAATGTGTGCATGTATGTTTGTATAAAGACAAGTGCTCGGAATACCTCAGTGCTCTACAAAACAACTGTTAACAAGGGGCCTGTGTTGGGGTTACTTTATTATGATATGCTATCATTGTTCATGAAACTTAGAATGAAGAATAAATGTGATTGGCCCTCATATGACCACGATGTGAGCATGAAATTCCTTTTATCTAGAAATTTTTTAGATGGATTTTTATCTTTTTAGTTAAGCATGTTTTAACCAATTTTTTCCTTTTATCATACCTTGCATTAAACATGAAATGAAAGATAAAATATGCATCTAAAATGTGAGTCTAAAAATGATGAAAATCCTTTCTTTTATGTTGCTTCTATCTTGGAAAAGGAATAATTATGGACAACCAAATTTGTAGTTGTAGTAGCCTTTAATGTGTTTGATAAATACCCTCTTTAATGAAATCTATTTTCATAAAGAAGATTCAATCTATCACTTCAGAATGAATGGCCCTTTTGAAAAGCCAAATAAATTATTTTCCTTTAATTAAATCTAGGTCTTCATAAAGGAGAAATAACTTAAAATGATTTATTGCTTGAGAATGAAAAATATAAATCTTTAAACCCAAATCTCATGTGAAACCTGTAAAATGAAATTGTGGAACTCCTCTGAACACTGTAACTTCGATTAATTTGTGGATTTTACATTTGCACTAAAATGAAATCTCATTTGCTTTAAACAAAAGTTTTGTAAAGTTTATTCTTCTAACCTATGCTTCTATTTTTGTATTTTTATAGTTTTTTATTTTATTTTATTTTTAAAACATTAAAAAGAAATATAAAAATATAGGGTTAGAAAGAAATAACAAAAATAAAATAAAATGAAATGAAACAGCAATAACAAGTGCTACAACTGGAAAATTTCCCATAAACCCTACAATGTCAGTATTCTGCAAATGAAACCAATATTAAGGAGATCCATATTTATGTAATCCAGCCTCTAATGAGGTGCAATCTCCTAAGTAAAATACATGCATATTGAAAAATAATAGTAGATTAACCAATAACATGCATCAAATATGCAAATAATTCAATATAATGGCAAAAAATAGGTCTTTAATAGATTCAAATATGCAGAATACAAATCCTCTTAATGGCATCATATAGAAAATAACATAGTCCAAATGAGTGGAAGACAAAATTCTGAAATAGGTCCAGTATTGACATATCTGTCTAAAAACCTGCAACTCTCCTTCAAAATTTTCCAACCCCTTTACAATATTTTAGATGGGTACTTAAAATCTTCTCCTGAATTTTTGTCTTCCCTCCTGTGTTTCATCTTGAAACACTCATGCTTTACTAATTTTCATTTTCTAACATTCCAAATTTCATAGGCTCTTATAATAAAATAAAATGAGGCCACTCATTTTGATAATGCCATATTTTATCCAATCAAGGTGTAATAAAACAAATAAATTACTTTGTAACTCAATAGGATGAAAGGAGAAATAAAATAACATTCCTATATATCCCTTGCAACTTGTTATTGGAGGAATTTATTAATTTAACCATTTAGACCACCATATCCCAATGATTCTAGGCCAGCAATACCCCTCATTCAATATTTCTATGAAACTTGCGTTCTACCCTCACTACATGATTACCCCAAGTATTTGTTAGTGGTAGAACCGTTACACTATCGTAGTGTCGTTACATTGTTTCATCTCTGCAGGAGATATCTGATGCCACACAAAAATTGCTCCATGTCCTTGTGCTAGACATTGACTCATGATAATAGTTGTTTGCCCCCAATTCTATCCGTGCATATGTATTTCTTGCTACCATTGTGACCTATGTTAGGTGACCATTATGAGATATCTACCTACTCCTTGTCGCATGTGTGAACACTGCTCATCAACTTCTTCATCGTCACTAATATTGGGTCTCTACCATTATCTCTCACTATGGAATATGTTCTACCATGCATCTCATATGGCTTGGACTTGTACAACTACAGTCACCCCTTCCACTATGCTCTCAAAGCTCCCAAGCCAATTTCGTCTACCCCATTGTTCTTTGTGTAAGTCCACGTAAATATTTGCCTTCGTTGCCTAAAACTAGTGACACCACGAGTGTTGTGTTCACTCTTTTATAATTCAAGCACCACATTGTCCTCTTCATGAGTTGGTGTTTCAAAGTAACCACTATGTGATATGAACTTAGCACAATTTCTTTCTTCGATCTGGCTCTGATGGATATAGTTTGATAGCATATAGTCACCCTCTACCATATCCACACACTAGGCAACCTCCAATCAAATATGTGGATGTTCCTCCTGGTTGACTTGCAGGTGTCAATTTATCCATGCATTTTAATGATAATCTTTATGAATGTAAAACCTTTATCGCTTGTGAGAGATAAGCTGTGTTCACAAATACAACTAACTCTCAGTGTCCTCCATCGATGTCAGTGGCTATGTATGCTTCATTGCACTGTTATTCTTACTACTAAAAATATTGATCCGTTTGTTTACTATCTTCCTACCTAGTTATCAATGTAGCACCACCTACACCAATGTGTTGAGTCCCCAATGTTAGACCTCCAGCTATGTTGATGAAAATTTTGTCATTGATTATTGCAAGACAACTTGGCTATCATTGTTTGAATTATTCTACTAGCAAAAATTCCATGAAATTGCTGCTCTTCTGGTCTGCACATCTTCATTTTGAACCTCATTCAATAGTGTTAGATTCCAATGTGCATTCATCAGCAGAGAGATTGCATAATTTTTGTAGTGCAAATAGCGAGTTCTTCATTCGTTCAACTTATCCATGCATGGCATGCATCCTATTTCTAGCTTGCTACTACGTCTACGTGTCGATGTGTTACTTCTATAGAATGTCTTCTATGACTGTACCCTCCTCATTGGCTTGCTTATTAGGTACCATATTGTCAAATTTGGAGTCCACCACTCTCTTCATTCCAAAGGTTTTGTCCATATATATCTCTGGTAATCACTAGCATAGCACTATTGTCAAGAAACTCTATGAGCGCTAATCCCTATCTACATGCACTATGAGTCTAGGTCTTCCCCAAGTAAACAATCCAAGCTTTCATTGGTTACCACCATCCAAATATGATGATGCACCCATATTCTTAGGTGTTTGCATCAAAATACAACTTGATACACCTCCACGTCGACTCGTTGGTCATCGCGTCACCCGGGACTACCCTTCGCTGCTCGTTGAAACTTCCATTACATATTGATGTCTATCATTGGTCTCTATGTCATGTTGACCATGCTGTAAGTCAACCTCATCCAACATGTTGACCAGCCATGTCTTCCTATCTGGAGATATCATCCACTTCACTGTAATGTTGGTGTCGCGTCGTCATCCCTGTGGGAACCACATCATTAAGTCGGTGTCTCTCAATGCCAAAGATCTACATATATTAAATTAAAACCAAACTTTAATTAGAACTATGATTCAAAATAAAAGTCCTAACATAAACATTATAATGTATCAAATGAAATGAACGTCAAAGCTCAATAGGGTGCCTTTTATTATTTTATTTTTCTTTTTATTATTATTATTATTTTTTTATTTTTATTTTGTTTTATACTTTATATATTTATATTTATATAAATATAAATATATATATATATATATTATTTTAATTTATTTATATATATATAAAGCAATCAAACAACTTGTTTCAAAAGCTTTACTTATTGAATGAAAACAAGATAAAAGAAAACTTTTAAAACTAATTTAAAATAACCACCACCTATTACCTTAACCCACTAAAGAATTAAGAAAAACACAATATAACACTGTTCAAAAAGAGACCTTGGAAACTGTATTGCAACCTCAAGGATGGGATGGAACCTATCAAAATAAGCCCTTAAAGAACACCCAAAAATACCAAAACCAACAAAACTCCTTAAAAATATGAAGTAAAAGGTGGGTTCCCAATTTTGAGGATAGTTGTGGAGAGGCCACAATAGTGCCAGAGCTAGAATAGTATTTATCTCTCCTTCAGGAATTTAGAAGACATATTCATACCGGTTTACATGGAGTTGTACGAATAATGCCATCGAGTACGAAGAACTGTGCTTGGGCTTGAAAAAAGCAAAAAATCTTGGGATCAAACAACTACTAAATTTTTAGAGATTCTAAGTTAATTGTTAACCAGGTGATCAAAAAGTGTATTTTTAAGTAGCATTACCTGAAGGTCTATCACAACAAGGTATGGGATCTATTTGAGTCATTTGTTACATTAAATGTTCAAGCGATTTTGTGAGAACAAAATAAACATGCAGATCTCTTAGCATCCCTTGGTGCAAACTTCTCTCTTGTTGAGAATGTGGTACGAAATCCCAAGACTGTAAGGTTAATATATAGACCTTCAGTCCCCGATAAGAATATATACTAGATTTTTTTTGATAATGATGAGCAGATTGTAATTTTTTTGATTAAAGAAGCTGGTAGTGTGGAGGAAAGGACATTAGATGAAGATGAAGCTTAGGGTTTGATCCAACTCAAAAATAATCACATCCCAAAAGGATTGATTACTCTATAGAACCTCTTTGATCAGAATGATCGAGCAGAAAAGCATAGGATCAAGGTGGTTGAAAAAGAGTATACTAAGCTAAAGTTGGAACCTCATAAGATAATCAAATTCGGGATAGATTTCTCTCTAGAAGAGCTCGAGGACATTAAGAATATGTGTTCTGAATTCCTTGACATTTTTGCATGGAGTTATCATAATTTGAAAGGGTATGACAAAAATTTGATTCAGCACACCATCAAATTGCAAGAAGAGGTAAAACCCTTTTGATTTAAACAATGGCCTGTTAATCTAAAAATTGAAGTACTAATGAAAGCAAAACTGTTGAAGATGTTGGAGGTGAAAATAATTTACCCCATCAAACATTTGACTTGGGTGGCAAATTTTGTTCCAGTATAAAAGAAGAATAGAGATATTTGTCTATGTGTATATTTTTGTAATATGAACCAGGTGTTTCTAAAATATCATTATCCCTTATCGTAGATTGACCAGATCCTCCACGTTGTTGATAGAGTGCAAATATTTTTGCTGCTTGATGGTTTCTCTGGCTATAACTAGATATGGATAAAGGATGAGTACCAACATAAAATAACATTTACTACCAAGTGGGGCACTTTTACCTATCAAATAATGCCTTTCAGTATTTTGAATGCTAGAACTACTTTTCAAAGAGCAATGGATGTTGCTTTTGGTGAGTTGCTGAACTGAATCATTGTGATATACCTTGATGATATGACTATTTTTTTACATCACAGGGAAGAGCATGAATATCATCTAAGATAGGTGTTTGAAAAGTTTCAAGAGTTTGGTATCTCCATCAACCCGAAGAAATCTATCTTTGTTGTCAAGGAGAGAAATCTCTTGGGACATGTCATTTCAAAGGGAGGGTTAGCCATTGATCTTGTGAGAGCTAAAGCTCTCTTAAAATTGCCACTGTTATCCAATAAGAAGGACCTATAGTCATTTTTCAGCCAAATCAATTTTATTCAAAAATTCATCATTGATTTCATTCAGGTAGTGAAGCCAATGACTAAGATCCTAAAGAAAAATACAAACTTCAAATGATAGAGAAAAGGAAGTAGGCATTCCAGGAAATTAAAGAGAGAATAGCCCAAGCACCAATGTTGATCAATACTGAGTATTCTAATGATTTTATCCTTTACACAATAGGTGAGAAAAAAAGTTATGTCATCATCCTTATGTAGAAGTGATATGATGAGGATGAATAATCAATTATTTTTCTAAGCCAAGTCATTCAACCGCACTAAGAAAATATAATTTTATTGAGAAGTGGATTTATGCGATTATGAATTCCCTGAATAAATTCTAACATTTTATTTCATAAAGCAAGATAATTGTCTATGTTATTCATCCAAATTTTAGGAATTTATCATTCAAGGAGATCTTGGTGATAAAATAGCAGGCTGGATCTCCAAGATTTTGGATTATGATGTAGAGATTCAACCGACCAAATTGGTTCACGATCGAGAACTTTGTCAAGAGTTGGCTAAAAGCGTAGCTTCTCAATCACTAGTACCATCACATGATGAGGTTATTAGTAAGAGAAATATTACTAATCAAGTAGTAGGCTATCACAACTAGATAAAGGACCTAGTCAAAATTTTCACATCTGGAAGGTGTCCATCCCACTTCAATTCCTCAAAAAGGTGAAGGTTTAGACTATAGGCTCTTAGGTATTTTTTTCTACCAAGTGGATTATTCCACAAGAACATATATGGAGTGCTCCTTAATTGCATTAAAGAATCTAAAAAATAGAAGATTTTGTATGAGTTCCACTCTGGATTGTCTGGTGGACACTATGCAGGAAGGCCTATGGCCTTGAAAATCATTCAGGCTAGATATTTCTAGCCCACTCTTTTTGCAAATGCACACAAAGTGAGTCAAAGCTATGATAACTATCAGATATATGTTGATAGGAGTAAGAAGGTATCTTTACCTCTACATCCAATCCAGGTAGAAGCTCAATTTCAATAGTGGGGTTTAAACTTTATTGGGGTCATTTATCCCCATTCTTCTCAAAACAAATATATATTTATATGGTAACTGACTACTTTACTCATTGGGTGGAGGCCATCCCAACAAATAAATTAGATCAAGCAACAATCATCTCTTTCCTAAAGGGTATGATTACCCGTTTAGGCATATCAGACACCATTTTGATAGATAAGAAGACTCCCTTCATTGGAGTGAATATTACTGAGTTTACGGGTAGGTATGGAATTTACCTCAAAACATCTTCTAATTACTATCCACAGGGAAATGGATTAGTTAAGTCCACAAAAAATAACTTGATTTGGATTTTGAAGAGAACACTCGAAAGAAATAAAAGGATATGGCATCTACTACTAAACCAAGCTCTATGGGCAAATTGCATATTGATTAAGAACTCCATTAAAACTTCTTCCTACTCCCTAGTGTATTACAAGGAAGTGGTTTTGCCTACCCACATTGAACTCCCAGTTCTCCAGACTTTATAGATGCTCAATGATGAGGATGATGAATCTAACCCCATGAGAGCAAGGTTAGCCCAACTTCTATAGCTTAAGGAAGAAAGAGAAAATGTGTATGTTGCTTTCATTGAACATGCCAAGATGATGCAGAAGTGGTTTGGCAAAAATATGATTGAACGAAAGTTTAAATTTGGAGATTCGGTGCTTAAGTGGAATGAGAACAAAGCCAAGCCCAAAAAGCACCATAATTTTGAGGCTATATGGGAAGGTTTGTTTTAGGTTTTGGAGGTGAATTCAGTTAATGTTTATTATCTTCAAGACATTGATGGCCAAGAGTTGTCGATTTTGATAAATGGTCTTCATATGAAGGCCTACTATCACTAAAAATTTTGGGCATAAGTATGTATATATGTACAAATTTCTCTTTTATTTTTCAAGTATGTTATGCTATAAATAAATAAAAGAAAAGAAAAGAAAAAGAAAAAAGAAAAAATGGTCTTATTTTACCCCAAGCAAGTAGATTCTCCCGAAAACACATCCTCAATGATAAAAATTAATTTCACCCCGAAAAGAGTTTTTCGAGACATCCTTTTAAATTTCATGTGCAAATCATTTAAATGGCCCTTTGATAAAGTGACTTTGGGAAAAATCAAGTGCATCAAATTTTATTTAATAACAAAGTGAAGGGGGAAAATAGACATAGAAAAAATAATAATAAATAAAATAAGTAAAGAGAAAAAATATACTTTTGCCCAAAAAAGGGGCGAAAGTCATTTTCACCCCATTTTAAGGTGAAAGAGAGAGGAAAAAGGAAAAATGGGGGGGGGGAAGAAAAGGGGCGATGAATTTGTTTTAAATTTCACCCAAGAATATTCTATCATATAGTTTTATTTGGGAGGCAAAATTCTATTTCGAGAAAGTGAAAAAGTAACAAAAAAAATCACATGAAGTTTAAAACTCCCAATTTAAAGGTTATTTTCGGCCAGGCAAGGCGAAACTGATTTATTTTTTTTGCTTTTTTGGTAAAAGCATTGGTAGTAAAAGCTTATTTTTTTTAGAAAGGCACTTTTTGAGGCAAAACCAAAGAAGAGGAATATTTTAAAAGGCATTCAAGCTTATGAGTTCACCAAGCAAATAGGAAGTACGATTTTTGAAGCGTAGATTGTTGAAGGAAGCAATTTGTAGACTATTTTTGTTCAAGAAATATTTTTAGAAAGTGAAGTGCCCCATTGGAGGTTTTTTCCAGCGAAGAGTTATTTCGAAATGCCTTTGACATCGTTGAAGAAATAAGTGCACTTGAAAATTTTAGATTTCGCCCGATTCATCCCAAATTGACGTTGTGAAGATTTAAAGCGATGGAATTGATTTATTTTCATCTCGAGGAGCATCCTTCATTGACACTTGGTGTTTTTATTTTTGAGGCTACCCATTGATATCCGTGGAGCATGTTTCAATATTGAAGGTGGCCAAAGCACAAGAATCGAGGAAGATTTCAGGCAAAAGATAGTTGAAGATAGGGAAAAATTATTAAAAATTATGCCTAGCATGAGGATCTAGACCTACGTTCATCCAACTTCTTCAAAAATTAGCATATGCATTTAATCTAGTATATGAAGGTGCAATTATAAATTTGGTGCACATGCAAAGAGGAGGTAAAAGTCTTATATTTTTTGAAGTATTGTCACATATGGTTAATTGAGTGCACAAATTATAGGGTGTTTGAGCATTTTTGAAGATGGGTAGAAAATCTGTAGAATCAAAAAGCACCACAGAATTGAAGAAGGTGCAGAAGAAATCTGAGGGTGGTAAGAAGTCCAAGAAAGCCATGCACCATAAAAATATCGACCTGGATCCATATTCTTATACACTAGCTTAGGTGGGAGACTACATAATTACAAAAAAGGACATTGAGAAATTGTGCCAAGATGTAGACATTGCAGTCTGACAAGGGTTAACACCAAAAATTCCTCTAACCATTGCATACCATGATCATATTTTCTGGTTTTTGTGCACACCAGTTCACTATTACCCAAAGTTTGTGGAAGCTATTTCAAAGTTCTATAATCCTAACACAAGGTCAGTTGAGAATGTAAAATGGGATGTATTGTTCACTATCTCATCTAAAGAGGTATGGGAGGCATTCGCTTGTGGAATTACACCTCCTTCAAACTTTGTTTTTAAGAAGTTGCACATTGGCGAACAGGAGGAAAAATACTAGTTGACAGTAATATTGCATCAGTTCATGGAGAGCCACCTGATAAAAATGTCCCAATATGGTGAACTACCGACTTTGTCAAAGACATTGACATATTTCAAAAGACCAAATCTATTTTATATGGTGGATTGAATTATGGGTCTCTCGACGAATTCAATAGTACATAAGTGGTAGGCAGCATTGGTGCAGTGTATCTCCCAGGTCAAATTCTATGTCTCCACTACCATGATGGTGAGAAAAAATCCCATTTTCTTTTATTGGGCTGATTATATTGCTAGAAGGATGCACACCCAGCTAGAGAAAATGTAGAGTGAAGAAACCATGGTATTCAGGCATACCTCATTTTTAATCTGGTATTTTTTCTTTCACCTATACAAGAAATTTTTCTTCGTTGTAGTTAGGTAGGTTGATAGAGAGAATAGGAGATTGCCAGTATATTTGTGTACCTAAAACTTGTTGAGGAAGGAGTATTTTTATAATTTTAATCGTATGTTTGTGGGTCCTACCCTAGAGCTGATTTTTTGCAAGTATGAGAGGGTACCAAAGGCAATGAGAGAAGAAATCATCTCAAAGTTGAGGGGCAAAATATTTTTGCTAACATAGGGTATTGTTTTATGCATTTTTGGCTATACTAGCAAGCCAGTCCTCCTTCCATACTTTGCCATAGGTCACCTATTTGCTTTGGAGGTCATTCGCCAGCATGATTTCATTAATGATGTATATGGAGTAAGACAAGGGAAAAGAACCTTGTGTGCTATACCTTTTTACTTTGAAGGTATCGAGGTGAGCTAGGTGGGATAGAATTAGTTAATAACTAAATTATTTTGCGACATCAAAATTGTGGAATTGCTGCAATGGTGGAAGTATGACCCTTTGAGTCACTTCATGGAAAAGGCCAAGAGTTTTCATTGTTTTTCGAGGCCAGATATTGAAAAGCACCAAAATAATTTGGAGGGGCATGACTTGGAATGGCATGTGGAGAATATGATGTCACTCCCACCATGGCATGGCTTTTATGACATGGAATTTGAGTATATCCCTGTAGTACATAAGCATCAGATTCCTCCACCAGGGTTATTCAATTAGATGAAGGAGTAGCTTTTGGGTTGGTCCAAGGAAAATATTACAAAATGGTGGATTATGAGGGATCATCAAGGAAAAATTGGATTGCCATATGGCTTAGTGATGGATGAAATATTTTCATCCACTTATGATGAGTTCTACATTAGTTATCAACTAATCACTTTCACTGGTATTGTACCTCAAAGTATTCAAAATTCTAGTAGTAAGGAAAGCATGGCTGAAGAACACCCTATAACCCAAGAAGCACCACTTGTAGAAGAGGAAGAAGGACAGGTGCCAGAGGAGCCACTGCAATATAAGGTAAAAATAAAATGGGAGAAGCTGCCTATTATAAATATTTCCAAGAAGTGAAGGATTGGTGTAGCTTCTTCAAACCCTCCTCCCATAGTTTTTGTTGAATGAATAGAAGTATTAGAAGCTATTCCCTTGGTCCAGATAGAGTCATTGGGCCATAGTGCAAAATTTATAGATATTGAGGAAGACGTTGTGTTAGAGCCAAAAGACCAGGTGGAGGAGGGGCTAGTGCCACAAACACCTCCATCCTTGTTGGCTCAAACAGTGTCAAAGATTGAAGGTATATTTTCTTCCCCTTCTCCTATCCTCGAGCAGTTGGTGACTATTGTTTCTTCTCCTCTAGTTTTTGCTTATGTTTTACCTCTATTTGGCATACCCTCCACTTTAATTTTTCTTCCTATTTCCTAGCCACCAGTCACCAACACTCCCTCTTCTTCTATTCCTGATTCTTCTACTTCCCTTTCTTTTAGTTCTTTCACATCCTCTCAGAATCCATTTTCACTTTCTATATCATCTGTTCCAGTAACTTCTTCCATGGTTGTAATCACACAAGCTCCTCCTCTAGTGAGTGTGACTATGGCTAAACCTCTTACTTGTGTTCCTACCACTGTCTCCATTTCATCATTCATTTCCACTATGCTAGTTTCCACTTCCTTTGAGTTAAATCTACAGTAGGATCATTTCCCTTTCACCCCATTTTTGGAGTTGTAGGTGTTTCCCAATTCTAAGATAGATGTTG
The DNA here is from genome assembly GCA_028583015.1 of Wollemia nobilis. Taxonomy (NCBI): domain Eukaryota; kingdom Viridiplantae; phylum Streptophyta; class Pinopsida; order Araucariales; family Araucariaceae; genus Wollemia; species Wollemia nobilis. Next base: position 475,400 of record JAQPPZ010001320.1, on the reverse strand, counting down.
TACCATAATAGCCCATTGTAGCAAATATCATCCAAGCTCGTCTGATTTCATCATAGTGGTTGAAGAGTTGGAAAAGAAGGGAGGCTCTAGAACCAGCAAAACCATTGAAGAAGGTTTCTTTTGATCCTAAAACCATGGAGGCCCATATAGTGAAAATGTTTCCCCAGGTTTAGAAGTCATAAGGAGAGATGACTCCAAGTGACTATACTTATGAAATCATTACCAAGTACCTTATAAAGCTTGACACTATAGATATGATGGGGAATATTCATACAAGTTCTTTGTATCTACATGGCGAGCACTATAAGAAGTACTTCTTTGAGGCTGAGGCTAAGATCATCGAATTGGAGGAGACTTTGGTAAAGAATCGAGCGTAGTTGCAATCTGTATAGTCAAAGGTAACTCATTGGCAAAAAAGGGTGGAAAAGTTGGAGAAGGTTATTCAAAAGCACCAGGGAGCCAAGGGAGGAGTAGAATAGTAGGTTGAGGTGTTGAAGGGCCAACTCCATAATTTGTAGGATCAGCTGGCTGTGAAAGAAACACAGGTGATAGTTCTGATGAAAGAATAAGTCAAGGAGGCACAAATCTAGTTTCTTGTTGATTGTAATACCATGGTGGTGAGGGCAACATAGGTCCTCATGTACCTTTAGGAGATACAAACATTTGTCTCATATGGTCAGCATGTAGTGGAGTACGACAAAGATCACTTGGAGCCCCTCTTGATAAAAGTGACACAAATGTAGGTACTAGCAAGATCATATCTTAGATTTTTTCCCATGAGCAATATGTCTTGAGTGTGGGCAAGTGCTAAGTTAATATTGCACCAGTATTTTTCCAAGATAGATTAGGTTAAGGAGGCTCACAAGCTACTTGATGTGTTCGATAAATATAGGAGAGTTTTAGCACTCTACCTTAATGTAGTAGCTAATAATGGTTTCCCCAGTTTCACTAATTATCAGGGAAACATTCTATAAAAGGAGGACCTGGAAGAATTTTGGGTAAATTTTTTTATGGTGCCTTTGAAATTGATGATTGGGATGAGCCTCTTACTAAATATCATGTGCTGCCCTTAATGAGAAAGCTTATAATCTGGTTTGCTGGAATTCATGCAACGGGTGAATTACATTGATATGGAACAAGTGGAAACCTTTAGGTACCTTGTATGTTTACTTGATGACCTGAAGTTGATCAGTGAAGATGCTTGGTCTGAAGTCATTACAGTATTCAAGGCTACAGTCGCACATATTTTAGAGTAAGAAGTTGTAGTGAAGGAGGTAGAGGAGCCAGGAGTGAGTAGTAAGCAGCCTGATGCACCAAGTGGAGCTGACACCTGATCCCAATGGATGAAGTCCTAGGGTTGAATGTATCCATGCGAGTTGGATACACCACAAGCCACTAGAAATATTGGTAGTTTTGTCACTTTGTTGCATTGAATTTTATTGAATTTTGATTATAAAATTTTGATAAATTTACTAAAGGTGTTGTTTTGTTGGTTATTTTACTATAATTTGGTTTTACCCTCTTTAATATAATTTTGTTATAAATAAAATGGAAGTCATGAATGCAATGAAGAACTTTGTTAAAAAATGTTTAAGGATAAAAAGTGTCGATAGGAGATTATTTTCAAAAGGAGAAGCACCTCAGAAAGAAGAAATAATTTGTTTTGCCCCTAGCCCAAGGTGAGTGTCCTTTTCACCTCTTTTAGTGATGAAGTGCATCACAAGGATGGTTTCACCCAAAATAAAGTAAAGGTGATGAAATAATGCTTGTCTTTGAATTGACGATAAAATTATGAGGAAGAGCAATGAATTTAAGTGATTTTACCCCAAGCTTTGCTTGCAAAGGAATTTCACCTCAAAAAGGGATGAAAATCATAATTTTATCCAAGAGAAAAGTTAAAGGGAGGAATAAGATGAGTTTCACCCCAATTGAGGGGTAAAAATCACTTTCACCCCTCTTGGAGGTAAAACGTAATTAAAAGGTAGTAAATTTGCCAAAGCAAAGGAGCAAAATGCTTTAACTCTAAATGAGGGGTGAAAATCCTTATTGCCCCTCTTTGGGTCGAACAAAAGTTTATAAGCGCAAGTGGCGACATCGAAAAATGGAGTTGGCAAGTGAAAGGTTAAAAAGACTTTCACCCTACGTAAGGGGTGAAAATCCCTTTTGCCCCTCTTTAGGATAAAACATAGCGTGAAGAAGAATTTTAAAGATGGTGCGGCATGAGTCCGATATGGGTGAATTAAAGCAGGTTTTGAAGAAGGCTTTCACCCTAAGTGAGGGGTAAAACTCATTATCACCCCTATTTGGGGTGAAAATGTAATATCAAATATTTTAAATGCAAAGAGAGGATTGACATCATGGGGCCTACCTGATTATATTTAATGTTTTTGACCATGACTAGGGTAAAGATCAAGAGGGAGGAACTTAGTATGATGTTTAAGTAGAAAAATCAAAGGTACCTCTGTTGAGATGTGCCATGTTATTTCACCTCTCCAGGGGGTGAATGAGGTTTTTAAAACAAATTTCAGGTGAAAAGGGGTTGCAAAGCATGCTACTTCAAAATAAAACAATCGAAGGTGATGTCACCTCCCCAAAGGGGTGAAAATCCTTGTCACCCTCCTCTAGGGTGAAATCAAAGAAGATGATTAAAAGAAGGGTCAGTTTATGGGAAAAATCACCAGTATGTTAGTCAGAAGACCAGCAAGCTATGTTATCGTCCATTGTGGTCCCAAAAAGGTTGTTTCATCTTGTTTTTGGGCAAAATTAATTCTTTGACATTTATTCTTGAGGGCATTGCTTCCAAAGGTGTTTTTTCAAATTCTCTCGAGAAGGGGTAAGTAAGGTTGTAATTTAATTTTTGAAGCAATGTGAGCAGCGCTTCCAAGATTTCCACTTCAACATTGCAAGATTACAGGCCATTCTTGTTCATTTCCAATGCACTGCCCACCGACCTTGTTGATTATCAAAGCAAATTTAATGCTCAGTGGAATTTCCTGGAAAAGGTGGATTTCCAAGGCACAAGGGAGAAGCAAATTCAACGACCAGGCTCCCAATTTTTAGGTGATTTCATTGCATCTTGATGCACTGATTCTCAAGGTCATTTCCTATCATTTATTCATGTTGATTTCTCTGCGTGATTCTCCCACCAAAGTTGGATCATAGCTTCCATGAATAATATTTTGACGAGAAAATCACTGATGCTGAGAAGTAAATTATTATCATTGGTTTTTGATCTACCAGTAGGGTTATGCATAGTGGTGAATATTCGTAAATTGGGCAAATATTAGGATTTCCATAATTGAAAATTGGTGAATATGAGGACCCTCGACGTCGGCCTATTCGCCTAAAATTTTTAGGACCAATTTTTTCTTAGGATTAATTTTCCATAATATATATCCAAACATAGGCATGTTTGTACTCATTAAAAATATTTTTTTAATCTTGATCTAATGGTGGTATTTTATGAAGTTATAAGATGATTTAATAGGTTAAAAGTGGCCCTAAAGATGAACTTACATTTTAGGGCTTCAAATACCTCAAATTTTGGTATGAAGATGCTTGATTTGATTTTCTTAGGATTCTCCTTGATTCACCTTGATTTTTATTAAGATTCACCATTTTTTTACAAGTATATTTTGAGTCCAACCCCTTATGCATAACCCTGTGACTACCAACAATTTGTTTGTAATTGCATTAAATGAAAGAGGTGCAACCCTCTATAAATACTAAGCATTTTGATGTAATAAGAAGGATGGACACTCTATAGAAAAACACTTCAAGTTTTCTACATCAATAGAAAGACTTCGGTTTTTGGTCCTTTAAGTGGTGTTGCACTTGATAATATTGTCATTTTTGAATGCTTCATTTCCATTATTTTTTGTGTTTAAATTCTTCTTTTGAATTTAATTTTTTCTGGTGAGGGAGTGAATACTGAAATTATCTTTGGAGTTTATCTTTGCATAACTACAAGAAGTTTTTGCATGATTTTAGTACTAAAACAACATAGTGAAATTAATAGTAAATAAGGGTTTTTATAACTTGTGATTGGTTGAGCTATTTTGTATGGTTTTTCCATCTAAAATGATTTTTTGAGGTGATGTGGTGCCAAATCAGCCACTCTGATGTTGAAACAGGGTATGATAGCTATACACAACATATTCTAGGTAGCCACCTACAACATTAAAGGAAGACCAATATAAAGTCAAGGTACTAAGTTCAAACCTATTGGAGAACGTTAAAATAAATTCAAGAGGACTTACCATGCACTCAAAAGTTCCCCCACATGATTAAACTGTTAGCAATAGAGCATTATAGGTATTCAACCTGATATTCCAGATCTACTCTAGAATAATAGGCAGAAAATAGTCAATAGTAGCAAAAAAATTAGAATTTAGATCCAATATGCAAGGAGAAAATAAGTTGGCATGAATATAGGTGTGGAAATTTATGATGCACCTATTCTTGGCTGATTCCTACCACATTGGAAGCATAGATAAATGTAAAATTGGCTACCAACATGGATTTTTTCTTAAATTAGACTAAGTTTGCTATAATAGAACAATAAATAAAGCATAAATAGCGCATTTTTTATTTTGTATTTGTAAATAGGGATGTAAGAATTAGTATAAATAAGACTAATTACCTATTTGTTGGAATTATTCATGAGTTAGTCAAAAATAAAAAATTAGAGTCAAGCTTAGTGGATTTTATTTTGCAAACTGTAATAGTAGCATTAAGTAATAAAGTGCAGTATTTTTAGATGTGTTAAATTGTGAGTGAATGAGTGCTTAATACTTAGTTTGGAGTGTTGAATACCTTTCACTAGACTAGGGAGCAAGGTCCCACTCTCGTGGCTGGTGGAAGGAGCTATTTTGTAGGTTTTTATAGTTTTATGTTTTGTGCAATTCTTGTTAAAAAGTTATCAATTTCTTGTCATTTATTGTAAATAAAATTTCTCCTATTGTGTACCCTATTTTTCATTATGTGATGTATGATAGTGGATTTGCAGTTATCTGAACTCTTTTTATGTTTGCATTTATCATTCTTATTTTCTATAATTCTAGTCACAACAACTTTTTACAGTTTTTAGCAACTTTTCTTGTTTTAGCAATTTAGTTTCAACAGTTTCAATTTCAGCAATGATTAAACTTAGTGATTTCAATTCGGCATTTCTATTCTATGTTATTTTCATTTAGTAAAATTAATCTAGTTTCATTTCTAGCATATTTCAAATTTTGCAAATTAAGTAGTTTTCAAGTTCTACAATTTAAGTAGTTTCAATTTCTACAATTTAAGTAGTTTCAATTTTTGCAATTTAAGTAGTTTCAATTCTATAAATTACATATAGTGTGATCCATGAAATACTTTATGAGCCTCTATCCCACTGAATAAGAATGTGTTCTAACATCTGGACTATAAACTCCCAAACCTCCTCTATCATATATAGCCTTGGACACCGCCCTAGATTTGACAAACATTGAAATTAAATGATGACATTAATGACACTCATCATTTTTGGTTTCGTTATTGAGGATAACATAGGTGTTGTTAGAGGATAAAATATTCATAAAATTATCATTGTGTCAAGTTGTAACAAATGAACCATAGATGATTTTTTGATATAACAACTTGCATGAAACATAGTTGTGTAGCTGATAGTTGCATTTTCAGACCATTAGGAACCAAGCATAGAATGAATGAATAGATTACGGGATAAAAAAATATTATTTATCAAAACAAACCCTTTGCCTACAATAGAAATGTGATATTCATGCCAAGGGGGTGAATTACCCATATTTGAGATTCCTAAAGTTATTAAACAAGAAAACCCATCCTCATCATTAGGAAGTGTATCTCCTGAGAGAGAATTACAAGAGGATCAAACTAATAGTACCTCCTCATCTACTCTTGATATATCCTTAAATTCAAGGTATTTTAAATGAATCTATACTAGGTGTTGGGAAGACATAATGGTAGATTTACAAGGAAACCCAGATAAGGGTAGCAATGTTCATAATCAAGTAGACAATCCTACTCTTGCTAGGACCTTTGAGTATCCTATTAGGTTAAATACCATGCAAAACTCTCCAATGAAAATAATTGCACCTTCAATGCTACTAAAATTTATGAGATTGAATCTAAATACCCTGATAAATTCTTATTTGAATTTAAAGTTGTATGCCAAACATATGATTACACAAATAACAATAAAAAACTTAAAATTTTCTCTTCCACACTCAAAGACATAGCTTTATGATGTTTATGTGCTTAGCACTCGAATCAATCCAAACCTGGGAAGAAATGGAGGAAGTATTTTTTAATAAATACCAAGAATACTATTGAGTGAAAAATATGAAGGATGAATTATTCATAACAAAACAAGAAGAATTTCTTGATTAGGAAGCCATCCATTCCATGGATATGCAAAATTCCCCTTCCATGTTGATTCGGTTAGACTTATCCAAAGCTTATGACAGAGTGGATTGGCACTTCCTTTTCAAATTTTTGAGGCAATTTGGTTTCTCTAAGGATTGTATGGATTGGATTATGGGATGCATCTCTTTAGTTTCCTACTTAGTTCTTATCAATGGCAGGCCTTCTCAAGCTTCCAGAGGTATTAGGCAAGGTGACCTGTTATCCCCTTATTTATTCATCATTCTTGCTGAATGCTTGGGTAGGACTATAACCAAAAAGAGGGAAAAAACCCTTGAGGGAGTTACCATTGCTTATGGAGCTAGACCTATCTCTCATATTCAATTTTTGGATGACTCTACTCTTTTAGGTAAAGCTACAATTAAGGAAGCTTCTAATATTAAGCAAATCATTAGCTATTTTTCTAAGGCTATCGGGCATTTGATCAATGAAGACAAATCTAAAGTTATTTTCTTTCACTGCTCTGCTAGACAGGAATCCATGGTCTTGGATAAGCTAAGATATAAGAAGACCTCTCTTCCAATCACTTATTTAGGTATTCCCATAAATATTCAAAGGCAAAAAAATAAATATTGGAATTGGTTGTTGGAAAAAATCAAGAAGAAAAATGGAAAGTGGACCAACAAGTGGCTTTCTTCTGGGGGTAGAATCACCTTGTTAAAATTAGTCCTTCAAGCTATTCCTATTTATGTTTCTTCCATTTTGAATATCCCAAAGGCTGTTCTTCAATAATTGGATCAAATAAGCCATCGTTTCCTTTGGAGTGGTAGTAAGGAGAAAATAAAATGGGCCTTGGTGAAATGGGATACTTTATGTCTTCCTAAAAGTGAAGGGGGGTTAGGATTACGATCTTCAATTAATAACAACAAAGCTTTAGCTGCTAAATTATATTGGAGGATGTTGCATAATCCCAATGCTCTTTGGGCCAATAATCTCCGTGCTAAATATGCTGAGAACAAAATTCCTAAAGACCTTGTTCACTATCAACTTCCTACCAAAGGTTCTCCTATTTTAGCAGTTCTTAAGACTGGTGAGGATTTGATAAAGAAAAAATTATTTTGGATCATTCATAATGGTGAAAATGCAAAATTTTGGATAGATTCTTGGGATGGTCACAAGCCTTTGATAACTCAGTTTCTCGATTGGAGGCCTTGGATGGAGGAGCTTCATCGAGCTAATTGGATAAAGGTGGCTAATTACTGTCGGTACCATACTAGTAATTCAAAGGTTGGTAGATATTGGATCCCTATTGAGGAATGGCCTATTCAAATCCCAGAAAGGCAAATACAAGATATGCAAGGCATCCTTCATATGAGATCTCTCTCTTGGTCCCATGAAAAATATTGTTTTGGATGGAACAACACTACTAAGGTTGAGTATTAAGTTGCTCAAGGTTATTTGACCTTATGCCATAATAATCCCAACCATTCTTCTGACATATTTTCTCTATTGTGGGCTCAAAAGCTCTAGCCTAAGGTGAGGTTCTTTAATTGGCTTTTATTGCATCGTAGGGTTCTTACTGGTGACCAACTTATGAAGCATGGTTTTCATGGCCCTTTTAGATGTGAAATGTGTGAAGAGAATGTAGAAAATATCAACCATATTTTTATTGAGTGTACTTTAGCCTCTGAGTTGTGGAGGATATTGGCCACTTTACTTGGCTTACAGTGGTCCAATTTTTTTACTTTTGAACAAATTTGGAGGGATTGGCCTAATCAAGAGGGTGTTGATCATTTTATTAGGCAGTTAGTTTGGATGGGTTCTACCATTCTTCTTTGGAATATTTGGAATATAAGGAACAACCAAATTTTTAATCAAGATAGGAAGGATATTCATTATATTTGGCAAAAGACCATAGCCAACTTAGTTTAATCAATCCATAATCTCCTTAATCACTCCCAAAAATCCCACCAAAGATGGGATAAAGTGATGCAAAGATTGAAGATTAAACCTTCTAAGGGCAACCAACTTAAAGGGAATGTGAGTATTAGTAAGATGGATAGGAATAGAAATTGACAACCTCCTCCTAAGGATTTTGGAAAATTCAATACTAATGGAGCCTCTAGAGGGAACCATGGAAAATCTAGTGTGGGAGGAATTCGTAGACTTTCAGATGGCTCCCTGGTTTTTACTTTTGCTGAGAATTTGGGTATTCTTTCCAATAACCTTGTTGAGGGGTATGGTATCCTCAAAGGCCTTCAGGAGGCTACTAAGGTTGGATGGGAAAAGGTGTTAGTTGAGTCTGACTCTCAACTTATGATTAATCTCTTGAAGAATCCTTCTAAGAATCATAAGGTGGATTGAAGAATAAAAAAAATTATTGAGAAGATTCAGTTAATCCAGATGGGATTTTTGAAAGTTGATTACAATCATGTGGTCAGAGATCAAAACAAGAGTGTTGATGCTTTAGCTAATTGGGTTTTGGACAAAGGTGATCTTACTTGTTATGGCCACCCTCCTATATGGTGGGCTTCTCAAATTAGGGAAGCTCTTCTTTCTATCATTTCTTTGGATGGCTCCAGTTTTGAAGGTACCTAGTTTCTTCTTGTTTTTTTTTTTGCTTCTCTTTGGTTCATTTAGTTTTTTTTAGTTCCCTAGCTCATTCTATTCTTTATTTTGTTTCCTCTATTGATTCTTTCCTTAATAGTCTTCTGGTCTAGATAGGTCATTCTTTTGTTCATTTTTTATTTCTTTTTTCTTTTTTGTTTATTTTGTTTTTTTTTTTAATGTGGGTGGGTTTTTTATTTTGTTTTGTTTTTGTGTTCTTTGTGTTGTTTTTTGTTCTTTTTTTTTGTTGTTTTTTTTTTTAATGTTTATTGTTATTGTTCTTGTGTTTTTTTTCGTTCTTGTTCTTGGGTTTCTCTTTGTTTGTGTTATTTCGTGTTTTTATGTGTGAGTGTTTTCTATGTTTTTTGTTTTTGTTTATTGTCTATTGTTGGTTGTTTTTTATTTTTATTTTTATTTTTATTTTATTTTATTTTTTTATTTTTTAGGTTTTGGTTGTGTTTATTTTTCATGTTTTTTTTGGGTTATGTCTTTGTAGTGTTCTTTTGTTTTTGTCTTGTTTGTGTTTTGTTATGTGGTTCTTGTGTTTTTCTATGTGGTTTGTGTTGTGGTTTCTTTTATCTTATTGTGCGTGTTTGGTTGTGCTTTTGTTTTTGACACACTCAAGGAGCATGTTTTTTATTTTATTTTATTATTTTTGTTGTTATTTACTTATTTTTAAATTGGTTTTGTGTGTTTGTTTGCTCCTTGAGTATGTCAAAGGTGGTAGGCTAGGTCCGAGTCCTGTTCATTTTTTTTGGAATGGATACCCCTGCCTCCTTGGGTCTTACCCAAAAGTGGCATCCCTTTTGGGATGTTTTCCACAAATAAAAATAAAAATAAAAATAAAACAAGAAGTTGAAAATCTAGAGGATTACTTGGATAGGTTTACTTTTGTACAAAATAGATGTGGGTCTATTGAACCATAAATATGTATGACCATATTCTTAAGAGAATTACAATATGACTCCAGAGATATGTTAGACTTAATGGGCAAGGGAGATGTAAGTAACCTTGATATTGGTGAGATTTTAGAACTATGTATAAATTACTCCCACATAAAACAAAGAAGACGAAAGTAAGGTAATAATGGTAGTGATATGAAATATCTTATGGAAGAATTTACCAAATTAAAAATTGACATCCTGGTACATCTAAATACTACGCTAGGGGAAATGAATGTAAAACCAAATCTACTAAACCCCTAACCATTAACTATATAAGATGCAAAAAATAAGCATGCTCTTCAAGACTATCCTTTAAACAAAACTGCTATATCTACTATTTACAACCTTTTGCAAAAGGACATGTCATGGACCAATGCCATTTACTTCTAGGACTCAAAGATATCTTGGAAACACAAATAAAAGAAATCATTTTTTTGGGCAAAGACAAGGGGAAAAATTTTTACAATATCCAAATGCCCCATATTTTCCCACAATTTGGGGATAAAATCCTTGGTCTATGCCATAGGGTTACTCAAAACCTCCACAAAAATATTAGAGTCAACCTCCATGGACATCTTCTCAAGATTGGTCATAATTTGGGTGGATAAATCCATAGTGGAATCAACACAATCCACCATGGATGCAGGCACAAACTTATGGACAAAATTGGGGATAGCAGTATCAACCATACCAGGGACAATGGATTTACCAAGATCAAACACAAAATATATTGCTTGGTCCTGCTCAGAATTTTCCTTAAGGAATACAACAACAAGTGAAGAAAAACTACCACTTCTAACCCAACCTATGGCCAAACCTAATAATATTAGATAGATGGCTCCTATATATGTGGTTGAATCTAATGAGACTGTCATTATAGACATAATCAATAGTAGTAATATCCAATTATGCTTAGGAAAAACACTTTTTGAGCCTACTCCACTTATTATTGAATAAATGAAAATTGATGAATAAAATAAGAACCCTTTATCCTAGATCCATAAAAATCAACTTTCGATGAAAGAAAAGAAAAATAAGATAACATTCCTCAAGAAAATTACCTTCTTCATCTAAAAAGATACCATAGCTTGAACGGTTTGAAAAATCTAAAATCACTTTGGAATAATATTTGGTAAAGGAGCTAAAAATTTTAAACATTTCAATTCCTTAATTACAAGCTATTAAAGAGATGTCATTAATAAATAAAACCATTTAGTACCTTTTTTGTTAAAAGTTAGGAAGGAAGAAGGAATCCTTTCCTAAAACCATATAGGTAGATGGAAAATTGACTGACCTACTTTTTGGAAAAAAATTTCCACCCAAATATGGTAATCCAATAAATCCAGTAGTCATGATAATCATAGGATCAATCTAGATATCTATTTTTTTTATTGATCTTGGTATGGCCATTAACGTTATGACTAAAGATACGATGTAGAGATTACAATTGAAAAAATTGACATCTACTTTATTAGAAATGACTAATCGATATGTTTTTAAACTAGAAGGAATCATAGAAGATATTCTTGTGATGGTTTCCTCATGGGAATATCCAATCAACTTCTTGGTATTGCAACCTCACAATTCTATGAATTGTTATTTTTGTTTTCTTGATGGCTTCAACAGATACAACCAGATACAAGTTGTACCTGAAGACCAATAAAAACAACATTTACTTATCCATGGGGAAATTTTATTTATAAGGTCTTACCTTTTGGCCTTTGTAATACCCCAACAACTTTCCAACAAACTATTTTGGCTATTTTTTTTATTTAACTACTGAATGTGTTTAAATTTATATGTATGACTTCATAGTTTGTGGTGAATCTTTTGAAATCACAATATAACATCATGACAAAGTTTTAACTCACTGTGAAACTTATAATTTAGCCATAAACCCTGACAAGTGCTCCATGATGATGGAAGAAGGAATTTTCCTTGGACATCATATATCATGTGAAGGAATTAAGGTAGATCCTAAGAAAGTAGAGATCATTAAGAACCTTCCTCCTCCCTAGACTCAAACTGATGTCAAGATTTTTTTGGGGCATATGAACTTTTATCAACATTTCATTTCAAATTTTAGTACAATTGCAAACCCTATGTTTGCATTTCTAACAAAATATTGTGAATTTAAATGGATCAAAAATTTCCAAAACTCTTATGATGTTTTAAAACAAAAATTGATCACTCCACCTATTTTGAGAGGTTCGAACCGAGAATTACCATTTAACATCCAAACTGATGCATCCCATACTACAATTGGAGTAGAATTAGGGTATGTGGAAAATGGGGTGCATTATTCCATATACAATATTAGCAAAAACCTCATTGGAGTAGAAAATAACTATACTACCACTGAAAGGAATTTCTAGTGGTATTATATACTATAAATAAATTCCATCACTACACCACTGGTTATCAAGTATTTGTCCATTAGATCATGCAACTATTAAATACCTGATGAACAAACCTATGGTTAGTGCGAGAATAATTCATTGGTTATTACTATTGTAGGAATTTGATATCACAATAGTTAATAAACCAAGAAAAGCTAATGTTGTAGCAGACTTTTTATCTAGACTAAACAACACAAGAGAGGAAGAATCGATACAAGATACTTTTCCTAATGAAAAATTATTTTCTATATCAGTAAAATCACCTTGGTTTACTGAAACCACTAACTTTATAGAAATAGTAAAAATCCCCTCTCACTTTACTTCAAAATAAAAGAAACAATTGATAAAGCAAAGCTCATCCTTCAAATGGATCAATGGTCTACTATTCAGATGTGGACCTGACCATATATTACACTATTGTATTTTAAAATATGAAGTGTATGATATCCTCTGTGCATATCACGATGAACCTTTAAGAGGATATTATTCAGTTAAAAGTATTGTTAGGAAAATTTTGAGAATTGGCTATTATTGGCTATCTCTTCACAAGGATGTAAAAAAGCACATACGACAATGTGATGCATGTCAAAGAAGGAAAACCCACGTATAAAAATGAAATTCCTTTACAACCTCAAGTGGTTTTAGAACCATTTTAAAAGTGGAGGTTAGATTTTGTTAGACCCATTGACCCACCTTCTCAAGGAAAGGTACATATCTTGGTATGTACTAATTATGTAACCAATGGGTTGAGGTGCGTGCTTATAAACATACGCATGAAGTGAAGGTTGTTGAATTTCATTATTCCCAAATGTTTCAAATATTTGGAGCTCCACGATCTATCAACACATATCATGGACCCTAATTTGCATCAAAAGTTATAGAAGTTTTTACTGAACTTCTGAAATCAAATATAAAAAATCATCATCTTATCACCCTCAAGCGAATGATCAAGTTGAAGTAACCAACAAGGAATTGGAAAGAATATTAACCAAAATAGTAGCTTCACATAGGAGGAATTGGTTAAATAAATTACCATAAGTCATTTTGGTATATACAATACAACATGGAAATCTACCACTGGTTTCACACTTATGAATTAGTTTATGGTAAGAAAAATATTTTCCCATTGAATTTGAGCTACTAACACTTCACACATATTTAGAAATTGGTATTGATTTATCACAGGTATAGATGGATAGGATTATGCAACACAACCTATTGGATGAACTTTGATTAGAGGCACTTCACCAAATGGAATGTATCTAACAACAATGAAAGATATGGCATGATAGTCACATTAAACAAAGAAAATTTGAGCAAGGATATTGGGATTTAATGTTCAATTCTCGTTATGAATATTTTCCAGGCAAATTATAGACTAGGTGGCTTGGACCATACCAGATAGAAGAAGCATTCAAAAATGGAGTAGTTCATATCTCTCCTATTTATGATTAAAGAATAAAGTTAGTGGTAAATGGACATCACCTTCAGCTATACCATCACTCATTAACTAAGGAGGATTTTATAGAAAAAATTGCATAGTTGGATTTACACATAATGGAAGAGACTCTCTATCCCATTACAGATTCATAATAATTTAAAATATTTTGAAAATTAAAAAAAACAACAAGAAAACAAAAATTAGAATAAGCTTGATTGTGAAATTCCTTCATGGGCATAATCAAGCCCAATTGGATATTTTGAATAAAAAAGAGGGAAAAAAATGTGAAAAAAAAACAACCATGAAAAAATACCAAAAAAAAAAAAAAAATCAATAATTCAATAATTCAATAGTGAAAACCTTTTTAAGGTGCTATTGAATTAAGGCTTACATGAAAATTGATTTTTGACATGTTTTGCCTTCTTGATTTATCCATCATTGATCATTATACCAAAAATCACTTACTACATGTGTCATGTTTTTGTTTTCAGATAGCTTGCTAACAATCATCAAAAGTGATTTACAAGTGTATGATAAAGTTTTAGGTAGTAAGGTATGTGTTTCTTGCATTTAGTCATAGTTATAATTAACATGTAATGTATGATAATTAGATATTTGGCAAAAACTATTTGTAAATTTAGCAAACAAATGGAAAATTTTGTTCAACATGTCAAGAAACACCATATCTTGCCCTTGGTTGCATAAAAATTTTAGTCTGGTAGCATAAAAAACAGAAATTTATAGAGCTCCAGAATGACCACAAATCCAAAATGGGGCCTAGTAAATTTTAAAACTTGGGATGCATGAAAATTTGAATGCGTAGAGTGCACATTGTGAATTTTAGAAAAAAAAAAGATTTCCCACATGATGCCACCTCATGCAACCAGCGTTGAACTCAAGTGCAACTTTCTAGACATGCATATGGAAGCTATTAGGAGGATGTCATCTTGCACATTTTGAAGCACCCATTGTACCTAGTTTTCATGCTTGTTTCATAACCATGTAATTGATGTGCTTCAACATGAGTGATAGCGTGGATCAAGGATGATGACATTCATTTTTCACAAAAGCAACATTGTGTTAGCTAAATAAGACCGTCCAACTCAACCTAACCATCTTTAAAATATGCATGGTAATTTGGAGATATTTTGGCCCACCACCTTTGTTACGTGTTGAAAATTAATTTTTTATGATGCACCAAATAAACACCTGCCATGTATCCCATTGATGCATGCCAAATCACAGCATACTCTATGCCATATTTTGAAGTCGATTATTGCATATGGAAGTCATGAATGTAGAGGTATTGTAATCATCAAATAAATAGGGGCCATTGAAATCAAACACAAGTTGTAAATAAAACTAGACTACACTTCAAAAACGATTGAAGTGTAGTAAAATTACCAAAAAAATAGAGTTGCAAAATATCACAACAGGGGCACAGTGAATGCTGGTAAATCATTTTTAAACATGGGATAGAAGAAGAAAGTTGAACCAGACACCCTAGACGAACTCTAGTGACACCTTGAGGTGATGCAATTTTTTTGACAAGTTAGGGTGATGCCATTTTTGGAGAAATTCTACAGTTATTCTGAAGGGTTAGCAGATGAATTCTCTCACACTCTATAATAATAGAGCAACCATAAACAACATGTGAATTGAGGTAACCCCATTAATTTTAATCCAAATTACTAAAATGCCATTACAAAGAGTATAAATTACTAAAACATTTAAGGACAAACTCCCTAAGGTTGGTAAAAAAAATTTAGTAGAAGGATATGTGCAACCTAGAATGCAAATAAACAAGATCTACAAAGGGGTCAAATAGGTTAGTTTACAACCACCTTAGGATGCAATTGTAGTGTGGGTTATAAGGTATTTGACCTATGAGGGGTAATACACTGTGTTATCTGGCCATTACATGAAAATTATCATTCATCTTAGGAATGGTACACAACATCCAAAAGTGAGGGTGAATATCCCTTTGTATTTGCACCAAGAGCTACATAATATGGCTAAAAGGTACCAAAAAGGCCAAGGGCCTCCTAAAAACCATGGCCTCATCAAACTAATTTGTAGGTATCATTTTAGGGGTAATCACTAGAGTTTCAATGGGTTATTTGCACCCTAGAATGAGTGGGTTTATATTGAAGAGGAACCAGAGGAAGAAGAAATGGTAGCTATCAGTGGAGCATAAATCCTTGTGTAAAATGTTGATGGAGTTATTCCATGAATTTGAAGAAACTCCATAATTCCCCATGGTCCACCAACTGCTATAACTAGGGCACAGAGAAAATGAAGAGTTAAAGGTAGCCCTACAGCAAAACCTAGTACCAAGAGGGTAAGTTTTAAATATGAAGTTACTGAGATCTCTGCTCAGGAAGATGAACCTACATAGCCAGAGTTCTCCAATTTTGAAATAATTAGGGCACAAGCTAAAGTAGCCAATTTATTATTAGAGGAAGAAGAATTTGAAAGGTCTATAGGGATAAAGACTATAGAAGTAGAGTAGATTCATGGGACACAGGAGATAGGATCACAGCCATTGAGAAGGTCCACCAAGTAGAAGAGAAAGCTACTACTAAAGAACCTAATGAAACAATGGAGAAAGAGGTTGAAACTCAAGATAAACCACCTTCACTCCTTCCTTTGAGAATAAGCAACAAGAAATTGCTGCATCACAAGAAACAACACCTCCTGCACCATCCAAACTAAGAAGAATGAAGAAATTAATTTTGTAGGAGGATGAATATGATGTTATTGAGGAAACACCTATTCATGAAATTTGTTTTAGGTGGAAGACTCACTTGCAGAGGCTAAAGAACATGAGAAGCTATATTCCCTACCAGTTATGGATCTATCCACATATTCTTTTGAATCTAAATAATATAAGGCATATGAGCCAGAGGATTCAATGAAGGCTTCTAGGATGATTATTAAGACCCAACATACCTAGATTCAAAAGGAGAGGTAAAAATCAAAGATAAGGATGAATATATTTGTCAATTTATGCATGAATTAAATTAATTGAAGGGGAAAGTGGCATATTTAGAAAGTCTACCTAGAATTCTTGATTTAGGAGAAGAGGCAACATAAATCTTATTGGAATTGGTAGGGTAGATTACATTGGTAGTAGAAAATGAATATATCCCACAATTACCTCATACAGTTGAAGAAGCTACCTTAGAGCAAGGATATCACCTTTTTTTTCCTTCCATGGTTACTATTTTAGCAAAACAACAAGCAAAAGAGGAAATTTCATCTACGAAGAGGGTTGGTAGAAAGATAATGGACATCGAAGAGAGTTCCCACCAAGTGAGGGACACTCCATACTTGGAGCAAAAAAAAAAAATTTAGGAGCATCTTATGATAGAATATACTTTGGAGATTTCGGATGCAGTTCAAGCACATTCCAAAGTAGCTCTAGAACATTCTGAAGATGAACAAGGACATTCTATAGTCACTCTAGTACATCCAAAAAAAGCACCAAAATGTCCAAAGGAAGCTCTATAATGACAATATGAGCAATTAATATCAACCACCAAATTTCTTGGAGTGCAAAATACTTCAATGCATGTAAGTACATCACCTAAGAAAGAGGAAAAATAGATTTTACAGAATTTGTTCAAATAGTTCAGATTGTAGAAATAGGCATTCAAGTTGATTTTCTTCTAGTACATGAACCTCCACTAGTGGTAGTTCATTCACCAGATATGGTGTCATTAGTAGCACATAATGATACCATTGCAGGATGGATGGCATGTTACCATACCTTGGAATTATGCTTTACAGTAGTAAATTTTTTAGAGAAGCAGAGTAAGAAATAGACTGTAAAATTTGTATTATTGTAGACTAAGGTGAAGGATTTATGCTTGATTGTAGAACACCTGGTGTAATGTAAAATACCTACCAGGGTATACAATCTATTCCTTAAGGAGAGATTCCTTAAGTGGTAGGTAATGTGCATTTGCTCTGGCCTATCATACGATTTTTCTTCTACCCAAGATTTTCTTGATGTTGTTAGAGTTAGAGTCTATTACATCATTTAGATCATGTAAGTGTACCTTCATAGGTACATTCTTAGGACATTAGATTACTTTAGGGGGAATCTATCTAGTTACTTCATGCAATGTAATAAATGCACAAGTATCAATGTGCAAGTTGTAAATGTGCAAGACTTATACATATAGGTAGAGTTTTGGGCAAGGAATCTATCCTCCATTATAAGAAGCCCTCATTGTAAGATTTTGATAAGCAAATCATTAGGAAGTAGTAGTAGTAGTGAGTAACTCCATTAGTATTTGAGCACATTATGGTTATGTAGCATCTTGCATGGAGTGCCCATTTCCTCCATAGCAATATTGTACTCATTTTTGTCATTTCTATTTATAGCATATTTTAGAAATCTTGTGAGTTTACTTTCTTTCATATTTTTGCATCTTGTGATTTCCATATCTCATTGTGATCTACCTCAAAAGCTAATATTTGTATCAAATCAATCATAGATCTTGTCATAGTAGTTCAATAGGAATACCACCATTATTATCAGGTTTGAGTTTTTTTTTCAACTTGATGCGCCATTAGACCAATCACTGTCAAAAATTATTAGAAGAGTCTAGGTGGTAGAATTAGGGAGAATCACAAGTGAGGACTAAAAGAAATCTTAGTTTTAGAAAGTATTGATATTGTATTTGACTAGAGTCTCTCCTCAGAGTTACAGGAAAACTCGTGAAGACCAGGACTCAGTATTCAACCCACTAGATTGACTAAGCATCTAGTGAAGATCATCCAGAATATTTGGAACTTGGTAACTATTTTTTGAAGGTTCTTTTTACTACATGGAACCAAATCTCAGATTATTGAGACACCTTCTACAATAGAAATCTAGGATATTTCAATTGTGTTGCCTAAAGGTCAAAGTTCCTTCATAGTTCAGATATTAGTTGTAAAATAAGAATACTACAGAAGAGACTCTAGGAGAAAGAGTCATAGTGAAGTCTAGAGATTGAAGATCTCTATTGATAAAGTCAACTTCACAAAATAAAAGGCCATAGAATCCTTGATCAAAAAAAGGCCACATAAGTCTTAATCTAAAAATGCCATAGAAGCCTTAATTTAAAAATGCCACAGAAGCCTTAATCCAAAAAAGTGTTATAGAAGCCCTGATCCTAAAAAAGACTCCAAAAAGGAGTACCTAATTTAGATGCAGATTTAGATTTCAATACTAATCATTTGTTGTAAAAAATAGGAGATCCAATGAAGTTGAGAAACTTCCTACATCAAATTTAGGAATAGTAATTACTTCATAATCATCCAACACCTAAAGCAAACCTAAAGGTGAAGAGATCATGTAAAGATCTCATTGAAGAAGCTTCCATTCTTGGAACGACAAGAAGAACCAAAAGGAACCTGTTCAGATCCTAAAGTGGTAGAATCAAGAGATCCAGAAAGGATATCTCAATTCCATAAGAAGAAGGCCTTAAGGAATATCAAAGCAACTACAAAATCAAAGACCTAGGAGAGGTATCAAGAAAAAAGTCTTGGATAAGCCTTATTTCTAAAGAAATATCATCGAAGAGTTCCTAGAAGAACTCATTGGATAAATTCTCCATTAAGGAGAAACTTTCTCACAAGGGCATACTTGGGAGAATTATCACCATCTAATAATAATCCCAATAAGGTAAAGATAAATTGGCAAAGAGTGCCAAAGAACATATAGAAGACCTCAAGACATTCAGAGTCTTAAGAATAAGAATATCCTTCTTGAAGCCAGAGTTCAACAAGAAGACAAAAGGAGTTTTTCAAATATGAGAGACTAGAGGATTACCCAAAGAATCCTCCAAATCCACAGTAGAAAGGAGAAGACCAAATCACTAAATCCCAGGCTCATTCAAGGAAGTTTGAGACCTATTTTTGGTGAAGGAGGATCTACTAAAAAAGCATAAAAAGGTACAAAAAGCAACAAGCTTGATCTACAACTATCAAAAATGTAAGCAACTATTGGTGCAAGTGAATTCATTATTCAAATTACTCAGTAGATTTGTTAAAGCACCTTATGGTAGATCAAAAATTGCAAAGAGGAATATTGCATTATAAGTCTTCAAAGAAGTGCAAAAATAAAATTTCTTTTTAAGTTTCATTTGCACATTAATTTGGAGTTGATTAGATTAAAAAATTACAACTATCTATCAACTAACTATTTTATTTCTTGAAAAAGAAGACTGGATCCTACAACTATGTTTGTAGTAAAATTTGTAGACTATATTTGAAAATTTGTAGTGGAATTATTAAGAGTATATTTAATAAATCAGTGGAGCAATAAGGTGAATTTATTATTACCATTTATAGTGCATCTATTAAGCACTATTCTAGTTAAACTATTAACTAGTTGCTCTATATTTGTTTGTGTTGATTAAGAAGCACAAAAAAAAATTGTAGCACTTTAGTGGCCAAAAGAAGCCACCATTACAAGTAGAAATGTTGAATATAAAAACCACCATTGAAATCCTTGAAGGAAGCCTCAAATAGAGACCTTGGTAGTCTCAAGACTCAAGGAGAATAAAAGGATTCTTTCTTCAAGCACAAAGTGCAGGAATCCCCACTTTCAATAGCTTGGATTGACTATCATCCAAAAGAATCAAGAAGGATTATAAATATTCTTTATTTTAGGTGTAAAGTTACATATTATAAAAGGCACCTCATTTGTTCCTTGGAAGAACAAAGGCTTTACCATTTACAGGGGAGCAAAAGGACATTTTCATCTAACAGGTTTACGACCAATGGATGGAGCTATCAAAAGCTCACACAAGTAGTACATCTACAACCAAAAGGAAGAGCTACCAAAGAGATCACATGTCCTTGTTCAAATAGAGTTGCAACTAGGTGAAGGATCCCATACGAACAACATAGTTGCAACCAAAGAAGGAGCTACCAAAGAGCCCACATGTCCATGAGTTGAGGTGTTTAAAAACACTATTTTTCTTCCATTAGAATCAGCCCTATAAGGTAACGCATCACCTGCAACAGTGGAGCTATTGGAAGAAGATATTAACATTCATGCGTACATAGAAAGGAGGACAATATTAAATTATGGATTATCTACATAAAATATGAATCATTGGGTGTTCTAACTAGCAGCAAAGTAAGGAAGAAAACAATGTTAGAAATCTACAAATAGGTACAAAGAGAGGAAGCTATATCTAAGGCTTCCATTGAAGTGATAATAAATTGAAGGTGTGCCAAGGAGCTATCTAGTTGTAGCCATCCATCACCCTCTCCAAGCCAGCTAGCAGAATAAATCTTGCACACCAAGAAAAAGTAAGCTCACGTAGGGTGCAAGATAAAGGTGAAATTAAGGTTACTTGGAGCTTTAGAAAGAAATTTTGCATGCACAAGCCACTTGGCACAAACTCTCTATATTTACCAATTTTAATCACTCACCTAAAGGGAGTTACACTCATTTGGAGGAATTTGAGATTCATTTGAGGTTACAACCAACATCATCATTGCCAAAGTAATGTCTATCACCACCCAAGAAAAACTCATTGCCAAAAAAGCATTCACTGCCAAAGAACACTCATTATTGCCAAAGATATTTGGCTCATAACACTTCATGTGACACTTGTTATGAAGCCCATCCTTATTAATATGCCAATATAGGAGAGTGAAGGACACAACACTAGAATGTAATCAAGAAAATCAAGGAGCATTTAAAATTAAGTTAATGCTTCAAGGTGAAACATGTATACGCCATTCAATGGTGCAACAAAGATAGTAAAGACATTGTCATAAATCCAACATTTGGATAAGACTAGTGAAGGATATTTGAAGTCATCAAATTGTAGAGGTGTTCGATCACCAATCGAGGGACAAGTTTATGCTAGTCAAATAGGGCCTTGAATTGCCCACAAACACTATGCAACACATAGCTGCAGATCTACCAATGTACAACAATGAGGAGATATTGAGGTAAAATATTTATGTTTGTTTTAACAAAAGGTTTATGGAGTTATAAGGAATCATATTCTTATTAAACAAGAATACTTTAGATTTATTATTTGCAAAAGTTATAAAATACGAATAAGGGATATCATAATTGTTAAAATAACTTGCAAATATTATTTTCTAAATTTTCCAAAATTAGGAGTTATAAGGAATACAACATCAACTTAGGAATTGGAAATTAGAAAACATTAAATCAATCAAAAATGGGTATTTAAAGAGGTTTATTAAAAGTCTTCAAAAGTTGGTTTTTATAGTGTTGTCTCAAAACACTAAAATAAAGGAAAATAAATACCAACTTCAAAACCTCTTCAAAAGAATTATAAATAGTGCTTAGTTCAATAGGAGTAATAAGGAGATAAAGAAGTTTTTTGTATTTACAAAATTTTACAAAATCAACTTACACTTGATTTACAATTTACAAAAGCACTATATTGATAATACATCCTATCCAAAAATATCCTAGGGAGTCATAAGGTATTCTAAAAAACTTGGTAATATTAGCATCAATGAAAAATGATAAAGTTTAAAATTTATTGGGTATATGTAAGCTTTCTACAAAACCTAAAAATTATTAGATTTACTCTCATCAATTAAGGAGATATAAGAAATACTACAATTCTATTTTAAACCTATCCAAATGGTTAAATGAATGTCACACAATGATAGTAAAACTTGCTCCAACATGAACCAATTCACAAATCATGAACACATGGTTTATTGACTCTAGATCCAGCCATTATATGACATGAAATGTACAATGGTTTGACTATCTTGAAATTTCTAAAGGTTATAGACTAAGAATTGCAGACAGTCAAATGTATCCTATATATGGTTTTGGATGTGTAACACAAAGAAATTCATTATTTCGATTACTTAGAAAATTTGTTAAAGCACCTTATGGTACATCAAAATTTGCAAAGAGGAATATTGAATTATAAGTCTTCAAAGAAGTGCAAAAAGAGAAGTTTTTTTTAAGGTTCATTTGCACATTAATTTGGAGTTTATTAGATTATAAAATTTTAACTACCTATTTTATATCTTGAAAAAGAATACTGGATCCTACAACTGTGTTTGTAATGAAATTTGTAGACTATATTTGAAAAGTTGCAGTGGAATTATTAAGAGCATATTTAATAAATTAGTGGATCAATAAGGTGAATTTATTGTTACCATTTATAGTGTATTTATTAATCACTATTTTAGTTAAACTATTAATTAGTTGCTCTATATTTTTTTTTGTTGATTAAGAAGCACAAAATAATTTGTAGCACTTTAGTGGCAAAACGAAACCACCATTACAAGCATAAAGGTGGAATAGAAATACCACCATTGAAATCCTTGAATGAAGCCTCAAATCAATATCTTGGTAGTCTCAAGACTCAAGGAGAATAAAAGGATTCTTTATTCAAGCACAAAGTGCAAGAATCCCCACTTTCAATAGCTTGGATTGACTATCATCCAAAAGAATAAAGAAGGATTATAAAGATTATTCATTTTAGGTGTAAATTTACATATTACACAAGGCACCTCCTTTTTTCCTTGGAAGAACAAATACTTTACCATTTACAGGGGGTAGAAGGATATTTTCATCCAACAGGTTTGTGGCCAAGGGAAGGAGCTATCCAAAGCTCACACAAGTAGTACATCTATGGCCAAAAGGAAGGGCTACCATAGACCTCACACATCATTTTTCAAATAGAGTTGCAGCTAGGTGAAGGATCTCATATGAATAGTAGAGTTGTAGCCAAAGAAGGAGCTCCCGAAGACCCACACATCTAGGATTTGAGGTGTTTAAAAACACCATTTTTATTCCATTAGAATCAACCCTGTAAGGTAGTGCATCACCTACAATAGTGGAGCCATTGAAAGAAGATATTAATACATATAATGGAGGAAAGTATTTAGTGAAGTATTATCTACATCAAATATGAAGCATTGGGTGTTCTAACCAGCATATAATTAAGGAAGAAAACAACATTAGAAATTTGCAAATAAATGCAAAGAGAGGAAGCTATACCTAAGGCTTCCATTGAAGTGAGTAGAAATCGAAGGTGTGTTGAGGAGCTATCCAGTTGTAGCCATTCATTATCCTCTCCAAGCCAGCTAGTAGAAGAAATATTGCATACCAATAAAAAGCAAGCTCACATAGGGTGCAAGATAAAGGTGAAATTAGGATTACTTGGAGCATTAGAAATAAAGTTTACATGCACAAGCCACTTGGTACAAACTTTATAATTTACCAAAGTTCAAGCACTCACCCAAAGGGAGTTATACTCAGTTGGATGGATTTGATATTCATTGGATGTTATGACCAACCTCATCATTACCAAAGGAATGTCTATCACCACCAAAGAAATGCTTGTTGCCGAAGAAACACTCACTTTCAAAGAACGCTCATTATTTCCAAAGAGAGTTGGCTCGTAACGCTTTGTGTGACACTTGTCATGAAGCCCATCCTTCTTAAGATGCCAATCTGGGAGAGTGAAGGAAACAACAGTATAACATAGTCAATAAAATAAAGGAGCAATCAAAATTAAGTTAATACTTCAAGGTGAAACATATATACACCATTCAATGGTGTAAGGAAGATAGTAAATATGATGTCATAAAGCTAACATTTGGAGAAGACCAACGAAGGATATTTGAAACCATAAAATTGTAGAGGTGTTCAATCACCAATTAAGGGATAAATTTACACCAATCAAAGAGGGCTCTGAATTGCCCACAAGCACTATGCAACATGTAGCTATGGATCTACCGATGTACAACAGTGAGGAGTTATTGAGGAAAAATCTGTATGCTTGTCTTAACATAAGGTTTATGGAGTTATAAGGAAATATATTCTCATTAAACAAGAATAATTTAGATTTATTATTTTCAAAATTTATAAAGGAATAAGGGATATTATAATTGTTAAAATAACTTGCAAATATTATTTTCTAATTTTTCCAAACTTGGGAGTTATAAGGAATACAACATCAAATTAGGAATTGTAAATTAGAAAACATTAAATCAATCAAAAAGGGGTATTTAAAGAGGTTTATTAAAAGTATTCAAAAGTTGGGTTTTTATAGTGTTGTCTCAAAACACTTAAAGAAAGGAAAATAAATACCAACTTCAAAACATCTTCAAAAGAATTGAAAATAGTGCTAGTTCAATAGGAGTAATAGGGAGATAAAAAAGTTGTTTTTTGTATTTACAAAATCAACTTAAACTTGAACTACAATTTACAAAATAACTATATTGATAATACATCCTATCAATAATGCATTCTACAAAACTTGGTAATATTAGCATCAATAAAAAATTATCAAGTTCAAAATTTATTGGGTAGATGTAAGCTTACTACAAAACCTAAAACTTATTAGGTTTACTCTCATCAATTAAGGAGCTATAAGAAATACTACAATTCTATTTGAAACCTCTCCAAATGGGTAAAGGAATGTCACATAATGATTGTAAAACTTGCTCCAACATGAACCAATTCACAAATCAAGAACACATGTGGTTTATTGACTTTGGATCCAACCATCATATGACAAGAAATTTATAATGGTTTGACTGTCTTGAAATTGCTAAATGTTACAGACTAAGAATTGAAGACATCCAAACATATCCTATACATGGTTTTGGATGTGTAACACTAAGAAAATTATTTCCAAGTATTCTACTATAGAAAGTATTGTATGTTCCTGGATTAAAATTCAATCTCATCTCAATAAGAAAATTAGTAGAAAATAACTATATGATTAACTTTGGATATATGGATGGGATCAATACATGTCTCATTATGAATCAGGAAGGCATAAAAGCAATAGGCTCAGTTCATGAAAATACCTACATCTTAGACTCAATAAAAAATACACAAGACATTGTGATGTTTCAAAAAGATGCTAACACATTTACAAAGGAACAAGTTGAAGAAAATTAAGAACCAGTACACCAAAAGGACAAGCACAGAAGGATCAAAAACAAAAATATGATAGGACAATTGCATCATGCCCTAATAATTCATCAATCAGAACCAAATGGAGATACTTGCAAAATTGGATGGATATAAGACAAGGAAGATGAATCTAAAGAAGCCAAAGATCATCCATTGAAGAAAGAAGTATCAAATCTAGCTTACTCTACATCATATGAAGACACAAATTATCTACTGAACCTAAAAACAAAGAATCCAAAGAAATAATACAAAGTTCAAGATGAATATGAAGATCCATATTGAAGACCAAAAGTCTTCAGTACCCAAATAATGTAATACAGGGGGGTGTGTAGACACCTAAAACACATCATGTCTATGGTGACTACTCATATGGGACATGCTAAAAGACCATATGGAAGATCTTGGATAGACTCCAAGATAGAGAAGTGGTTCTAACCACTCAATTTGGGCTCCTTGGCCTAATCAGTCTAAACCGCAGTTGAGACCTATGGTCTACAGTCTAAACCATAGTTGACACCTACGGTCTACAGTCTAGACCGCAGCTATCACCTGTGGTCTAAACTAAAGTCAGTTTGGCCTTCATCCGAGCCAAATCGGTTTGAATGGCCATTTATTCTAGAAGAAGGTGGTTAAAGGATGAAATATTCTAGAAGCTTCCAATCCAAATGTCCTAACCACCTCTTCTTGATCTTGGCTTCTCCATGAAGCCACACCTAGCCCTTGGGTAATCCTATAAGTACCCCTTCGAATTAGGGCAAAGATATAGAAAATTTTGATAGCGAAGTACTGTCGAAGTAGAGATAAAACAAGAGAGATATTAGAGCAGCGAAGCCCTATCAGATTGTAGACTCACATGAGTGTACTGAGATAGTTTAGTTGCCATTCACTTGCCGATTCACCAAGCATCATGTCAATTCATGCCATGGATGCCCTAAGGAGCTAGAATGCCAAGAAATGCAAATTTGGGTGAACAGAGGCCCAATTGTGCAATTCAACCACCAAATCCAGTCAGAGGACACCAAGGCGACCCTTGAACATCAATTGTACAAGGAAGATCAAGCCCACAACCCTATATTTTGAGGGTAAACTTACTTGATTGCTAGCCATGGTTGACAACCATGGTTTACAGTGCAGATCGCTCATCTGAGATACGGTTTGCAACAGGTGACAGATCTCCTTACTATTTCTTTTCTAGTATGCTTAGTTAGATTAGATTAGTCATTTTAATGGATTAATTCATGTTTAGAGATAATCTAACCTATATATTCAGAGTTTAATCAATCTTGTTTTCATTGTAGCAAGTAGGACATTAATGGTTTCTTTTCATGCTAACATGCTTAATTTCATGCAATTGATTCATTAGATAGATGGTTGTGCTTCTTTATTTCATGTTTCTAACAATCTTTATGAATCTTGCACAAGTTTAATATGTTTTATCCATCTTCTTGATTTCATAGTTGTTATGGCATCTTTATGCATATTTTCCTCAAAGGGCCTCATCATGAGAGGTTGCCTATTTGTATAATGCTTTTGTGTTGTTTCTTGACCATAGGAAATTAGGCTCGAAGGAGCTAAATCATTCAATTCCTTCCTCAATGCAAAGAAGAGGGCTAAATCCACCCTAGAGTAGTTTGTGACTATTTGAAAAAGTCTTGATACTGTGCCTACCCCGTTGAGGGATTTGGAATTGTATCAATATTTGGGTGAACCTAAGAGGGGCATGATTGTAACTGAGATCTTCTTTTGATATTAATAAAATAAATATCCATTTCAGTGTTATATGCAATCTTGTTTGTCATTTTATGCTTTCATGTTGGTTTCAATTGATGCATGAGATAGGTGCATGCTTTTTGGGATAGGTCAAAATGTGATCACGATGGAAATCCATATTTCTTGCATCTGATATCTGAATTATTTATGTTTTATATTATTATGTGTAAACCGTAGTTCATAGTTGTGGTCTCATTGTTTCTCGTGGCTTCAAGACACGGTCTACAGTCTGAACCGTGCATTAGACCTGCGGTTCACAATAGACACAATAGACAATAGGAGTTAAAAGCTAAACCAAATGAGGACCTGAGGTAGGCCCTTCTAACATTCTCTATTTCTATATTTTGCTTCTGTGTTTTTCCAGAACAGACAATTTGAAACCTAGATAATTAAGGATAAAAAGAACATGAAAATGAATTAGGTCCTTAGGGTTTCCTTTTATGAGTTTTGGCTAGGCACTGCTAGGAACAATAGACCTCTGATTGCATTCCACCCTAGAATCCAACGTGCTAGATTTAAATTGTGTGTTGTTTTACATGTTTAAATGCCCAATCAGTGGCCACTTACATCATAAGTTGCATTGTCAAAAAGAGCATGTAGTATGTAGCTTGCATTTTCTGAATTTGAAAAGTTCTTTTGCTGCATAGCATATAGAAAATGAGCATTTTGTGTTGTATGATGCATTTTATTTTTCATGCAACAATTAAAATGAACCACACACACCATATTTAAATTAAACACTTGTGAGTTGGGAGTGACATCCAACCACTAGTAGGGTTCAACGATGATGGTATTGATTTCCATCCGTTGGCCCAACTCCCATGTACCTTTTTGTTACTAAACCAATACCGGATCTAGGAACCATCCGTAGCTTGGAAAATTTCCATGTACTTCTCTTCGAAGGGTATAATGCTGACTGGGTGAGATTGGGTGAGGATCTGGGAGGACCTGTGCTCCCTACCCAGGTGTGGACTTCATTACCACACTTTTGGGGGATTACGTGGCTTGGAGTTCATTGCCAGGTTGTCAAGCTACGAGCATACAGGTGAAAGCCTTTAAACAATATAATAATATCATCAACTATTTAAAAACATGATGAGAGTTAGATTGTAGTATCAAAAAATCTCAAAACACACTAAACTAGTTTTAGGACACACATCTAATCCTTAAAAGAGATAATCATATTGTCTACTTTGTGTGTTCTCATTATTATTTGGGTAATCAACATAAGATCCTTGATCTGGGGCCAAACCCTAACCCTTATTAATATTTTTTTTTTTTATTCTGCATCCAACAGATCGAGAATCGTGCAAATCGGAGCTATAACAAAAAAGTTATTTTGGTTTTATGATTACTCTATTTTCAAAGCCAAAAATAAGGAAAAATTGCACTAAAATAGTCATAAAATGGTCTAGACAACTCCAAAAATTGCCAAATTTGTTTTGTTGTCTTAGTTTTACCCTTGTGCACCTCTCACAGAAATTTTGGATCATAACTCTTCATGGTTCAAAATTTCCCCAAAAATCCTAAAAGTGGTGATTTCCCCACGAGCCCCGATTGGCCAATTATTTCAAAAATACAAAATTTTGACCCGAAAATCATATTTTTGAGTTATAGCTCATTGTGATCAGCTCATCACACTGATCATTTTGATATATAACACTTTTAAATTTTTTTTGGAAGCCAAAAAATTTTAAATGGCCGAGGGACCTCCCATGGTGAGCAAGACCTCCAATCTAGAGAGGGAATGAGGTTACATAACCACTGAACATATTTATATCAGTCCAAAAGACATGGCCAACCCTTAATGACATCCCAGGTATTATCATAGCATCAATAACATCCATAGGGGGTCCAACCTTCAAGATAGCCCTATTAGGGAGGCACCCACAGGTCCTCCAGGAAACCTTCCTGATTGGAACACCTTGATAGAATTCTATATAAGGAACAATCCATCAAATGAGGATCCTAATAGGTCAATGTCACATGTTCACATCCCAGCTTGCTCTATACATCAATCATAAAGTGATCATGAACATACACCATGGCCTAGCTTGGGTGAGCAAACCACCCCATCGGGTCAAGCAAGCCACCCCCCTACTCCTCATAGGGAGCATTATGTGCAACCTGAATATATAGAGCTTACATCTAAGCCTGAATATGCATCATTTCTCATAGATGAGAAAGAGGACCCAAGTCATCCTCCTACTCCTCATGAAGAGTACATGGGGCAACCACATTGTGGCTCTACATCGTCAAACTATACAGAGCCCACTCATAGTTCAAAATATCAGGTCAATTCAACCTTTAAGGAGCATGGAAAACAAGTGATAGATCCTACTAGGGGGAAAATACATGATAAACCAATCCGTATTTCAAATACGAGGGTACATAGCCCCCATACAACTGAACAATGAGATCATACACATCAGGCACTAAGGCCACAACTTGACCAACAACATACGGATCAAATCCAGTTGGATCAACAAAAATTAAATAAAAAATGGGTGGACTCACCACGAGCACACCTACAAAAGTTGTATCAATGAAAGATATGATAACAACAAAGGATACAACAAGAGCAAGTGAAAAATACATTGCGTAAAGTGGTGCTTATGTCTAGCACCCAGAGGACACAACAACGCATAATATGCCTAGTGCAATCTCAGAATATTTCCCCTTGGCCATGCAAGAATCGTGTTCAACATCATAGGCCATTATCTGGGTATCATCATGAACCTCATACTCCTCAATAGTACCAAGATCAATACAATGAGGAATCATATGTAGAGTCCCAATGGGAACATCAGGAAGAAGTAGATGCTTACCCTGAATCCAGTTATGATGAGGTACCTAATGATTATACTTATCATCCACCTCAACATCAAAAGCGACCTCCTTTACCTAATCAAGGGTGACAAGATGAAGATCATATCATTTCATCAGGTGCATACAAAGCGCTAGTTGATCAGATAAATGCATTCAAAAAATAAAATAAAAGATTGTTTTATCAAAAACCTATGCTGAAGCAACTTAGAAATCAGCCTTTGCATCCCTCGGTGTCATCATCGACATACCCATCGAATTTCAAGATGCCTCAACTTGAAAAGTTCAAAGATGATGAAGATGCACGAGAGCACATGATAGGCTTCATCCATATGTGCTTTTATTTTCAAGACAATGACCCCTTGATGTTGAGAACCTTCATGACAACATTAGTTGGGGATGCTTTAGAATGGTATAATCATTTACCACATCATAGCATATACACCTTTGAGCAATTAGCCGATGCATTCCTGTAATATTTTTCCTCTAGTGCTAAGGAAATGAAAAATTTGACTGACTTGGTTAACCTTTGTCAACTAGACGATGAGCTAGTCATTGAGTATGGCAACAAATGGAGGAAGGTGATTTTTAAATTACCTTTCACTTTACCCACATTAGAGCTCATTCAAATATTTATGAGAAGCTGTTTGAAACATATCTCACTTCTCTCACAATTACAACAATATCAAATATTCGAGGAGGCCTTAGCATAGGCCCAGGTCATTGAAGACATCAAGATACAGGAGGGTGATATTCAACTCCACAAAAAGGAATGGCCAAACAAGAATATCATAGGGGGCAACATGCAACAAATGGTGACCCCAATCAATCAAGTTGTTTTGAGTATCCACAAATCCTCAAACTAGGGTGCACCGCCTCTACCAGTGCAACATAATTACCAAGCTCAACCTCCTCTAGCCCAAAATCATATGCAACAATAATTATATACAAGGCCAACAACATCGGCCACAATGACAATATACTTATTTTCTAGAGACATTAGCATTGCTCTTTGATCGATTGTATGAGGCAGGAAGAATCAATCTTCCAGAGATACATCCTTTGAAGCCTAATAAGCATAGATCAAAGGTGCATAGAGAAAATCTATATTGTGTTTACCATCGACAAAGGGGTCATGACATCCAAACATGTTATCCCTTTAGATATGTAGTTCAAGATATGATTGAGAGGCAAGAGCTTTAGATAGGAGTCTTCCAAGACCCCTTGCATGCACGAAAAGTAAACATAGCACCTGCTAATCAAGTTGAGCAACCTAACCAGGTGCATATCAATAAACCTCCCCAAGAGTTTGTGGGAATGATCAATGTTATAACAAAGAAACAAGAATGTCAAAATCAATCTACGCAACTTGTAGCATCATCCAATGTTTCACCTTCACTTGTCTCATCTCAGCGGGACATTGGCACTGCACAAAATTGCACATCACAGTAGAAGGAATCAGTTTCTACTACTCCTCCTAGCCAAGCCAATCATGGCACATCAAGCACTAAGCACATTGGGGGTCTTCAAGGTGTCACACCTTCCCCATCATCCACATCACGATCAATGAAGCAAAGTGAGACTTCTAAAGGTATCACACCTTCCTCACTTTCATTGAGTGGCACACACACTGGGGGGTACCTAAGGTAGCATACCTTCCCATTTAAAAACATAAAAACAAGAAAAAAATCATAAAATATCAAAATTTAAAAACAATTGAAAATTTAAAAAATCCAAAAAACATTCAAAACATTTAAATTTAAAAAAAAATTGAAAAATATCAAAACATCAAAAATATGGAAAACATCAAAATCCATAAAAATGCACAATAAACTCCAAAGGCATCGTAAGCCCTTTGGTCAATTCATAAAATGATCCAAAGGCATTTGTAAGCCCTTTGGTAATCTCATAAAATATCCAAAGGCATCTGTAAGCCCTTTGGCCAAATCAAAATTAAATTCTATAAAAATCAAAAAGCAATAAAATTCTAAAAAAATTGTATTTCATTTGTATCATTGCATTGCATTTTTCATCATGCATCTCATCCTCCACATGCATTTTCATCCTTGCATTGCATTAGGCATAATCATATGTCGTGCTTGCATTAGAATAAAGTGTGTTTACAATCTTTCAAATGACACCACATTTTTGTTTCAATCAAGCATCTATGCACTATCATTATCATCCATTCACCCTTTTGAGTAATTGTGTTTTTCAACACAACCCAAAATTTTGCTATGAAGAATATAATAGGATTTTCTGATCACTCAACCATACCTAGAGGTCTTATCAAGAGTTGATAGAAAACTTGCTTTGCTTTTGCAAACGAGGTCTAGTTAGTATAACCCTTAGCATATCAGAATTCTATCACTAATCAACAAATTAAACAATCCTAATAAGGACTAGGGGAAGATGAAAGCCACAAAGCAGGACCAGGTATCCTGAGGTGAAAATAATTATTCTTGCTTATCCCCCTATGCGGAAGATACGAGAAATGTTGGTAATTGGAAAAAGGACAAGTGTATTCCCTACTTAGAATCCCTTGCTTACGATAAAATGAGCAATATCCCAGAGTGATATCCCACATCAATCCTCAATATTGATACCCTAGATCGATATCATAGATCGACATCCCAAATTGATATCCTATATTGATATCATAGATCGATATCCTCAATCGATATCCCAGAAATAGTTCTCCAAAGCAAAATCCCCAAAGGGAAGTTTCTGAAGAAAATTATCAAATGTAAATTCTAGAAAATGAAGATCAAATGAAGATCAAAAATAAAAGTTCAAATCAAGATCAAATGAAGATCAGAAAGCAAGTTCAAATGAAGATAAAATGAAGATCCAAAGAAAGTTCAAAGTCAAAGTGCAATCGACTCCCTTGCTTCACCACATATGAGCAAGTATCCCAAAAAATTGGAAAAGAAAAAGGGATGGAGCAAACTTGAATCCCTGGAATTTCTAGCACTATTGTACCTTACACATGACGATATGTCTGATGCATTAGCACCTAACTTATGTACAAGACCAATGTTTGAATGTGGAAGAGCTAGCTTCAGGTGTCCTATATCGCCTAGTGGTCTAGTCCAACTAAAATCTAAACCTAAGATTGGATAAACATTTGTGGACCCCCAATCTTAGCAATGGGTTGAAAGAATCCTGCCTGACATCGGGGTATGCTTGTGCCTTATCTTAATATATTCATTTGCACACACATGGATAATGAATAGTTAGGGCCTATCCTAGTGAAAGCCTTATATTTTAGAAGTCTAGTATGGCTAGTATACAACTTTTGATCAGTCAACTAGGGTGTTTGAGTCTCATGGTAAACCTCAAAAATTCCCAAATAGCAACAATCAAATTTTAAAATGCAATCATCAAATATAAAATTTTGTTTATGGGAGTTTGTTTATTAGAACTATTCATGATATATGTTAGATACCGGATGGATGTCATAAATGATATTTAGACGACCACTGACTATGTTATGCATATATTTTAATTTACAAAAACTTATAAAATAGAAATAGTGCATTGCAACTCACATATGAGTGTCAAATCAATAAAGATTCATAATCAAATATAGCAATTATCATCCATGATTTTTATACATTCTATGGTGTCATCCATTAGATTGTTAAAGCATCATATCATATTGCACACATTGTGTTTTAAGTTATTAAAACATACATGTCCATGTACAATAAATCAGTATCATCAAAATTACATGCAGTACATATATGGCATAGACTATGTCATAGCAGCACAAATTAAATGCATACAAGTGAAGCAAATTATACATGCATTTAACATCAAAATATGACATCCATATGCATATATAATAGTCCATCTATACATATAGATCATAGCATATAGCATAATCACATTATCATTTAGGCATTGCATTCATCATTGCATCCATAACATAAAATCAAAACAAAAACATTTGCAAGCATCAACTGGGGCATTATCAGTATCGATCCCCAAAATCTCCAAAGAAGTCTAAATATTTGGTCTTTTCATTCAAGTCATAAATGCACACATTTTCTCATCATAAGGAGTTTCAAAATGGACAATTAATCATATCTATAGGTCCAAAATTTCAAAAATTGTAAAATTAATTAAAAAATCAAATAAATCAACATTCAAAATGATTCGTAAGATCATCGAATCATAGTGATTCAATGGGCAAATTCATAATCATGGAATTGCTATCATCTTCATTCCCTAAGAAGGCCTTCATGGTTTGGACCGCTCCATGGGATAGAGATGTACAATTATTATTCATAGTTGAAATCATGGCTGACTAGGCCTTGCCAAGTAGTATCAAAGTGCTAAAGTCTTAAATTGACCAAGATCATTCATAGTGGTCAAGCGACCTCGTCGCTTCATTTAATTATCATTACCCTCATCGACTCGTCACTTGAGGGGGTAGTCATAATAATCAACTTCATAATCAAAATCAACATTTAAATGCTTAATCATTGCTAAGTGCATTCGTTCAAGAATCATTGTCAAAGACAATCATGCACCCTCCTTGCTTGGGGAAAATAAATAAAATATCAAGATCAAATTTCAAGCAAACTAGGCAGCTAGTCTCCTAATTTAGGATTAGACTTAAGCTTATCTCCTAATTGCCATCAAGGCTAGGATTTGACTTAAGCTTATCTC
Organism: Wollemia nobilis; assembly: GCA_028583015.1. NCBI lineage: Eukaryota > Viridiplantae > Streptophyta > Pinopsida > Araucariales > Araucariaceae > Wollemia > Wollemia nobilis. The sequence continues at coordinate 440,414 of JAQPPZ010001320.1, read as the reverse complement.
CTAATTGCCACTAAGGCTAGGATTTGACTTAAGCTTATCTCCTAATTGCCATCAAGGCTAGGATTTGACTTAAGCTTTCCAGAATCAAGTTCTTCAACTCATCGAAGGTAATGATTCATCGATGTATTCCCTTTTTCATGATTGGGGCATCTAGTGTTGATCAGATCAATGATCATCATTTAACCTTCGACATCATTTTAGGTGGTCTATTTTGCTCACGCGTTGTTCGATCTCATAATGCATCACAAAAGGGGCATCTGTAGACACCTAAAATGCATCATGTCGATGGTGACTACTCATATGGGATATGCTACAAGACCATATGGAAGATCTTGGATAGACTCCAAGATAGAGTAGTGGTTCTAACCACTCAATTTGGGCTCCTTGGCCTAATCAATCTGAACCACAGTTGAGACCTATGGTCTATAGTTTGAACCATGGTTGAGACCTATGGTCTATAGTCTAGGCTACATCTATCACCTATGGTCTAAACTAAAGTTCAGTTGGCCTTCATCCAAGCCAAATCGATTTGAACGACCATTTGTTCTAGAAGAAGGTGGTTAAAGGATGAAAGATTCCAAAAGCTTCCAATCCAACTATCCTAACCACCTCTTCTTGATCTTGGCTTCTCCATGAAGCCACCCCTAGCCCTTGGGTAATCCTATAAGTGCCCCTTCGAATTAGGGCAATGATATAGCACATTTTGATAGCGAAGTGTTGTCAAAAGATAGATCAAGCAAGAGAGAGAGAGCATTTGAGCAGTGAAGCCCTGTCGAATTGTAGACTCACCTGAGTGTACTGAGAGAGTTTAGTTGCCATTCACTTGCCAATTCACCAAGCATCATGTCAATTCATGCCATGGATGCCCTAAGGAGCTAGAATGCCAAGAAATGCAAATTCGGGTGAACAAAGGCCCAATTGTGCAATTCAACCACCAATCCAGTCAGAGGACACCAAGGTGACCCTTGAACATCAATTGGACAAGGAATATCAAGCCCATAACCCTAGATTTGGAGGGTAAACTTACTTGATTGCTAGTCACGGCTGATAGCCATGGTTTATAATGCATACCACTCATCCGAGCTATGGTTTGCAACAGGTGATAGATCTCCTTACTGTTTCTTTTCCAGTATGCTTAGTTAGATTAGACTAGTCATTTCAGTAGATTAATTCATGTTTAGAGACAATCTAACCATTATATTCAGAGTTTAATCAATATTATTTTTATTATAGCAAGTAGGACATTAATGGTTTTTTTTCATGCTAACATGCTTAATTTCATGCAATTGATTCATTATATAGATGGATGTGCTTCTTGCTTTCATGTTTCTAACAATATTTATGAATCTTGCACAAGTTTAATATGTTTTATCCATCTTCTTGATTTCATAGTTGTTATGGTATCTTTACGCATATTTTCCTCAAAGGGCCTCATCATGAGAGGTTTCCTATTTGTATAATGCTTTTGTGTTGTTTCTTGACCGTAGGAAAGTAGGCTCGAATGAGACTCAATCATTCAATTCCTTCCTCAATGTGAAGAAGAGGGCTAACTCCACCCTAGAGCAGTTTGTGACTATTTGAAAAAGTATTTATAGTGTGCCTACCCCGTTGAGGGCTTTGGAATTGTATCAATTGTATCAACATTTGGGTGACCCTAAGAGGGGCATGATTGTAACTGAGATCCGCTTTCAATATTAATAAAAGAAACATCCATTTCAGTGTTATATGTAATCTTGTTTGTCATTTTATGCTTTTATGTTGGTTTTAATTGATGCATGAGATAGGTGCATGCTTTTTGGATAGGTTAGGGTTTTAGAGTTAGAATCTATTACATCACTTGGATCATGTAAATGTACCTTACTAGGTACATACTTAGGAAATTATATTATTTAGGGAAAATTTATGTAGTTACTTCATGCAATGTAATAAATGCACAATTGTTAATGTGAAGAACACAAGCTTATACTGAGAGGGGGGTGAACAATATAAGACCACTTTTTACTTTTCTTTCCCAAATAGTATTATCCAATATAATCAATGGAAATATCAATAGCAGTAACCAAAGCAATATATAAATCATCACACATAATATAGACACCAATTTAACGTGGTTCACCCAATGTGGGCTACTCCATAAAGAAAATATTTCACTAAAATTTCCTCAATCAATCTCTTGGGAATCCTTTATATATTACAATTTTTATGGATCTCTATCCAAAGGAGACACCAATCCCCTAATCAAGTTCATGGATCTCTATTTATAGGAGAACTCTTTCTCCTTAGCTCTAGCTAGTGATCTTATAGAAGAATTTTTGCCTCCATTACACTGGCTTATGGATCTCTATCCACTAAAGACTCCTGTCCTCACTTCCTTGGCTAATGTATCTCTATCCACTAGATACTATCATCCTCTATACTTTGTCACCTCCAAAGCTAGCTCTTAGTACTAAACATGGTCCTCCGATCTAGCACCAATCTACTCAATCTTTGTATCTGATATGTCCTAAACATAGTCCTTCGATATAGCACAAATTTGATCAATCTCTATCCTCTGATCTGCACTAGGCATAGTCCTTAAATATAGCACAAATTTTCTCAATATTTGTCCTCTGATATAAACTAAACATAGTTCTTCGATCTAGCACAAATCTGCTCAATCTTTGTCTCTAGTCTGACATAAACCTATCCTCAAATTTGCACCAATATCTATCCTCAAATCTATCCTCAAGCCTTAACTAAAAGCTTGACTCAATCACAAATAAAAAAATTTAGATCTACCCCAAATATTAACCCAAGGTTTAAACAAATCAATCAACTCTGCTCTCAAGTCTTCTCAAAGACTTGTCTCAAATATGTCTTGTAATCTTACTCAAAAACTCATACTAATCTGTCCACAAGTCCTCTCTAGAACTTGTTCAATCTGCTCAACAAGTCTTCACCAAGACTTACCTCAAATCTGTCCACAAGTCCTCTCAAGGACTTATTCAATCTACTCTCAATATCTATCTTCAAATCTGTATTGTAAGCTTCCACAAAAGCTCACATAAATCTATCCACAAGTCTTCTCTTAGACTTACCTCAAATCTGCTCAACAAGTCCTCACTAGAAATTGTCTAATTTAACAAAAATATACAGAGAATTGTTAGACTCAATATATTTCACATTCACCACAATGCTCAATCACTTTCAACCTCTCTTTTTACCACATAAATATATAGAGAACTGTTAGAGACTCAATATGTTTCACACTCACAAACACTCAACCTATTTCTCAAATCAATTTAGAATATGGAACATTTATTTCATAGAGATTTAACTATCACTTCAACACATCTATTTGACTAGGCTCAACCAACTCCACTAAATCAATAACTCAATGAAATAATCCTTGCTCACAAACCCTAGTCCAAGCATATGAACACTCACTCAATATTTTCCAACAAATATCACATAACAATGATAGTCATGTTCTTTCACAAATCCTAGTTCAATATAGTTCACAACTTCACATAACAATGATACTCATGATTTTTAAATTCACATAACAATGATACTCATATTCGTTGCACAAACCCTAGTTCAAGCATATGAAATTTTTACTCAATATTTCAAACAATGCTTATAAAATAAGTTTTATCATCAACTCTCACTCAAGAAAAACCTTCAACAATAAAACTCAACAATGCTTGTTAAACAATTCTTTTCACTCCAACTTAGCATTCACAACATCCAACAATCACTCACTAGGAAGATGTGCCCATACATTTTTTTTATGTAGAAGTGCCCTTAAAAACCTGTATCAATCATAATTTTCTTCTTTGCCAATTTCAATGGTTAGATGAGAAAATATCGCACTAACACTCTCTCAAAATATTTCTCAATTACAAAAATAATAAAACTCATATACACCTTATTACTCCTTGAAATTAGCAATCTTCAAATAATACATAAAAATAATTACTTAATTGCTCCTTATAATCTCCAACTTTAATTAAGCAACCTTCAAAAATTAAAATTTCAAAATAATATTGCCTACCCTTTTATCTCCCTCAAATACTAAATATCCAAATTAATTTAGGCAAAAATAAACTTTATAAACCATCAAAAATATTTTATTTCTTTCAACCTTAGCACATCCAAAATAATCAAGCGACCAAGACAAATGACATCAACGCATACCTAAAACATTAGCCAAAAGGCCTCGGTGGGTTTCAAACATGATACCACTCCAAACCAAGAACCTTATCGAGGTGCTAGCCCACCACATGGGATAAGTGCTTCCATGGGGAATGGAAGGCACAAGCCTCCCTATATTCCTTTCGATCGGTGTTGCTCAATAAAAAACACAAGCTTATACTGAGAGGGGGGGTGAATAGTATAAGACCACTTTTTACTTTTCTTTCCAATCAATATTATGCAATGTAAAGATAGAAATATCAACATTAGTAATCAAAGCAATTCACAAATCACCATACATAATAGAGACACCAATTTAACGTGGTTCACCCAATGTGGGCTACTCCATGGAGAAAATATTTCACTAAAATTTTCTCAATCAATCTATTGAGAATCCTTTCCCTATTAAAATTTTTATGGATATATATCCAAAGGAGACACCAATACCCTAATCAATTTCATGGATCTCTATCCATAGGAGAACTCCTTTCTTCTTAGCTTTGACTGGTGATCTTCTAGAAGAATTGTTTCCCCCACTGCTCTGGCTAATGGATCTCTATCCACTGAAGACACCTATCCTCACTACCCTGGCTAATGGATCTCTATCCACTATAGACTATCATCCTCTATACTATTTCACCTCCAAAGCTCTATCTCAAATATATACTAAACACAGTCCTTCGATCTAGCATAAATCTTCTCAATATCTATCTCTGGTCTAGCATAAACCTGTTCTCAAATTTGCACCAAAATTTATCCTTGAATATTTACTAAACACAGTCCTTCAGTATAGCACAAATATATTCTCAATATATGTTCTTTGATTTGCACTAAACACAGTCCTTTGATCTAGCACAAATTTATCCTCAATCTTTGTCCTCAAGCCTTAACAAAAAGGTTGACTCAATATCAAATCAACTCTGCTAGATCTACCCCAAACCTTAACCCAAGGTTTTAACAAATCAATCAATCAACTCTACTCACAAGTCTACTCAAAGAATTATCTCAAATCTGCCTTGTAAGCTTTCACAAAATCTCACACTAATATGTCCACAAGTCCTTTCTAGAACTTATCCAAATCTGTTCTACAAGTCCTCACTAGAACTTGTCCAAATCTGCTCAATAAGTGTAGCACCCTAAAATTGGCGCAGTGAAATCTTAATAATTACAATTACTCTAGTAAATAATTCAAATTCAAATTTTAACCTCCCAAACCGCCCGTTAACCATCGTGTAATCCGTTTCCCCCTTTCCCGTGCCATTTTTAGAGTTTGTTTTGACCGTTTGACGATATCGTCGTCGATCAGACGATATCGCCTCAGATCGGACGATTTCGTCTCGGCTAGGACGTCCAGACGATCTTGTCCCAAAACTAATTTTTCACAATTAGCCTCTGTTCCAACGGGTCTCTAATCCGGGCAGAAGCGTGTCTGCGCCGTTAGAGACCCTCCCCCATTGGAGATCTCCCAAATAGGGATGATCTCCAACCTCCTAACCTCCCTCCTAAGCCTATTTAATCCTAAGCCCTCCCCTTAGCACCCCCTGGCTGAAATTCCTTGTAACTTGACTTCACACGCATTAAGACATCCTAAATTGCTATTTGCATTAGTTCTATACAAATTTTGTTGCAGGTACCTTAGTGTTTTTCAGCCGAAGCAAGCTTACATCGTCGCAGACGATCCTGTTCAGATCGGAGGCGATCCTGTCGAATCAGAGATGATTTCGTACCAATGCGAGACGATTTCGACTGCAATCAACATTGAGGCAATCAGTGCCTAAAGTTTGCATTTCTTCATCTTTTAATCTGTTGTTTTATGCTGTAATTAGCTAGTTTATTTATTATTTTATGCTATCTTGCATTTTGGAGTTCACCCATCTAGATCAAATGCATAATTAAGTCATCAATTGTCATTAAATCAGTATAATGCATTCATATTTCTGTTTATAATTTTCAGTTTGATATTGTTACTATCATTTTACATTGTTTCCCTCTGTTAGAATAGTTGTATTTTCTGTGTTTTGCACCTATTTCTCTGTTTGTAGGTCTCTGACGAATTCGTCTGATGAATTCGTTAGATCTCAGATGATCTTGTCTGATATCAGATGATCCTGTCAAATCAGAGGCGATCTTGACTGCTTCAAGAATCAGAATCTTCATCAGACATCCGGATCAGGTATTTTCTTTTAATATTCCTTAATTTCTCTATTTTCTGTCTTAATTCTATTTTTTGTATTCATTTAATCTGCATCTTCATATAGAATAGCTTAGACGCATTTTGGCCAAACCTAGGACTTGAATGCTTAAGGCTAAAACTGAACACATCAAACACATTCCCAACCTAGGCATGGAAACTGCCATTAAATGTTTCCTGGTGAACCCACCATCCATCGAAAAATCACCATAATACACCTCCCCCGAGAGGCGGGACCTTCGCAAGGCCTCTCAGTCCGAGGTACCACGCCATCCTTTTCACATCCCCCTTCCGGGCACGGATCCTATAGCCTGAAGGTAAGGGTGTGAAAAATTTGGAGCGATACATTTTGGTGAACCCGACGTGAATGCATTTAAAACCTTTTGAAAACAAAAAAAAAAAAAAATATATATATATGTATACAAGAAAAACAAAAACAAAATCATCATTTCAAGTTTGTATGTTTTAGATTCAATTCTAAATAGTAGATACTAAATATTACTTTTAGAAGTACTAAAGAAACCATGAGTTTTTACTCAAATCAATATGAGCCCATCAGTAATGTTGGAAGAATTCAGCCAAATACATTTGTTGATTATGACCAACCTCATCCCTATTCAACATCACCTCCATCACACTTTTCTCATTTTTCATCCTTAACCCAACAAGACAATCCCTTTTCCAATCCTCTTCATAACGATATTATCTATTCTCCCATATATCCATATTATGTCTATCAATCCACATATAATCCTCCTCCACCTTTTCAATATTCTTCTTTCAATACAACACATCCATTTCAACAAGAAAATACTTATTCTTCCAATTCTACCATGCACTCACCTCATACTTCGCAATCTTCCTGTCATCATTCTACCCATAATAAAGAAAGTAGAGGTGAGAAACCATTAGGTCCTTTTATGACTGAACTCCTAAGGCATTTATCAAAAACCTCTCAAAAACCTTCATCACGTAAATTTACTAAGCTCAATCAACCAATGGATATAATTCTCAAGTATTTACTTGATACAAATAGGATTGAACTCCCTTCCATAAGACAACTTGATACCACAATAGATTGGTTTAAACCTGAGCTACATTGTGAATATCATAGAGTAGATGGACATATGACACAAAATTGTAAAGATTTAAGATGTGCAATTCAAGATTTGATTGATAAGGGTCTTTTTAATATAAAGGAATTACAATCTACAACTGATTATAAATCTCCAGTAAACAATCAAACTCCTACACAACAAATACCAATAATCAATCAAGACATGGGGATCTCCCAAGAACCCCTATTCAATTATCAACAACAAGAAACCAATCAAATATTGCATGTTAATGTGTCCCATCATGATGATATTATTAATATTGTAACAAAAACTACAAATGAGCAACCTCAAGTTCAATCAACTCAATCTGATATTCAAGATATGGATTCCTCATTTGACCAACCTTCAAAACTATCTTTGGCTCTAGAGAATGATCCAAAATGGAATGTAAGCATAGAAAGCTCATCTTTAGAATCAAAATCTCAATCTGAAATCCACTTTGATAGCCAACAACAAGTGATTAATCCTCAAGCAAAGATATCCCTTTTAGAAGTATTACAAATTTATCACAAGGAAATTTTGTTCAAAATACCTAGCCAACAATTTGTTCCTCATCATATTTTCTCTAAGAACATAATTAATGGTGTAAACCCTCTTGAGGTTAACCATATTTCATTCTATGATGAGGATATTCCTTCCTCTACTCCACAAGAAGACTCCTATCTTTACATTACAGGATCTAGTAAAGAAACACTTGTTAGAACTATCATGGTAGATAATGACTCCTCTCTTAATTTATGCACTTATCAATTATTCCAAAAACTCAAATCAAAGGAAGAAGATCTTAATGAATCAAATGTTATTATAAAATCTTTTAACAATGAAATTCAAGAAGCTCAAGGTACTATAATTCTTCCCTTTAATATTGGATCCAAGATCCTGGATACTTTATTTTATGTAGCATATTGCCCTTCACCTTACAACCTACTTCTCAGAAGTCCTTGGATTCATACGATGAGGGTTGTCCCTTCCACTCTTCACCAATGTTTGAAGTTTGAACTTGCAAATAAAATTGTTACCATACATGGTGACCCAACACCATTTGAAGAATATTTAACGGTTGAAACATCAAGTTCTATACATTCTCTATTATCACAATTATCTTCTATCCATCACTTTTCTTCATCCATATATGATCATCCTTGTTTACCAAATAACACCCATGCATATCTTTCACATATACTCCCTCCATCTTATCAAGACTTGGAATATAGTGATAAGAATGAAGAACTTTCTTATCCTTCTTACATTTTATTTTGTAACATGATCAATTTTACACATATAAAAGTCAAATCTTTTGCTACATTATTCTACATTATAACAAAGCTTTTGTTATCACTACCTTTTATTCATCACCTTCTATTCTTACCTTCACCTCAACCAGATTATCCTTCAAAACCTCCTTTGATTTTGAAGCAACCTTAGACATGCTATACTCAAATAACCTTGTATAGTGTATATAGATCATCTTGTATATACCACCAATTTCAATTCATAAATTAAAATCAAAATACAAAAAAATCAAAATCCTCAAAATCTTCAAAAAAAATACTAATGCAACTAAGGACCTTAAAGGTAAATTTGAGCCCAACTGGCTTGGACCATACATTATCACTTGCTAAATTTGAATCGAGGAGCATACAAATTATCTACCTTAGATGGTAAAGAACTTAAAGAACCCATGAATATTTTGCATCTTAAACGTTACTATGTATAAATTTGGTCATTTCATCCTTGTATATATTTGTTTAAAATATTTCAAAATCACTATCTTGTATTTCTTTCAATTTATAAATTCAAAAACACCAAAAACATTCATAATCATCAAAATCTTCAAAACTATTTGTTGTATTTATTTATGGCACTTGTTAATTCTTTCAAAAACAAAAAAAATAATAAAAATAAAAACAACAATATTCTTGACTCTTTCGAAACCAAAACAATATAAAGAAGAAAGAGAGAGTCAACATTCTCAAAACTTCTCAAAAAGTATTTATATATATATATTCTTACAAATGTTGCAGTTATATGTTTCAAATTATTTTGGATAAATTAGCATTTATTTGGAATCCCTCACTTTCACACTCACAAAAATAAATATCTTGATTTTATCTGGCATGATTACTAATCTCTCTTATATCAAAGTCCACAAAATTCAATTAAATAAAGTTTGAGCATAGAGAATTGATCTTGTTATTTACTTAAACCAAGCACATCTTTTCACAATAAAATGATTATATTTGTAATTTCCATGCTTTGCTACATAGTAGAAGTGGTTTCTTGAGCGAAAAGTTTCCCCTGCTATCCTATCATGCACATGGTCTAGAATCTTTGAGAATTGGCAAAAGGACAAGCTCACCCCTACCCAGAATAAAAATCCCTTGCTCTACAGCTAATCCGAGCAAGTATCCCTAGTATAGAAAAAAAAGCAAAGTTCAAAAGAAAAAGAAAAAAAGAAAAAAGTTATTTTATATCATTATCTCAAAAATCAAGCAAAAATACAAAAGAAAAAGAAAAGAAAGCAAAAGCAAAAGCAATAAAATCCCTTTCCCTACCCTTTGAAAAGAAAAGAAGGGTTGATGAGCTTGAATCCCTGGAATTCTCAATTATTCGAAAACTGTGAGGTAAGCCCCATAACAGGTGGTTTGTGCCCACCCTGCTTGGCCTTGGGTAACTCCTAGCATGGCGATATGTCTGTCACATTAGCGACCTTCTTTTGTACAGACCTATGTCTGCTTATGGATTAGCTAGCTCTTGATAATCCGACTTACATAGTAGTCTAGTATGGTTATATGCATCTACATCATGGTTAATGAACACTTATTTGGTTTATTCAAATCACTTGTATCATATTATCTTGCTCAAAACTGGTAAATGAACATAGCAATTGCACACACATTTTATATTTGAGAGATTTTGTGTATCATTATGATAAATCAAGATTGGAAATGAATTCACATATGCACATGGGATTCCTTATAAATCTAACTTTTGTCTTTAAGATACTTTGAAATATTTTTTGCAAATTGTTTGGAATAATTCATTTTCTTCTTTCAAGTACAGTTGTTTAGTATAAAGACAACTACATGCATAATAGAAAAATCAAAATTTCTTTCAAAACCATACAATCAAAACATATATATATATATATTGACTTTCGCGACGATGGTATAGTTCTAAAACCAAAATTGGAATTTTATGCCTAGCGCAAGTCCTCATCTTCATATTTTCTGTTTATTAAAAATCAACCATGCAATAAAACTATCTCTTTTTGGATTTCGCGATGATGGTATAAGTCTATACCTACATATTCTATGCCTAGCGCAAACCATTGTAACAATTTTTATTCCCCATTTATTTAAAAATCATGAAAACCATATGACTTAAATCATTCTATTATACAATTATGCTTTTAAACAAAAAGCATGCACATTATCATTATTTCATGTCATTATGTCAACCTTCAATTTTGCAATGATGGTATAATTCCTAGGGAATTATCCAAAAAATTTATCACACTTAGGAATTTATGCCTAGCAAAAATCATTTTAACATTATTTCATGCATACTATTTTTATGAAAATCTGAAAACAAACCATCATCATCATCATTTGCACCATTGCACCAAAGTCTTAAGACAGTCTCTTAAGCACTCTTTTACTTTTAACAATATTTCTATACTGGGATTAGCTTGACGACCGAGTGAGCGGCGACTCCATGAAATGGTCTATAATAGCGACAATGTCCTTTGAAATTATTGTTAGAAGTCTCTTTTTATTTTTTATCACATTACATCACAAACAACCAATTTGTTACATCAGATTATTTCATTTAAAATCTTACAAGCATGACATTCAAATTATAATATTTCCAATGACATAATTACATGAATCCTCAATCCAATCATCAAATCAATCAATCAAACATAAAAGCATCATAAAAATACATAAGACACAAGTCATATGATCAAAAAATATCTCATCTCATATATATATCAACAATATATACATCATCTCAAAACTGGATTGGTATGCCACAATCTGTACCTCGGCATACTCAATCCTCTATCAAAAATAATAAATGCTATATATCAATCTGTACAATGTAGTGTAGTAGTCTAGCCTCGAGAACCCCTCGAGCTCTCAGCCTCATCTCCTCCCCCGCCCTGAGGTGGACGAGGTGGCCCCATCGTAGTATGAGTGGTACTACGAGTCCTAGTCATCGATCGAGACGAAGTCCTCGATGACCCGATCTTGATCGGATCTATGATGTTAGCTGAAGTGGTAGTCTATCCTCCTCTGGCACCATCTGATAGTATAATGTCTGGTAGAAAGTGATTTGGGCAATAGCCCATGCCAGCTCCCTAGTGCTCGCCCCTCCCCCCATGCTCTGAGGCATGCAATCTCATCTCTGAGCTGTGTCACCTCAGCTCGATGTCGTGCAGCCTCCTCCTGTAGGGTCTGCACCTATGCTTGGAGATGGATTGTCTCCGCTCGAAGAGTCATTGTCTCGCTACTCTCCCTAGTGTCAACACCCTTGCCCTTATCGGGCGATGGTGGCCTCTCTCTCTATGGAGAAGGGGGTCTCTCCGCCCTCCTCTCCCACTGTCGTGGCCTCTCCTGTGCCTGTGGCCTCCTCTGCTCTCTCCCTTCGTGACCCTGGGCCACCTCCATAGCCACCTGGCACCACCTCCCTATCCGATGCACAACTACATGAATCAGACCCTGAGCCCTCATCATCCGAGGAGGGCGGATGCCTGCGTACCAGGCATCATAGCCATCGGCTACCCCTGCGTCGTCCCCATCCACTGGCTGAATGGGGGCATCATCCGAGTCCTGACTCCAGAAGCGCTGCATATCTGGAGCCCCGCTCACTATGGTGTTATCTCAGATAGTCCAGGAAAACTCGTAATCCTTGAGAGATGGGATCCCCTATTGTAGACCGAACTATCACAAAACTCGATCGTAGCGATGGAGCTCCACCTCTCCCCTCTCCATCCACAACCAACAAACTCGCCTGATGCGAGCCAGCTCCTGTCCATCCTCGGCCCACCCTGGGTGCTCTCGCCATGGCCTCCAGGTGATCTGGTCCAGGACAAGGTCATCCAGCAGTCTTCGGGACATCGGTAGATCAATCCACCACTGTGACCCTCTCCGGAGCCACCAGTAGAAAACTCGGGGCCTCTCCCCATCAATCCCTATCAAAGGAAGCCCTACCGGCCTCCGCACTACAATGTGCTCCCAGCACCAAACCTGTAGGAGCGATGTCATAACTAGACATCGACCGCCCTTGTACACGACCCCATGCAGGATCCTGTACAATCGGCATAGAACAAAGCTGCCCCAAGAAAATCTGTAACCATGGTCTCGCATGTCGTAGATCACATCTGCTAGCATCCATGGTACCCTGCACCCACTCTGGTGGCACAGCAGAAGTCCACCCACCACTCTGGCCAAAACTTGTGTGAGTCTCGATGCCCCAGGCATCTGACGCAGCGCCTCGATGTTCACTCCGCCCTTCTCCAGGGCGAAGCTCGGGTCACCACACAACCGCATCATAGCATGGCCCTGATTGGCCGTAGGAGTGATCAACCATCCTTGTATGGGGATTCTCAGAATCCTCCATACATCCTCTAATGTGGGAGTCATCTCCCCTATAGGTAACCAAAAATAGGAAGAACCCGGATACCACCTCTCTGCTAGGGCTATCAGTAGCCCCATGTCTGTAGAAACTTGTGGCATTTCTGCCACATGTTGTAAGCTCGACTTGAGCCAGCTGATCCCACTCTGCCTGTGATAGAGCGGCCAAGTCATCTCTCAACCCCCCATATTTCCATTCTCTGCTCTTTAGCAAACCTCTCTACAACATAAACAACAAAACAATAACAATCATTAATAAAAACTCAAGTGATTAATAATGCAAGTTAAAATAAGTTCAATTTTATACAAATGATGATATCGTCCACTATTGGACGATATCGTCCCAAATTTGAGCACAATCATCTCCGATTTTGCAAGCCGAAATCGTCCCTAATTTGATGAAATCGTCCCCCTTTCACCGATTTCGCCCTTAGACGAAATCGACGAACTTGAGACGATTTCGTCGAAATCGGGACGATTTCATCCCGACGACGTCGACGGCCCAAAAATGGCCGCGATGCTCAAAAATTGATCAAAATTCACCTAAAAAGCATGTAAATTCAACTTAAAGCATTCTAAGCTAAGTTTAGACTCTTACCCGTAGCCCGCGCCGGACCTCTGTCGATCTGTGCGCCGTCTCCACCATTTTTGCTTGCAGAGCTCTAAAAACCAGAAAAATGAACAGTAAAAATGAATTAGGGTTTTACCCTATTTTTCTTAATTTTATTCAAAACACAATTAAAAACATTTTAAAATTTTGCTTTTTCACGTTTTTACCTCAAACGTTCGATTTGGGTAAAAACACGGAGGGGGCACCATAGTAAGTTGTCGTACGATTCGACCAAGAATCGTCGCCTAAAAATGGGAATAATTTTTGCTTTCTCGTAGATCGAGAAGAACTCATCTTTAACGCATTTTCTTCGAAAAATTCGCTAAAGAGGGGGCAAAATGTAGCACCCTAAAATTGGCGCAGTGAAATCTTAATAATTACAATTACTCTAGTAAATAATTCAAATTCAAATTTTAACCTCCCAAACCGCTCCTTAACCACCATGTAATCCGTTTCCTCCTTTCCCGTGCCATTTTTAGAGTTTGTTTTGACCGTTTGATGATATCGTCGCCGATCAGACGATATCGCCCTAGATCGGACGATTTCGTCTGGACTAGGACGTCCAGACGATCTTGTCCCAAAACTAATTTTTCACAATTAGTCTCTGTTCCAACGGGTCTCTAATCCGGGCAGAAGCGTGTCTGCATCGTTAGAGACCCTCCCCATTGGAGATCTCCCAAATAGGGATGATCTCCAACCTCCTAACCTCCCTCCTAAGCCTATTTAATCCTAAGCCCTCCCCTTAGCACCCCCTGGCTGAAATTCCCTATAACTTGACTTCACACGCATTAAGACATCCTAAATTGCTATTTGCATTAGTTCTATACAAATTTTGTTGCAGGTACCTTAGTATTTTTCAGCCGGAGCAAGCTTACATCATCGTAGACGATCCTGTTCAGATCGGAGGCGATCCTGTCGAATCAGAGATGATTTCGTACCAATGCGAGACGATTTCGACTGCAGTCAACATTGAGGCAATCAGTGCCTAAAGTTTGCATTTCTTCATCTTTCTTTCTACTGTTTTATGCTGTAATTAGCTAGTTTATTTATTATTTTATGCTATCTTGCATTTTGGAGTTCACCCATCTAGATCTAAATGCATAATTAAGTCATAATTGTTATTAAATCAGTATAATGCATTCATGTTTCTGTTTATAATTTTCAGTTTGATATTGTTACTATCATTTTACATTGTTTCCCTATGTTAGAATAGTTGTATTTTCTATGTTTTGCACCTATTTCTCTGTTTGCAGGTCTCTAACGAATTCGTCTGACGAATTCGTCAGATCTCAGATGATCTTGTCTGATATCAGACGATCCTGTCAAATCAGAGGCGATCCTGACTACTTCAAGAATCAGAATCTTCATCAGACATCCGGATCAGGTATTTTCTTTTAATATTCCTTAATTTCTCTATTTTCTGTCTTAATTCTATTTTTTGTATTCATTTAATCTGCATCTTCATATAGAATAGCTTAGATGCATTTTGGCCAAACCTAGGACTTGAATGCTTAAGGCTAAAAATGAACACATAAAACACATTCCCAACCTAGGCGTGGAAACTGCCATTAAATGTTTCCTGGTGAACCCACCATCCATCGAAAAATCACCATAATACACCTCCCCCGAGAGGCGGGACCTTCGCAAGGCCTCTCAGTCCGAGGTACCACGCCATCCTTTTCACATCCCCCTTTCTGGGCACGAATCCTATAGCCTGAAGGTAAGGGTGTGAAAAATTTGGAGCGATACAATAAGTCCTCACTAGAACTTATCCAAATCTTCTCTCAATATGTATTGTAAGCTTCCACAAAATCTCACACAAATCTATCCACAAGTCTTCTCAAAGACTTACCTTAAATCTTCTCAACAAGTCCACACTAGAACTTGTCCAATCTCATAGAAACATAAAGAGAATTGTTAGAGACTCAATATGCTTCTCACTCATCACAATGCTTAATTACTTTCAATCACCTTTTAGAAACATATAGAGAATTGTTAGAGACTCAATATGCTTCACATTCACCTCAATGCTCAATCACTTTCAATCACTCTTTTGAAACATATAGAGAATTGTTAGAGACTCAATATGCTTCACATTCACAAACTCTCAATCACTTCCAATCTCTCTTTTATCATAGAAACATATAGAGAATTGTTAGAGACTCAATATGTTTCACACTCATCAATACTCAACCTCTTTCTCAAATCAATTCAGAATATAGAATAATTTGTTTCATAGAACTTGAACTATCACTTCACACATCCACTTGACTAGGCTCAACCAACTCTATTCAACCAATCACTCAATGAAATAATCCTTGCTCACAAACCCTAGTCCAAGCATATGAACACTCACTCAAAATATTTCCAACAATGCTTATCAACCAATCTCACATAACAATGATACTCATGTTCTTTCCAAACCCTAGTTCAAGTTCTTCACTCAATCAATGGCTTCAACAACAATGCTTATATTGATACTTTCAAACCCTAGTTCAAGTTCTTCACTCAATCAATCACTTCAACAACAATGCTTATCAAACAAGGTTTTATCAACAACTCTTCATTCCAGAAAACCTTGAAGCATTAATTCAAAACACACTCAACAATGCTTATAAAACAATCTTCACATATAGCTCAACAACTCAATAAGGAAACCTAATCAAGTCCTTTTCACTCCAAAGTTGTTTTCCAGAAAACCAATCAATCAACTCAACCAAGGAAGAATATGCCCATACCTTTTTCTTTTATGGAGAATGATCTTCAACACCTGTCTCAAATATCACCACTTTATTTGCCAAGTACAAGGGTTAGATGATAAGAATTATCACCCTAACACTTTTCACAATTTACCTTAATCACAAAGATAAATTAAAATCCAAATACACCTTATTGCTCCATCTCAACAATAAATTTCAACATCATAAATTTCATCAAAAATCCCCTTTAAAATATAACACAACTTCTACTTATAACTCCTTTCTCAATATTGCATTTAAATTAAATAATTCATTTTATTACTAAATGCAATAAATCAATTTCTCTTTCCTAAGGTACAAACAATGTTACCCTAGCAACATTCACTATTTACCACTTAGGTAAATAAAATAATTTATTTACACCTTATCCCTCCACACAACTTTGGCAAAAGCAATAATTAAAAATAAAATTATAAAAACCTTTTTCTGCCCTCTCCACGAATTACAGGATTCAAACTTGCACCACTGCCACTGCAATGCCTTGGCCATGGCTTCCACGCCGTGTGAGCCAAGCACTCACCTTGCTCCACTAAGGCACAATATACACCTTATGCCTTCGCTACCCTTTAGAGCCTTTTGGCTCCTTTCTCCACCACGTCTCCTTGCTCCATGTAGCGCTTCAAAGGTGCTTCTCCAAATGGAATTCGCATGAGTCTTGCACCGAATATTGCGGAGGATGTTTCAAATGAATTTTCCAATGCTTTGGCTAAGGTATAAATACCTTGTGCCATCGTTCCATGCATGTCGATGGAGGTGAGTTTATGGAGGTCGATGCTAAGGTTTTTGCATTTAAATATTTTAATTTATAAATCATTTAAATTATTTAGAATTTAAATTTTATAAATTAATATTTAAATCTCTTAGCTTTATAAAAAGCCTTCTTAGGTTTTAATCAAAACCTTTTATTTTTTCCCATTATGGTTTTTAATAAAACCTTTTATTTGTCCACTATGGTTTTAATAAAAACCTTTTTTTTGCTTCACATAATATTAAAAAGAATATTATGAAGCCCTTTTTCATCAACCTCTGACATTGCTTATTTTGACCTTTTGACATCATCGGTGGTTCACTTCTTGGCATCAATGACAACTTCATGCCTTGACATCAATGACAACTCCATGGACTCAAAATGTCCAACAATCTCCCCCTTTGTCATTGATGGCAACCCAATAACTTTTTACCACTTCCTTGACCTTTCCATTTTGCTCCTCTTGGAAAACTGCTCTCCCTTGACTGAATGCTTTCTTTCAAACATAGTTTTCTCCCCCTTACTCTAATCTCTCCCCCTTTGACATCAATGGCAAAGGGTCACCTTTGGGGCTCGGGGCTAAGAATGAGTCTCTTAGCTTAGCCCCTCCCCCACCTCCTCTTGAGGTGGTTAATTCTGGGGTGGGAGTATTTCTACTCCTAGCAAGCACTGGTCTTTACCTTTATCTACTTTCCTTCTCATCTGATCCTTCTGATCCCTTTGACTATTCCTATCCATGTCCATGTTCTTGTTCCTATTCATATCCATTTCCTATTCTTGTTTATATCCATATTCTTGTTCCTATTCCTGTTCCTGTTCATATTCATGCTTGGTTCTGGAATGTCTGCTCTACACCACTTTGTTGTGTGTCCATCATTATTGCACTTATAACATTTAATGTTATTATTCCTTGGAGGTCCAAATATCTTAGGATTTCTCCTGGTGAAGCCATATCCCTTTCTGTCATGAACCCTACAATTCATTACCTTGTGACCAAATTGATTACATGAGTAGCAATACCCATGGAAAAGTTGTTTCTAAAATTCCCATATTCTTATCTTTCATGTGTCCTACACTGTGAAGCCATGTGCCCAAATCTGTGACATGAGAAACATCTTCCATTGAAATTTCCTTGTCTTGACCTCATTGGTCTCTTAGTCTCTCTTAACCTATTCTGATTGTTGTTCCATCTGTTTCTCCTTTGTGCATTGTTCCTTTCCTTGTTGAACTTTCTGTTGTCCAACTCATCCTCAGAAGTCTCACTTTCTCTTACATTGTCTTCTTCTGAAGTTTCTTCTTCTTCAGAACTTGAGGTTGACTTTTCTTCTTGTTTCTTTTGAGCTTGTTCAAAACCAAGACCTATTTTGTTTGTTGACCTTCTTTGTACCTTGATCATCTTATCCATAATATTTGAACTCTTTCCAAACTTGTGTAGCTTATCCTTGGATTTTTCTAAATCTTCCCTTAGTAGAGCTACTTCTTGTTCTAACCTTTCACATTCTAAGACCTTTGCTTCTAACTTATCCTTGAACTTCTTTGTCTTAGCCATTGACTTGTTTAGATCCTCTATAAGCTTTCTTCTCTCTTCATCGCATTCTTGAAACTGAAACTCAAGTTTAGAGTTTTGCTTTCTTACCTTCTTTACTATGTCAAGAGCATAAATAAGTTCTGCCTTAAGATCAAATCCTTCTTTTTCTGATTCTTCCTCTATTTGTTTGCCTTTGTCTACATCTTCATTTTCTTTTGACTTGTCTACTATAGGATCACCTTCTTCTTCTTCTAGTGCCATTAGAAGATTCTCTTCTGGTCCTTCAAGTGCATCCTCATATTCATCATCACTAAAACTGAAACCATTCCTTGTACAACTATCTTCAAGATGTCCAAAATTACCACATCTAAAACACTTGAGAATTATTGGTGACCTTTTCTTAACTTCTTCTTTTTCTTCAATCATAAATAGGACTTCATCTTTATCATTACTTGAAGAACTAGCATCACTATCACTTGAGTACTTACTTGCCTTATCTGCATAGTAGCTCCTCTTTTGTCTTTGAAAGAACTTCTTTCCTTGTCTGCTTTGTCCATCCTTGCCTTTCTTTTGGTACCTATATCTTTCTGATTCCCTGTTCCTGTGATCCTATTTTTCTTCATCTTTGTTATTTTTAGCTTCTTGACAATCAGTTGCATAGTGACCATATTTTCCACAATTGAAACATCTAACAGATTTTGCATCTTTGAATCTTCTTGAATCCTTGTTCCTTCTACCATAATTAGCTTCTTCATCACTGGATGACTCATTGCTCGATTCTGACTTCTTACCCTTTGTCTTCTTAATTGCTTTGAAGGTTGCTTCCTTCTAGGGATTAGGTTCTTTTGTTCTTAACTCAAAATTTGTAAGAATACCAAGCAACATATCTCTTGTCAAAGAATCACCATCCTTTGCTTCTTCTATAGCTAAAATATTTTCACTAAACCTTGTTGGAAGAGACCTTAAGATCTTATCACAAACATCTGATTCATCCACATTAAGTCCAAGTCCTTGCATAGCATTAACAACCTCATCTACCCGAAGTAGATAAGAACTAATGTCTTCCTCATTCTTCATTCTTAATTCTTCAAATTGTCCTTTGAGATTTCGTATCTTTGCCTTTTTGACACTTTTATCTCCTTCATATATGCTTTGCAACTTATCCCAAATTCCTTTTGCATCTTTGCAATGCATAAATTTTATTGATTCTGTTCTATGCAAACCTCTCAAAAGTGCATTCATTGCTTTTGAATTATAATGTTGTAGAAGCTTACCTTCCTTATCTGTAGGTGGATCAACTGGTGGTATATATCCATTTTCAACTACTTCCCAAATTTCATTGCCAAGTGCCATCAGGTGAACCTTCATTCTCATACTCCAATATATATAATCACTTCCATAAAAAATTGGTGTTGAATTATCTGAGGACACATTCTTAGAATCCATTGTGTTCTTGAAAGCTTTTCCTTCAAGTTGTTAAACTCTTCTAAAGGAACCCACTCTGATACCAATTGAAGAACACAAGCTTATATTGAGAGGGGGGTGAACAGTATAAGACCACTTTTTACTTTTCTTTCCAATCAATATTATGCAATGTAAAGATAGCAATATCAATAGTAGTAATCAAATCAATGCATAAATCACCATACACAATAGAGACACCAATTTAACATGGTTCACCCAATGTGGGCTACTCCACGGAGAAAATATTTCACTAAAATTTTCTCAATCAATATCTTGGGAATCCTTTCCCTATTACAATATTTATGGATCTCTATCCAAAGGAGACACCAATCCCCTAATCAAGTTTATGGATCTCTATCCATAGGAGAACTCCTTTCTCCTTAGCTCTGATTAGTGATCTTCTAGAAGAACTATTGCCCCCACTGCTCTGGCTAATGGATCTCTATCCACTGAAGACACCTATCCTCACTACCCTAGCTAATGGATCTCTATCCACTAGAGACTATCATCCTCTATACTCTATCACCTCCAAATATCTATCTCAAATCTATACTAAACATAGTCCTTCGGTCTAGCACAAATATTCTCAATCTCTATCTCTAGTCTAGCACAAACCTATTCTCAAATCTACACCAAACTCTATCCTTGAATTGTGCACTAAACATAGTCCTTCGATCTAGCACAAATCTATCCTCAATATCTATCCTCTGATCTACACTAAACATAGTCCTTTGATCTAGCACAAATTTATCCTCAATCTCTATCCTCAAGCCTTAACAAAAAGCTTGACTCAATCTCAAATCAACTCTTTTGGATCTACCCCAAACCTTAACTCAAGGTTTGAAAAAATCAATCAATCAACTCTACTCTCAAGTCTTCTCAAATACTTATCTCAAATCTACCTTGTAATCTTCCACAAAATCTCACACTAATCTATCCACAAGTCCTCTCTAGAACTTGTCCAATTTTTTAAAGTCCTACTAGAACTTGTCCAAATATGCTCAATAAGTCCTCACTAGAACTTATCCAAATATGCTCTCAATATGTATTGTAAGCTTCCACAAAATCTCACACAAATCTATCCACAAGTCTTCTCTAAGACTTACCTTAAATCTTCTCAACAAGTCCTCACTAGAACTTGTCCAATCTCATAGAAACATAAAGAGAATTGTTAGAGACTCAATATGCTTCTCACTCATCACAATGCTTAATTAATTTCAATCACTCTTTTAGAAACATATAGAGAATTTTTAGAGACTCAATATGCTTCACATTCACCTCAATGCTCAATTACTTTCAATCACTCTTTTGAAACATATAGATAATTGTTAGAGACTCAATATGCTTCACATTCACAAACTCTCAATCACTTCCAATCTCTCTTTTATCACAGAAACATATAGAGAATTGTTAGAGACTCAATATGTTTCACACTCATCAATACTCAACCTCTTTCTCAAATCAATTCAGAATATAGAATAATTTATTTCATAGAACTTGAGCTATCACTTCACACATCCACTTGACTAGGCTCAACCAACTCTATTCAACCAATCACTCAATGAAATAATCCTTGCTCACAAACCCTAGTCCAAGCATATGAACACTCACTCAAAATATTTCCAACAATGCTTATCAACCAATCTCACATAACAATGATACTCATGTTCTTTCCAAACCCTAGTTCAAGTTCTTCACCAATAAAAAAATAATTTTTCAAACCCTAGTTCAAGTTCTTCACTCAATCAATGGCTTCAACAACAATGCTTATCAAACAAGGTTTTATCAACAACTCTTCATTCCAGAAAACCTTGAAGCATTAATTCAAAACACACTCAACAATGCTTATAAAACAATCTTCACATATAGCTCAACAACTCAATAAGGAAACCTAATCAAGTCCTTTTCACTCCAAAGTTGTTTTCCAGAAAACCAATCAATCAACTCAACCAAGGAAGAATATGCCCATACCTTTTTCTTTTATGGAGAATGATCTTCAACACCTATCTCAAATATCACCACTTTATTTGCCAAGTACAAGGGTTAGATGATAAGAATTATCACCCTAACACTTTTCACAATTTACCTTAATCACAAAGATAAATTAAAATCCAAATACACCTTATTGCTCCATCTCAACAATAAATTTCAACATCATAAATTTCATCAAAAATCCCCTTTAAAATATAACACAACTTCTACTTATAACTCCTTTCTCAATATTGCATTTAAATTAAATAATTCATTTTATTACTAAATGCAATAAATCAATTTCTCTTTCCTAAGGTACAAACAATGTTACCCTAGCAACATTCACTATTTACCACTTAGGTAAATAAAACAATTTATTTACACCTTATCCCTCCACACAACTTTGGCAAAAGCAATAATTAAAAATAAAATTATAAAAACCTTTTTCTGCCCTCTCCATGAATTGCGGGATTCGAACTTGCACCACTACCGCTGTAGCGCCTTGGCCGTGGCTTCCACGTCGTGTGAGCCAAGCGCTCACCTTGCTCCACTAAGGCGCAATATACGCCTTATGCCTTCACTGCCCTTTAGAGCCTTTTGGCTCCTTTCTCCACCACGTCTCCTTGCTCCACGTAGCACTTCGAAGGCGCTTCTCCAAATGAAATTCGCACGAGTCTTGCACCAAATATTGTGGAGGATGTTTCAAATGAATTTTCCAATGCTTTGGCTAAGGTATAAATACCTTGTGCCATCGTTCCATGCACGTCGGCGGAGGTGAGTTTATGGAGGTCGGCGCTAAGGTTTTTGCATTTAAATATTTTAATTTATAAATCATTTAAATTCTTTAGAATTTAAATTTTATAAATTAATATTTAAATCTCTTAGCTTTATAAAAAGCCTTCTTAGGTTTTAATCAAAACCTTTTATTTTTGCCCATTATGGTTTTTAATAAAACCTTTTATTTTGCTTCACATAATATTAAAAAGAATATTATGAAGCCCTTTTTCATCAACCTCTGACATTGCTTATTTTGACCTTTTGACATCACCGGTGGTTCACTTCTTGGCATCAATGACAACTTCATGCCTTGACATCAATGACAACTCCATGGACTCAAAATGTCCAACACTCAAAATGAAAATGCCTTCTCTTCCTTGCAAAATGAACTTGGTAGGATTCAAACCCTACACAGCACTGCCACAAGACTTAGTACCATCTATCATTGCCAATTGTGCTACACAACACTGTGCGAGGTAAGAGGAGCCTCGCTCCTATTTATTAAACCTTCTACTATTGGATACTTTTCAATACATGAAAATTATCTTTCTCTTCCTTGCGCACTATTCTTTGGAGCTTCAGAAATCAATCGATGGTGTGTAGGGAGTAAGGCAAAGGATTTTGCCACCTTTTATACACGAAGACCTCGTGCCATAAAATGTTAGCTCTTAAATTGAATTTCAAATTTGATTTTTAATTTAACCTTATAACCCTCTTTAGGGTTATTTAAATTAATATAAATTAATTTATAATTAACTTAAATAACTTTGGAAGTTAATTAAATTAATTTATAATAAAATTATATTAATTAATTTAAATTTCCCTTTTTAATATAATAAAATATTATAATATTATTTGCTTGGGCCTCTTCTTTGCACTTTGGACCACATCTGACTACCTAGAACCGGATCTGATCAACTGGAAGTGGACTCTCCTTTTTGTACTGATTGTGGAACTGCTTCTCCTTGCACTACTAATTGAAACTGACTTTTGACATAAATGACCACTCACTCTTGACATCAATGACAACTCATCTAATCAAAATGTCCAATAATATCCCCATTTTTCATTGATGGTAACCCAATTATCTTTTCAAATTCTTAACCTTTTTCTTTTCTACTCCCCCTCAAGATCTGCTCCCCTTGAATGAAAGCTCTCCCCCTTACTCAAATCTCTCACCCTTTGACATTAATGAAAAAGGGTCACCTTTGGGGCTCATGGCTAAGAATGATACTCTTAGCGTAGCCCCTCCCCCACCTCCTCTAGGATGGGAGCATCTCTACTCCCAACATGCAATGTTCCTTTCATTTTTTAGCTTTCTTTTTCCATACCTTAGAAATCATACCTTTTTTAACCTTTTGAGAATCCTCTTTCTTGTTCATGTCCCTGTTCTTGTTCATGTCCATGTTATTTTTTTGTATGTCCCTATACCTATTCTTGTTCCTATTCATATCCATGTTCCTCTTCATGTTCATGTTCCTGCTTGGTTCTGAAATGTATGCTCTACACCACTTTGTTGTATGTCCATCATTGTTACACTTATAACACTAAATGTTGTTATTCCTTGGAGGTAAAAATGACTTGGGATTCTTCCTGGTAAAGCCATATATATCATGAAACCTACAATTAAATACCTTGTGACCAGACTGATTACAAGAGTAGCAATACCCTTGAAAGAGATATATGTTTCTGAGATTTCCATTTTCTAGTCTTTTGTGTGTCCTACACTGAGGAACCTTATGCCCAAACTTGTGACATGAGAAGCATAATCCATTAAATAAATCCTATATTGACCCTACTGGTCTCTTGGCTCTTTCTTCCTTGTGATGTTTCTTGTTCCTTATTTATGCATTGTTTCCTTCCCTTTTGATGCTATCACCTTTCAATGCATCAACATAAGTTTTTGATCCTTCTTCATTCACTGCTTCCTTTCCTTTGGAGCTTGACTCCCTTTTTTGTGCTTCTTGACTCTATCCATATTTTACAAATGTAGTTTCTTGTGTCTTTATGTTTCCCAAACCAATTGCCTTTGCTTTCTGATCTTCTTGTCCTGCTTCAATGCCTAGATCTATTTTGATGAATGAGGATATTTGTGCTTTGGTACTTTTCTCATATCTATGTAACTTGTCTTTAGACTCTTCCACTTCCTTCCTTAGTGAAACTACCTCATGTTCTAATATTTCACATTCTAATACTTTTACCTTTAGCTTTTTAGTCATACCTTCTTCAATTTTCCTTGCCTCTTCAACCTTAACCTTAAGGTCAGTGAGATCTTGTAGAAACTTTGCTTTTGCTTTCTCATCTTCTAGTGCTTGAGCCCTTAATCCTGAATTCTCCCTTTTTAACTTTTCAATATCAACAAGTCTTTCACATTCTAGCTCTTTTACCTTTGCTTGTTCTCTTCTTGCCTTTTCAAACTTATCTCTCAAGTCAAAGAGATCTTGTAGAAGCTTTGTCTTAGTTTTCTCATCTTCTTGTATTTGAGCCTTCAATTCTAAATTCTCCTTTTTCAACTCAACAAGTTCCTTAAGAGTGGCTTCATCCTTTTCTTTTTCTGAATCTTCCTCTTCTTTCTTTCTTTGATCTTTTGAATTTTTCTCTTTTCTTTGGTCTTCAATAGGAGCATCTCCTTTTTCTTCTATTACTAAAAGTAGAGTTTCTTCTTCATACATGTTTTGACTATCCCTGTTATATTTTAGTTCCATTTCATCTTCACTAATACTGAACCCATTGAAATATCTTGCATCATGGCCGAATTGACCACAAACAAAACATTCTTCACCATATTTAGGATAATCAACTATAAGGTGACCTATCTTCCTACATCTGGTACAAAATTTTATCAACTTAGTCTCATCTCTACTGCTTGATTCATCTCTTGAATCTATTTCCACTACTCCTCTTAGAACAACAAAATAAAATTCATCTTCCTTTTCTTTCATGACCATGTGTGCTCTTTTCTTTTTAGGTCTCATGGTTTTGCTTTTGTCTTTCCTTGCCATGTGTTTTATTGTGAGATATTCCTTCAAGCTGTTAAATCTTTTTTGAAGGAACCAGCTCTGATACCAATTGAAGAACACAAGCTTATACTGAGAGGGGGGTGAACAGTATAAGACCACTTTTTACTTTTCTTTCCCAAACAATATTATCCAATATAATCAATGGCAATATCAAAAGCAGTAACCAAAGCAATGCACAAATCATCACACATAATAGAGACACCAATTTAATGTGGTTCACCCAATGTGGGATACTCCATGGAGAAAATATTTCACTAAAATTTCCTCAATCAATCTCTTAGGAATCCTTTCCCTATAACAATGTTTATGGGCCTCTACCCAAAGGAGACACTAATTCCCTAATCAATTTTATGGATCTTTATTCATAGGAGAACTCTTTCTCCTTAGCTCTGGCTTATTATCTTCTAGAAGAACTGTTGCCTCCACTACATTGGCTTATGAATCTCTATCCACTAGAGACTCCTATCCTCACTTAGAAGACCTATCCTCACTACCTTGGCTACTGGATATTTATCCACTAGATACTATCATCCTCTATACTCTATCATCTCCAAGCTAGCTCTCAATACTAAACATAGTCCTTAGGTCTAGCACCAATCTACTCAATATTTGCCTCTGATCTGTACTAAACACATTCCTTTGGTCTAGCACAAATCTACTTAATATCTATTCTTTTATCTACACTAAACATAGTCCTTCAGTCTAGCATAAATCCACTCAATATTTATCCTTTGATCTACACTAAACACATTCCTTCGGTCTAGCAAAAATATTTTCAATATCTATATTTGGTTTGGCTCAAACCTATACTCAAATTTTGCATCAATCTCTATCCTCAAATATGTCCTCAAGCCTTAATACAAATATTGACTCAATCACAAATCAAATATGCTAGATCTACCCCAAACCTTAACCCAAGGTTTGAACAAATCAATCAACTCTACTCTCAAGTCTTCTCAAAGACTTGTCTCAAATATATCTTGTAAGCTTACTCAAAAACTCACACTAATTTGTCCACAAGTCCTCTCTAGAACTTGTCCAATCTGCTTAACAAGTATTCACCAATACTTACCTCAAATCTATCCACAAGTTCTCTCAAGAACTTATTCAATTTGTTCTCAATCTTTGTCTTCAAATCTGTATTGTAAGCTCCATAAAATCTCACATAAATCTATCCACAAGTCTTCTCTACGACTTACCTCAAATCTGCTCAATAAATCCTCACTATAACTTGTCCAATATCATAGAAACATATAGATAATTGTTAGATAATCAATATGATTCACATTCACCATAATTCTCAATCACTTTCAATCTCTCTTTTTACCACATAAACATATAGAGAATTGTTAGAGACTCAATATGTTTCACACTTACAAACACTCAACCTCTTTTTCAAATCAATTTAGAATATGGAACAATTTGTTTCATAGAACTTGAACTATCACTTCAACACATCCACTTGACTAGGCTCAACCAACTCCACTCAATCAATCACTCAATGAAATAATCCTTGCTCACAAACCCTAGTCCAAGCATATGAAAACTCACTCAATTATTTCCAACAAATATCACATAACAATGATACTCATGTTCTTTCACAAACCCTAGTTCAATATAGTTCACAACTTCACATAACAATAATACTCATGATTTTTCATAACTTCACATAACAATGATACTCATGTTCTTTACACAAATCCTAGTTCAAGCATTTTAAAGCTTTACTCAATATTTCCAGCAATGCTTATTAAACAAGGTTTATCATCAACTCTCACTCAGGAAAAACCTTCAACAATCAAACTCAACAATGCTTGTTAAACAATCATTTTCACTCCAACTTAGCATTCACAACATCCAACAATCACTCACTAGGAAGATGTGCCCATACCTTTTTGTTTTATGTAGAAGTAACCTTAAAAACTTGTCTCAATCATAATTTTCTTCTTTGCCAATTTCAATGGTTAGATGACAAAATATCACACTAACACTCTCTTAAAATAATTCTCAATTACAAAATTAATAAAACTCAAATACACCTTATTACTCCTTGAAATTAGTAATCATCAAATCATACATAAAAATAATTACTCAATTGCTCCTTATAATCTCCAACTTTAATTAATCAACCTTCAAAAATTAAACTTTTACAATAATATTGCCTACCATTTTATCTCCGTCAAATACTCAATATCCAAATTAATTTAGGAAAAAATAAACTTCATAAACCATCAAAAATATTTTAATTTTTCAACCTTAGCACATTTGAAATAATCAAGCAACCAAGAAAAATGACACCAGTGCATACCTTTAACATTAGCTAAAATGCCTCGATGGGTTTCGAATGTGATACCACTCCCATTCAAGTGCCTTATTGAGGCACTAGCCCACCACATGGGTTAAGTGCTTCCACGGTGAAGGGAAGGCACAAGCCTCCCTTTATTCCTTTTGATCGACACTGCTTAAAGTAAAAATACCTTCTCTTTCTTGTAAAATGAACTCAGCGGGATTCAAACCCTGCACTCCTTGCCTACCACAAGACTTAGCACCATCCATCATTGCCAACTATGATACACAGTGTTTTTCAAGGTAAGAGGAGCCTCGCTCCTATTTATTAAACCTTCTACCATCAGAGACCTTTCAAAATGCAAAAATTATCTCTCTTCCTTGTGCACTATTCTTTGGAGCTTCGAAAATCAATCGATGGTGTGTTGGGAGTAAGGCAAAGTATTTTTCCACCTTTTATACATGAATATCTCATGCTATAAAACATCGGTACTTAAATCAAATTTTGAATTCAATTTTTAATTTAGCCTTCTAACCATCTTTAGGGTTATTTAAATTAATATAAATTAAGTTATAATTAAATTAAAATTAAGTTATAATTAACTTAAATAACTTTGGAAGTTAATTAAATTAATTAATAATAAAATTATATTAATTAATTTATAATTAATTTAAATTTCCCTTTTTAATATAATAAAATATTATAATATTATTTTCTTGGGCCTCTTCTTTACACTTTGGACCACATCTGACTACTTGGAACTGGATCTGATCATTTGGAAGTGGACTCTCCTTTTTGCACTGATTGTGAAACTATTTATCCTTGCACTTCTCACTGAAACTGACTTTTGACATAAATGACCACTCAATCTTGACATCAATGATAACTCATCTACTCAAAATTTCCAACACATTGTGCAAGTTGTAAATGTGCAAGGTGTCACTTGTACATATAGGTAGAGTGTTGAGAAAGGAATCTATCCTCCATTATAAGAAGCCCTCATTGTAATATTTTGATAAGCAAGTCAGTAGGAAGTAGTAGTAGTAGTGAGTGACTCCATTAGTGATGGAGCACATTATGGTTCTGTAGCATCTTGCATGGAGTGCCCATTTCCATAGTAATATTGTACTCATTTTCATCATTTCTATTTATAGCATATTTTAGAAATCCCATGAGTTTAATTTCTTTCATATTTCTATATCTTGTGATTTTCATCTCTCATTGTGATCTACCTTAAAAGTTAACAGATGCATTCTTGCATAGTTTAGAAGAATAAAAGAACATGTTGTGTGAGTTTTTTAGCACAAATTTGTAATGGTAGAGGATGCACATTTCATGCCCCACATATATAGATGATGTCCAACTGAGATCTTTTGCTTCTACATTATAAAACCTAATATGTTTGGATCAAGAAAAGAAAAAAAACAAGACTATTGAAATAGGACCTAGTCTGTTGATGAGACATGTCCAACCTAAACCTGTAGCACTAAGTAGTGTATATTTCTCCTTTATGGATGAGCCCAAAATCAGATCTACCTATCTTAGGAATATCAAGGAGAGTTTTATTTGTTTTTAGTAGTTTTGTATAAGCAATTTAATAACTCTTTGGCAGCATGTAAGAGCAAATGGGATGAATTACCCATATCTTTGTAGAAAAGGAAACCTATATCACCAACAAATCTATTATGGTCACAAAGAAGGGAAGATGCATTTATGGATGTAATATTAGAATTAAGACATCACTGGATAGGCCTACGGTTTAGACCACCCACTATTATTACACCTGTACCATTTTATTTTCACTTTTATCTTCAGCCAAAAAATAATTTCAAAGATGGTTGGCAGAGATAAAGAAGAACAAAGGATACTATGATGGATATCATACGTTTTGGGTAAATTGATTCAAGTAATTAGACCTAAGTGCATCTATAGCCCAACAAAATGCATGATAACATGCATCAAGTTAAGTTGGAGGGGAATGATGAGGCCAAATAATACCTTATTTTTGCACCACTTTTTGACATAAAAACTACCATATTTCAATACATAATATATATATGCCAAATATTTGATTAAATTACATTATTTTTTTTATGTTTACATGATTAAGTGTTAAGATATAATATACCACTATTTTGATTGTTTTCTGCATTTTCTGTCCTATTTTTGCATGATTTTAGTACTAAAACAACATAGTGAAATTAGTAGCAAATAAAGGTTTTTATAACTTGTGATTGGTTGACCTATTTTTTATGGTTTTCCCACCTAAAATGATATTTTGAGGTGATGTGATACCAAATCAGCCACTCTATAGTTGAAACAGGGCATGATAGTTGTACATAGCATATTTTGGGCAACCACTTGCAATATTAAAGGAATACCAAGATAAAGTTAAGGTGCTAAGTTGAAACCTATTGGAGAATGTTAAAATTAATGCAGGATGACTTACCATGCACTCAAAAGCACCCCCATGTGATTAAATT
Organism: Wollemia nobilis; assembly: GCA_028583015.1. Lineage (NCBI taxonomy): Eukaryota > Viridiplantae > Streptophyta > Pinopsida > Araucariales > Araucariaceae > Wollemia > Wollemia nobilis. The sequence goes on along the minus strand of JAQPPZ010001320.1, from coordinate 409,643 downwards.
GGTAACAACAGAGCATTACATGTATTTAGCCTGATATTCTAGAGCTGCTCCAGAATGACAAACATAAATAGTCAATAGTAGAAGAAAAATAGATTTTGGATACAATATGCAAGTAATAAATGATTTGGCATGAGGGTAGGTATGGTATCTGATGATGCACCTATTCTTGGCTGATTCATACCACTTTGGAAGCATGGATAAACACACAACTGACTACCAACATGAATTCTATCTTAAATTAGACTAAGTTTGTTGTAACAAAACAACAAATCAAGCATAAACAATGCATTATTTATTTTGTATTTGTAAATAGGGATGTAAGAACTAGTATAAATAAAAATACTCACCTATTTGTTGGAATTAGTCATGAGTTATTAAGAAGTAAAAAATTAGACTCAAGCTTAGTGGACTGTATTTTGTATATTGTAACAATAGCAATATGTAGTAAAGTGTAGTATTTTTAGATGTGTTAAATTATGAGTGAATGAGTTCTTAAGACTTATTTTGGAGTTTTGAATACCTTTTTATATACCAAGTATCAAGGGCCCACTCTCGGGGCTAGTGGAAGGAGCTATTTTGTAGGTTTTTTATAGTTTTTTTATTTTGTGCAATTCTAGCTAAAAGTTATCAATTTCTTGTCATTTCTTGTAAACAAAATTTTCCCTATTTTTTACCTTGTTTTTACTTGTGTTTTAAGTGTGATGTGTGAGAGTGTATTTGAAGCTATCTAACCTTTGTTTATTTTTACATTTATCATTTATGTTTTCTATAATTTTAGTCACAACAACTTTTACAATTTTCAGCAACTTTTTCTGTTTCAGCAATTTAGTTTCAGAAGTTTCCATTTCAGCAATGATTAAACTTAGTGATTTAAATTTCACATTTCTATTCCATGTTATTTTCATTCAGAAAGAGTAATCTAGTTTCATTTCTAGCATATTTTAAATTCTACAAATTAAGTAGTTTTCAAGTTCTGCAATTTAAGTAGTTTTAAATTTTACAATTTTAAGTAGTTTCAATTCTGTAAATTAGAGATAGTGTGATCCATGAAAGACTTTTATGAACCTATTTCCACTGAATAATCATGTGTTCTAACATCTAAATTGTAGCCTCCCAAACCTCCACTATTGTATATAGCCTTGGACACCGCCCTAGATTTGACAAACATTGAAATTAAATGATTACATTAACGACACTCATCATATCCCTTCTCAATCCTTAGAGAGGGGAAACACCAATTCCCTCCTCCAACCATAATTCAATCTATGTGAGGTCCCTTAGGGAATAATACCTTGACTTCATTCAAATGCACCTCTATGGTGATCTACTAAACTTAATACTTATATTTCTCATCTCTTTAATGAGTGATTAAGCATCTATCACTCTACGTGATCATCTTATCATGGACATAGGAAACTAGATCTTGCTTTCCCACAATTACCCCAATTTAGAGTCAAGAAATATAACTTAAAAGGGTTACAAAAGAGTTTCATGTCTTCCCCAAGAGTTTCATGTCTTCCCCAAGAACCATCCCAAACCCTTAGATCTCTCTCTCTCTCTCTCTCTCTCTCTCTCTCTCTCTAGCAAATATGGAGTATTCTTAAAAGAATATTCATCAAAAAGAAGTACTTCTACTCTAATTTAAATTGTAGCTTACCTTTAAACTAGGGATATTATTTTAAACCAAGCATTGATACAAGATAAATAAACATTGCTTTAGCATGAATATTACACCATTAACATAAACATGGTACCAAACATAATTATTCTTTAAAGGTATAAATTTATAGATGAGAAGTATTTACTTATATTACAATGATTCCTCTTTTAGTAAGAGGGATTTACAAATTAATCCTTCCATATGATTTTATAACAATAATTGTATTGAATAAAATAATTTGTCATCTCCTTCCCTTGTCCTGCATGGAATATTTATAGGAAGGTAGGGATCATAATAACTCATTATGTATATATGGATGCAATTCTATATGATTATTTTCATCAATGCAAGCATATTACATAAACATGCATAAAGAAGCCCATACTTCTTTCTCATTGATTCTCTTAACAAACAATACTCAAAAGCATACATTCAAGTATCATCAACAAGTCACATAGGAAAACATAAATTCCTATACCACAATAACTTCCAAAGGAAACCCCATAATTTCCTTTCAAAAAAAGCTATAGAGGAACCCCCATAAATTCCTTTCTTTTTCAACATAAGGAGAAATAATTATTTCCTTCAATTAAAAGCAAAAATTAAACCATTGATTCCTTTCATTTTTAAGCATAAGTAAAATTATTAGTTCCTTTAATTTAAGCATAAGGAAAAACCATTAATTACTTTCATATATATTTTTTTTTAAGCAAAAAACCCCTTGAGGGCCACCTTGGTCTGAGAGACCATGAACAGGGGTTCTACACCATCAAAGTCACTCAGGAGTCGCACCCGACCCTTCCTGTACCAACATTATCAATTGGATTTTGGATACCCAATTCATATTTTTGGTAGGGTGGAGATTTTAACCTGGGACCTCTCTTGGAGGATTTCCCTCTCCTCTCCAACTCACCTACAACACCTGGGTTAATTACTTTCATATTTAAGCATAAGTAAAATCATTAATTCCTTTCATTTAAGCATAAGGAAAAATCATTAGTTCCTTCAATTAAAATCATAAAGGAAAACCATTAATTCCTTTCATATTTAAGCCTAAGTAAAAACCATTAATTCCTTTCATTTAAGTATAAGGAAAAACCATTAATTCATTTCATATTTAAGGATAAGGAAAAACATTACTTTCTTTCATATTTAAGGATAAGGAAAATCATTAATTCCTTTCATTTAAGCATAAGGAAAAATAATTAATTCCTTTTATATTCAAGCATAAGAAAAATTCATTAATTCCCTTCACTAATGTAAAGGAAAAACATTAATATTTTCACCCATGAGCATATATTAATCAAATAAAATAATAGAATTTTGTAAAACCTTAATAATATCAAAGCTTAATCTAAGGTCAAAAAATATAAGCCAACAATGTAGGGCAAGAGAAAACACAACAACCAAAATCTAGCCAACCCAACCCTAACTAAATATAGCTCAAAACCCACAACATTAGGCCACATAGAGGGAATAAGGATAAATAAATAAATAAAATGCAAAAAGAATAATCATGACCAAAGTAGATGATGTAGGATAGCTATGTAACACACAACACAGTGCTTAAGCACATCCAACTCAACACAGGTGGGTCAACCATGTAGATCAAGGGTAGATTATGTAACATAACACACAATCTAGAACCTACACACATCCAACTTAGCACAAGCAAGACAACCATATAGATCAAAGGTAGATTATATAGGATGCCTACGTAACACACAATGCAATACCTACACACATCCAACTCAACATAGGTGGGTCAACCATGTAGATCAATGGAAGATGATGTAGGATGCCTACATAACACAATGTAGTGCCTACTGATATACAACTCAATATAGATAAGGAAACCATGTAGACCAAGGTAATAAGAAACACTTGATAGATGTTTATTAACACATCAAAGCACAAACAAGTAGGGTCCAAGAAACTAAGGCAATTGAAACTAGACAATAAAGGCCCAACCAAAGCTATCTCCTATGCACCAAGCTTGGACCAAGGAGAACTATAAAATATAGCATGAAATATAGGTGCACCTCCATAGAACCCACTAATATCCTCCATAACAAGACAATGCAATCAACAAACACAAGCATATGCGAAGGAAGAAATTTTAAATGATTAAGAAAAAATGCATACATCTACCAACACAGACCACTCAAAGCTAAAAATAAAAATAATGGAAAGATAAGTTGAGTGCATCCAAACCAAAACCATGGAGAAAATACCTCTATGCAAAAATGTTGATTCACTTCAAGTGTCCTCCTTCTACTTTCTTAGTTCATCCTTACTACCGTTGTGTCCTCCACTTTCCAAAATAATATCACCTTTTAATTCTAGCACCTCCTCATCTCCACTCCTAATCCAAGGGATCCCCACCCTTGTACGTAACTCCCAAGCATTACGAACACATCTTGGAAGGGAAGGTGGATATCATGGGAACCTAGCCACTCATGAAGGAGTTAATTAATGCTTTTAGAGAATTCACCTTACGACCTAATGAAAGAGGAGTTACATAATTTAATTCCTTCTCTTACCACAAGAAGCAACAAAGAGCAACAAACATGCGACCACAAAACTAAAGACTCCAAAAACAATTTCACTTAATTAAAGTGATCTTTTACTAAAATTTATTTTAAAACTTCCCTCTATTAAAACAACCATAACATTTGATTAAGTCGTTAATTTTATTAATCAAACCATTAAAAAAAAATTGATACCAAAACCAATCATAAACAAAAATAAGAAGGCTTCTTCTAAAATATTTCCTTGATGCTTCACACCATCATTTTATCCTTAAGTGGATGACCCCTTTTTTAATATAGGCTAAGCTATCACTATCCTAATTTTAAGGAGACTCATTGCAAGAAACTCCATGGCTCGATGGTGTGAACATGAGCACAAGAAAATTAAATGCACCTATATGAAGGGTATTCATCCATGTTACCCTAAGTTATTGATGAACAAGTCATCTCACATCATTTCCCTTCTTAATATGGTCTCTCATTCCTAGTGGCCAACTCTCTTGTCCACTTACAAGAGTATTGATCCTGCAACCAGGAAAAGAATCAGTAGTACCATATCCTTATATACAAATAATTACAATAGTAAATGCATATATCCATCCAAAAGCATCAAATCTAAGCATTAAATATCATTTTCAATACATAGTATCTCTTATAAAAAATATCCTACCAAGGTGGGTCATGACAATATCCAACAAAAAGTCTTTTCTCAAAGAAGCTAAAATCCTTTGCTTGGAGTGATCATTAAGGCCTCTAATATTCCAAGAAAATAAATTCATTTATGAGTTTTAGTATTGGGTTTCTTCCCCCCTATCATCAAGAGGGGATTGAGAATTTACAACTGTTAAAAAAACTTGATTGTCAAAGAAGTCCTTTCCTCTTTTCACTTTCACAATCGGCTAAATACCATTAGTGATAATTGATTTCGTCTCCTTTTTGCTAACATATTTTTCGAGAGGTTTTCCTACTTTGTGATAAATGCCCACATCAATAGAACATTTTTTTATGACTTTGGGCTTAGGTCCAGGGGAGGACTCGAGAGGTTTAGGAGAATCCTTTATAAAATAGTGAGTTGGACAACATCACTCTTAGGGGTAAATATTCTAGAGCAAGTCTATCACTTTCAAAGAAATCTAGGACTATGCCTAGGCAATCAAAGGAGTTTTAGAAAAATAAATTATTAGAGAGCTTATTCAAGGAAGGTAGAAGAGGAATAACTTGGGAAGAAAGGAAATATTATTTACCTTGTATTTGCCTGCTCCTAAAATCCTCCTGAAGTGATGATTCAAACTTTAAATTGGTTTGCAAGTCTTCTTGTCTAGGAGCTTCAACACCCTCACCTAATGCCATCCCCTGAGAAGGGGCTAACACATTCTTATCTCCTACCACTTTCTTAGGAAAACCTTGAGCATCCCCCTCATCTTGGGGGGTTTGAGGTTGGGCAATGATCCCTTTTCCTTTAGAGGTGGATATATCCTTACTAGTTCTCATAGCTTGAGAATCAACCCCCCGATCGGAAGTCTCAACTCCTAATATATTCTTTGCATTCTAATAATTTGCACCAAGACCTCTCAAAATATCTTGAGTAGTATTTTTTCATGGTAAGATTTCTCTGGATTTTTAAATAAAATGCATTAGGCCTACAGATGACAAGAATTCTTACAAGAGCAGCAGGTGATGGGGTATTTCTCATATTTAATAGCCTAAATCCATGACCCTAGGTCATAAACTATATTGATATAATAGGGAATCTCAGAATCAAGGTCAGTATTAACATACATCCTTGCATAAATAATTCTATACTTTTCCCTAATAGCCACATCTATTACCACTAGGTCATCCACTAATTTGGCCATGCCTCTCAGAATGCCATCATACCAATAGTGAAAATGGTAGCCTAGAGAGCCTCACCTAGATGGTTGTTGAGTTGATCTTTTGATTTTCCAAGCTAAAATCAATCCACCACTTTTGGAGGAAGAAGCCCCTCTTACCATATAACCATAGATCACCACCCAAAATATGCTTCATATATTCTTCATAACTCAATTTGATGAGGAAGAAAACCCTAGGGAGGGCCACAATTTCTAGGAGGCCTTGGGATCTCCACTTGGAAAATGCCCATCTCCTTATAGAGTCCAAATTATATTGGGCACCAAGGAACTTGCCCACCAAATTATAGACTCCTTGATCCATGGTGAGTTTCAAGAGGTCCAAGGGAACTCTAATTTTGCTTTGCTCTGAGCTCTAATAAAAAAGCATCATCAAGTGGATTTAATGATTTGATGAATTAGGAATTAATTAATTTGTTTTAATAGGTCCAAGTGAATTAATGGATTGATTAAATTAATTGGTGGATCAAAAAAATAGACAATTTTAATATATAAGGATCTTAAGTGAATTAAGTAATGAATGAATTTGATTTAATGATTTTAAATTAATCCAGTGAAAAAATTAAGTATTGCGTTAATTGGATTTAACAATTTCAAATTAAGAAATTTATTTAATTTAAGTGAAAAATTTAATGAAATATATTTTATTTAATTATTCTATGGTAATCTTTTCAAATTAACAAATTATTTGGGTTTTAGTTGAATTAGTTAATAAATTAATTTTATCGAGTGATTTCAAGTTAAGTGATTAATGAAATAGTTAATAAATAGGATGAAGTGAATTATTGTGGTGAATTAACTTAATGATGAATTGATTCAAAAACATACTGGAATTAATTAATGGAATATAAATGGATTAAATTAAGTTATCAATGACATTATGGATATAATGATAAATTTTTATCAATGTGTGGGTGATATAAGTTGGAGGGAATGTGCTCCATGCATCCAAACTTCGATATGCTAATATAAGGTGATATGCTATATTATTAAGGGAATGTGTAAGTGAAACTATGGGGTTAATTAGTTAATATATGGCATATGATTTGGATAAATATTAATAAAAAATTGAAGGAGGATTTAAATAGATTGATATATCAAAAAGTATGATAAAGGAAAAAAAAATCAAAAAAGAATGAAGTGATTGAAAAACAAAAATAACTACAAAAAAATGACAAAATAGAAAATGATGAAATGATTAGAGTGCGATGATGAAACTTAATGACTAGAATTAGATCTAAATATAAACTCTCAAGGACCATCTAAAGGGATATTTTCTTTAAGCAATGTGCTGAGAGTAGCCTTTTAGGCAAGGGCCTAAAGGATGCTTCTTTGTTCTTCTAATGGGTTTATTTAAAGGAAAAAAAGTGATTGGCCTATTAAAAGGAACATATTTATTAGATTTAATGTAAATATTGGTCCATTTAAGGACACATATTTGGTCAACCTACTAAAGGTACACAACTTCTTGATGTATTTACAGATTAATAGTTGAACAACCTATTTAAAGGCACATAATTTATCCATCCTTAAGCCATGGACTCTTGGCTTGATTAGTGGAGAAGCACTTAAATGATATAATATTGATAAATACATATACAATTTTGATTTACACTTAAGTGGTGGCCTTTGAATCTAATTATTAGAAAATAACTTAGGTAGCTTAAAAGGCATGTAAATGAGTGGTGTATTTAAAGGCACATACATTATCATCTAAAGGTACATAAATTATTTACCCCTAAATGGTGACCTCTAATCCTAATTATTGGAAAAGTTCTTATGTGGCTTAAAATAAATATGATCAGCATATTTAAAGGCACATAAATGATTGAATTATTTAAAGGCACATAATACAACTATTTAAAGGTACATAAATTATTCACCCCTAAGCAGTGGCCTCATAGCTTGATTATTAGATAAATTCTTAGGCAACTTAAAATATGTATGATTAGCCAATTTAGAGGCACATCAATGATTGATTTATTTATAGGTCAGTCCATTAAGAGATGCATTATTATAAAATTGAATAATTTTTAATAAGTATCAACTTGATAATTTTTTATGGTCTTTTGTGATTATTTTTGAAGTAAATTTGATGCCCCTATTAGGAGGTCATGCTATAGTTTAGTAAATTTTCCCCACTCATAAAAATATTTGGTGGGGTAGATGATGAGATTTTTTAGACCATCATTACCATGAACTATCACAATGTTAATCATGTAGCTTGATGATGAGAATGAGGAACAATTGGTTAGGCTATTATCATTGTAAACTATTGCAACGCCAATTATGTATCTTGGCAATGAAATAGAATACGAAGGGATGGATAAGACTATCATCACCATGGATTATAATGGTATCAATCATATAGCCTACTGATAAAAGAAAATAAGAAATGATGGATAGGGCTATCACCATGGATGATCATAGTATTAATCAGGGGATGGTAAAATAGAAAAAAATATGGATAAGATTTATCACAACCCACTCTTGTAGGACCCTGATGGGGAAATAATATAATTGGACTTATTATTTTAATGTCTAAAATTTTTTGGTGCCATGAATATGCAAGGATACGATGTGACATTGGTTATGTTTTTATGTCCAAGATATTTCTAGGTCTTTATGGTTTTGCAAGGCTAACCATGCTTGCAGGTGAATAATATCAAGCTATCAATTTGATAATAGCATTGATGTTGCTTCTAAATCAATCAGCAAATGAGTTGAACAATAGCATCGCTTATAATGGTTTTTAATTAAATTGACTAGCAATATCAATAACAGTCTAATAACCTAATATCTACCTTGATAATGCATTTAAATGGTTTAGTAAAGGAGTTTAATATTAACTTATGCATATAATGGGTTTTTATTAAAGTGATTGACCATTACAATATTAAGCTGGTCATTTGGCATTAGTTTTGATAATGCTTTAAAATTGATTAGCAAAGGAGTTAATTAATATTGTTTTATGCATATAATTTTTTTTAATTAAAGAGACTAACAATCATGTATTGTTTAATATTTCTTTAAAATAAAGGTCCCCTTTGAATTTCTTTAAAATAAACGTCCCCTTTAACACTTCGAAATCGTTCCAAGGGTGGCTATTTTGAAAAGGGAAATTAATGACCTCTTATCAGTTGGACTAAGCAAAGAGGTTGGCCTTAATGAAAATACTACCCCTACCAACTTCGAAAAAAGTGAAATCAAGTGAGGTTTATTGTTTTGAAAGGAGTGCATGTTTTCTTGGGGCTCATGGGGAGAAAGAAAAGGGGGATGGATTTGAGGAAATCCATTATGCTTTTGGATGGGGAAAATTTAAAAGAATGGGGAGAAGAATATTTTTGATATGCTATGGATAGAATGGCTCGAAGGAGGAGGGAAGAGCAAGTTGGAAAGGAGAGCAATACAAAGGAGCCTCAAATAAAGGATTTCAAGGAGGGTCAATAGATGTTCAAGTTACACTATGATATCTTCTTATATTTACCTTGAGTTTTAGACCATGAATCTCTAAAATATTATATGCTTGGTTTATTACAAAAAAATATTATACTTGCTATGATTTAGATGGTTTCCAATTTCATCCACTACTACCCTTTAGAATTTTTCCTAAGGTGAAACTTAGGACTTTAATTTTAATTTATTTTGTGCTACACCTTGCCACCTAAAGCACCACTTCTGTGTGACTGCTCTACGCTCAAGAGGGCATGGGGTAAAGAAATGCCACTCATACCTTCCTCTTGAAATATACCACAAGGGATACTTGAAGGGCCTAAGAGGGTGTTAAAGGGACCTTGGCTCCCATATCCCTTTCACCACCAAGTGGTGGGTTAGGTACCAATCCAGTGGTGGTCACTCGAAAATCGATGTAAGGTACATGTGGTAGATCCTTGATCATTGTTGATAGTTGCACAATATTGACCCTCTTGCCATGTGGTTGTTTATGGTTGGATGGTTCTAAGAATTTTGTAAAACACCCTTTTTGTTTGGTTGTGGTAAACTATTGTCCCACATTTGTAAGGTGGTAGGTCAAGCACATTATAAATGGGAAGGTGCTCCTTTTATCGAGTGACCACCACTCAATGGTCGAGAGGGCCACCAAGTGGGGACCACGTTGTGCTATTTGTAGGTGCATTTGATATGGAACTCATTATATTTTTGACCTATTTGTCTCACTTTTTGGTTGGCCTATTCAATTTTGCAAGGCATTTTGACCAATTTCTATTGGTTTGTGACATGGTTGGGGTTTGTGCTAAGGTATAACATAATTTTTTTGGGTTTAACATCTCACGATTACTCCCACATGGACCATGGGAAAGAATTCATAGGGGTATATTGGAATAAAGTATTACTTAGATGACCACTTATTGATGGTTAGGATGAAGCATTGGTATTAGGTGCATAGTATTGATTTGACCACCATCGCTTAGGCCATTGACCTTGTGGTTGGACTTTGAAATGACTATGGCCTGTGTTTAGTTTGAAATTACATTGGATATATTGGCTATGGGTTATCTATGGTTGAATATTGATGATCAATTGATTTCTTATATTGAAGTATACATGTGGCTAGTTTCCTAATTGAAGGTGAACTATATATCTATAGAGGGGGAAAATTTCCCTACCATGTATGATTCTCGATTGGATTCACAAGGAGCCAACATGAACCATGGGGGTATGTTATAACTCTACACTCAGTGTAGGGGAGGAAGGATTCACTAAGAATAGTTTTAGGACTCACTCCAAGTTCAGGGTGGAATGTGTTTAATTTAGATTAGTCACCTATGTTTGGCCTTTCTATAGCTAAGATATGAAATGAAAGAATAGAGCAAGATGCAATATACAATAATACAAAACCTTAGAATGATTTTTTTATTGAATGATATCTAACCCTAGGATTTGCAAAACAAAACCTTTGAGAAAGGGTTCAAGGAAGATGCACAAGCAAATATTAAACCCTAGATGCACACTATATGCTTTTATCCTTTCAAATGCCTAGAAAATTAATTAAATATTTTCCTTTTATTTATGATCTAGGGTTTTGAAAAAATAGAAATCACCCAAAAAATAGCCTAAAATATTTATTAGGGTACTTATCTCGTTTGGTGGTTGATCCAAGCTTTATATTTCATCCAGCAACATCCCATGATTTCTATTCCTGCAAAATAGCTTCACAAACACTTGAAAAATATGATTAGCATTAGGGGACATGATTAGGCCACTATATGACAATGCTTGGAGGTGTAGCAATTAATCCCCCTAGGTCCTTTAAGTTGACATTTAAAATACAAAAGTGAAAGTTGACCTTTGCAATATGGACAAACAAAATAAAGTGCAATAGAACAATATGATGAATAAAATATAAAATGTACTATTATGATCATAATGCAGCATGAAATGTAAACCTAGGTTTTAGGAATAGTAGATTACCCCCAATCCTAGTTTGTGCAAAATGACACCCTGTATGAAGTGACCACAATTCCATAAAATAGCAAAACCATGCCCTGGAATTACTAGGTGTGATATCACAACAGAGGAGAAAAACCCTCAAATGATGTAGGCAAACTAATGTAAAATGAAAATATAACTATTATGAAAATTTTTTGAGTAACTATTATTCCTTAAGAAACTCAAAAAAGGTAAAAAAAGAAAAGAAAAACATAGAAACAAAAGAAAATAGAGCAAGCAAACAAATAAGCATGACAATGGAAACTAGGTACAAAATGAATCTAACTAATGCAAAATGCATGAAATGCAAGCTACCTAAGATGAAATGCATGGATGAAAGAAGAAAGGGAAATAAAGAAGAGGGAAAAAAGAGAGAAGAATGAGAAGAAGAAGAAGAAGAAGAAACAAAGCTCCAAAGAGGTCAAAGAAATAGAAAGCAAAATAAAATGGTCAAAACCCTTGATATAGGGTGTTATGCTCAAAAATATGGTCAAAAGTGGAGTGAAAACCCACTATGGGTGTAGTACTCACTAATATGGATAGATGGACAAATGTGGAGCATGACCCACTATGGGTGCAATGCTCGCTAAGATGGATAGATGGACAAAAGATACCCGCTAGGATGTATGCTCGCAAATGGCCGAGATGGAGGCTACCCCTCATGTGGCCATGAAGCTATCCCATATGGGGTGTGTTGTGTGTGCAATTGATGTCTTAGCAAGTACTACCCAATAGGGGTGTAAAGTGTGAATGGACCAAATGATTTGAGCATAACACAATGTGAATGTGTGCATGTGCTAGAAGAAAAGAGAGGAAGAAGAATGAGAAGAAAAGAAATTATGTACCAAAGCTATCCATTGCTTGAGTAGAGATAAATTTGAATGAGAAGAAGAGCATGTAGAATTGAAAGAGTAAATGAAAGAGAAAAGAATAAGTGATTGAAAAAATGAAGAAGGAAGAATGTGAAACAAAAAGAGAGAAGAAAAAGTCTTGATAAAAAATAAAAAAAGAAGAAGAAACATGCAAAGGACAAGGATATACCAAGAAGAGGATTGTATTCCTTGACTTTGGAGAGAATTGATGGTCATTGTAAAAACTTTCAAATTCAAGGAATACAAGAAGAAAAGAGAAGAGAAAAGAAGAGAGAAAAAATAGAAGAGAAGAAGGGATGAAAATGCATGGGCCCTAGGTTGGGGACTTCGCTAGGCATCAGAGCCCTAGTGAGAGTGCAATGCATGTGAGCTATGACCTAACTAGGTGTCATCACTTGCCATTATCATGAAATCCCCAAAAATCTATATGATCAAGCAGTCATGAACAAGCAACAATGCAATTATGACAAGCAAAAATGCAAGAAAATAGAATGTCAGGCAACCATGCAAAATATGATAGGCAATCATGCAGTATGAGCAAGCAAACCAAATGCAATATGATCTATGCTAAATGTAATATGCAATGCAGATGATGGATCATGCATAATATCTTTTTAAATGCATTATATTCATTGGTTCTTTAAGCTCTTCACCATCTAAAGAAGCTAAATGATAAGCACCTAAGCCAAACTTGGCCATTATGACAAATGGCCCTAACCAATTGGGCTAAAACTTACCTCGAAGATCAGAATGAGCATTAGTGTTCTTTTGGTTCTCCTTGAGGACAAGGTCCCCAATCTCAAAAGAATGATTGCAAAATTTCTTAGAGTAAGATCACTTGAGCCTATCTTGATAAGCTCATAAATGCTCTAAGGCATGAATGCACTTTTCATCCAGTAGCTCCAATTGGTGCAAATGATCAAAGTGATACTCATCATCGATCGAGGCATCTTGCAACAAGATGCACAATGAGGGAACCTCGAGCTCAAAAGGAAACACTACCTTAGACCCATATACCAAGATATATGGTGAGGCACCTATGGGAGTATACACACTAGTACAATAGGCCCACAAAGTAGGATAAAGTTGGGTATGCTAGTCATGATCGATCTTACAAACCAACTTCTTCAAGATCTTGATCAAAGACTTGTTGGATGCTTCAGCTTATCCATTACCTTAAGGGTAATATGAAGTTGACCACCTATGTTGAATCTTGTACTTAGCACAAAGTTTATGAATATCCTTGTTCTTGAAAGGAGTGTCATTGTTAAAAATAATCATCAAAGGAATCCTGAACCTACAAAGGATCTGGTTGAAGATGAACTTGGAAACCTGAGTTCTAGTCACCATGGCTAGGGGTATGGCTTCGACCCATTTAGTGAAGTACTCTATCATTGTTATGATAAACTTGTGACCATCAGATGACATTGGGTTAATCTTCCCTATAATGTCCAATCCCCACATGGAGAATGGCCAAGGGGAAGAAATAACCTAAAGGTGTTGAGAAGGAGCATGGACTAGGTTGTCATGGTGCTGACACTTGTCACAACATCGAACATGATCACATGCATATTTCTCCATGGAAGGCCAATAGTACCCCATCTATAGGAGCTTCTTGGTAATAGCATTACTACTAAAATGGCCTCCACATGAACCTTCATGAGCTTCACTAAGAGCAAGTTAGGCTTCATCAAAGTTAAGGCATCATAAGAGGATACCTTCAAAAGAATATTGATACAAAGTATTGCCAATTATAACAAATCAATATGCTCTTTTATACAAAATATTACATTAATTATGATCTAAACCATCAGGCATCAAACCATCCTTAAGAAAATTAAATATGTCAGTATACCATGGCTCATATGGGGCATCTTTGATGGTCAAAATATCTAATGAGACAAGATAAGAACCAAGCGATATAGGCTCCTAGAGTTGTCTAATGATAATTGATGCTTGATCATCTTCTAACTCCAAAGGAAATAAGGATGCAACAAGCCATGGCATCCACATGGTGGTTTGAGGATCTAGGGATAGACTCTATGGTTACTCGATCGAACGAGGACAACAACTTGGTGACTATCTCCTTGTAAGGTTTAAGTTTATCATCTCAAGTTTGATAAACATCATTAATCTAATTGACCACAAGTTGAGAGTCACCAAAGATCAAAAGGACTCTAACCTGCAAAGCTAAGGCTACTCTAAGACCAAGGATCAAAGCTTCATATTCTATAGTATTGTTCATGCAAGAGAAATGAAGCTTGAAGGATAAAGGGATGAGCTATTTTTGTGGGGTAACTAGAATGACTCTAGCACCAATACCCTTCATGCATTGGGCTCCATCAAAAAATAAAGTCCAAGACTCTAGCTCTTCAACTTCGATATTGAAGCACTCATCGAGAAACTCAACAACCAAAGGATGGGTAGCTTCTAGGGGAGCAAAGGCTAATTGATCAATGATTACCTGACCCTTGATAGCCTTCTGACCTATGAAGGTTAGGTCAAACTCACTAAGGGCCAACACCCACTTAGTAGCTCGACCTAAAAGGTGGGGCTTAGACATCAAATAGTGCAAAGGGTCAAACTTTACAACTACTAATATCTTATGGTTGAGCATGTAGTGTCTTAGCTTCTGGGAAGCGAACACTATGATAAGGTAAAGCTTCTCTAAGGGAGTGTACCTAGTTTCATAGCTAACCAAAGTTCTACTGATATATTAGATAGCTCACTCTTTGTTTTGATCATCATGTTGGGCCAACATGGCTCCCAAAGTATGAGTTGTGGCTGCTATGTAAAGCATCAAATGCTTACCAAGCATAGGAGGAACTAAAATAGGTGAGGAAGTGAGATATTATTTGAGATCATCAAAATATTTTTGATACTCAGAATCCCATTGGAAGACCACATCTTTCTTAAGAATCTTAAGAAAGGGTTGACACTTATCGACTAACTGGGTAATGAACTAATGAATAGCCTAAAGCTTACCTTGTAGGCTATGCAGTTTGATCAAGGTGTGGGGAGGAGGCATGTCAGTGATAGCCACTATCTTAGTAGGGTCCACTTCAATACCTCACCTAGAGACTATGAAACCTAACAACTTGCTAGATGTGACTCCAAACACACACTTAGCGGGCTTAAGATGAACCTTAAAATATCGAAGCCTTTCAAAAATCTATCTTAAATCATGGACATGATCCTTTCATTCTATGGAGTGACCTAAAATATCATCCACATAATCCTGGAGAATATCATGCATCATGTCATGGAAAATATAAGTCATGGCCCATTGATAGGTGGCACCTATATTTTTCAAGCCAAAAGGCATGACTTTCCAATAGAAGGTACCCCATGGAGTGATGAATGTTATCTTGGCCTGATCTTTAGGGGTAATCATAATCTGATTGTATCTTAAGAAACCATCCATGAGTGAAAGCATTCCATATTTGGTGGTGAAATCTATGATCTGATCTATGTTGGGCAAGGGAAAATCATCCTTGGGACATGCTAAGTTAATGTCCCTAAAGTTGGTACATATTTTGATTGTTCCTTCCTTCTTAGCCATAGGAACGATATTGGAGATCCAATCAGAATAGTCGATGGCTTTTATAAAACTGATGTCAAGGAGTTTTTGGAGCTCCTCCTTGACTAAAAGGGTGACCTTAGGATGCATCTTCCTAAGTTTCTACTTAATAGGCTTGGCATTAGGCTTAACTACCAAATGATGCATAACAAGGGAGGGATCAAGCCCTAGCATGTCGACATATGACCAAGCAAAAATATCTTGAAATTATTTTAATAAATTGGTCAATTGCTCCTGCTCATCCATGGATAAGGCTTTACCTAACTTAAGGATTCTAGGGGCTTCCTCAGAACCTATGTTCACATCTATGGTCTCCTCAATGAGAATGGATGACTCATCCTCAAGAGGAGGTGGGGTAGGAATCACTCCTAGTTGCTCAAGGTCCTTGGGAGACATAGAACCAAAGTCCTCTTGAGAACTAGAAGACTCAACCTACGCAGTGCAAGGGATAGACCCATCAAAGTAGATGCCATTCTGAGGAACATCCTCATATTTGACATACTACTTTGGGGTTGTGACCAACAAAGGAGGAGAGGGTGGCCCCTCATCCTCAACACTCCACTCTAAACCTTGATGAGATTCATCTAGAAGAGGCTCCTGATGAGAAGAATTATCTTGATCTTATGATGAGATATTGATTAATGATTCCTCTCTCATGTTTAGATTTTTGCATTGCTTAGTTATATGAGATGAGGAATCTGATAAATTAAATTGAGCTTGTTCTTCTGGTGAGAAATATTCAAATGGATGAGGATCACCCAAAATGGTGATATATTGATTTTTAAATTTGAACTTCAAACATTGATGAAAATTAGAAGGGATGACCTTCATTGCATGGATCCAAGGACATCCAAGAAGAAGATTAAAATATGCAGGGCAAGACACCACATAGAACAATGTATCTAAAATCTTGGGTCCAACCTTAAGTGGGAGAGATATAATGCCACAAGCTTCTTGGGACTCATTGTTGAAAGTTTTAATGATGTCATCAGATTTAGTTAAATCTTCCTCTATTAATCCAAACTTTTGGAAAAATTGATATGTGCATAAATTAAGGGAAGAACCATTATCAATCAAAACCCTCTTGATAAAGGTTTCCCCAATAAATGTAGTAATGTAGAGAGAAGAATCCCTACATAGGTCTGAGGAAGAAATATCATCATCCAAGAATGTGAGATGATGTATCCCAAGAGAGCTTACAACATTGGCCATAGCACTAGGGGAAATGTCTGTAGGGATAGATTGTTGTCTTAGAAGTTTTAACAAGGCTTCCCCATGAGTAGGAGAAGTTTGCAAAAGTTCTAAGAGAGATATTTTTTGAAGAACTCATCTCCTATTGAGACTATTGGATCTATCGATTCTGCACCTGCTGCTCTGAAGTCATTGCTATCATACCAACCATGTTACCATAGGGAGGTGGTACATTCTTATAAGATACTTGATTAGCTACCTTTTTTCCATTATCTTTATTAGTCGTAGGTCCTTTCTGAGTAGGAGATTGATTCTTTGGGTGAGAATCTTCTATAACAAGGCGTTCTGCATCAATTAGATCTTGAACCACATGTTTCAACTTCTTACAAGAATTTTTCCAGTGTCCTTCTACCCTATGATATGCACAATGTTGACCTACCTTATACCAATTTGTTGTAGTATCAGGTTACCTTATGGGAGGTAACTCAATCATATTAGCTTCCAAAAGCTGCTTTAAGACCACTTCCATAGGCATGTTAAGTCTTGTGAAATTCCTTTGTGGAGGTTTTTGAAGTATCATATTTTGTAGGTTGTTAACAATACTATTAATAGGCCTACTATCCATTACACCATCTCCTACCACATGCTTATTCTTATACTAATTCTTAGTGGTCTTATCTTCTTTCACTTTAAGTTATCCTCTTCTGATAAGAGCTTGTTCCACTTTCCTTTCTAACTCAATTGCTTGATCAAAATATGTGATATTTGTAGTTTCTAATGCATAAGATAATTGTTCTTGCAAATTTCCAATAAATATTTCAATCATGTCTCGAGGAGGTAAAGTATATCTCAAGCATCCAACTAGACTCCTCCAATGAGACAAGAATTCTGAAAAACTTTCCTCTTTACCTTGCTTCAGATTGTAGACATCTTTCATGGTTACATTCTTCTCAACATAAGCACCAAACTGTTGAACAAATAATTCAGTTATTTCTTCAAAATTTCTCAAAGAATGATTAGGTAACTGATAATACCATTCTAATGCCATGCCACCAAGACTCTTAGGAAATATCTTTAGTAACAACATATCATCATATATGATATCATGGCAAGTTATTCTGAATCTTCTTAAATGCTCAATTGGATCTTCTATTCCCTTATATATAGGTAAAACTAGCATGGGAAAATGCTTAGGATAAGGTCTAGCAGCAACAATAGGGTCTAGGGGCTGATTGCACATTTCTTTATAGTTATAGGTGAAACTAGAAGGTTGAATCATCTCCACTTTTGAAACTAATTGTTTCACCATATTAGTTAAACTTTGCACCTTAGGATTACTGCTTTGCAATACCCCTAGATTCCCTAAATAGGTAGGTTTTTGAATGGGTACTTGGCCTATGTTGGAGGTATTGATACTATTGTGATATGTGGTATCTTGTTGGAGAGGATAACTAATAGTTGGTGGAATAGAAGCAAAATTGTTGAGATTAGTAGATTGAGGAGGAAATTGAAAATAATTTTGAGTGACACTACTAGTTGGAGGGACTTGTGGATTCCTTCCAATGTTGGTGGTTATAGTAGTGGCATAAGTTGGTTGATGGACAAGATTACCATGATTCAAAGATTCACTCAAGGAGTTATCATGAACATCTCGAGGAGGAATAGTTTGATGATGAGATGTTCTAACTTCCTTGAGTTGGGCTTCCTCTTCTATAGCTTTATCCAAGGTATGCTTATGATGCTTGTAAAAGCTCCACATATGTTCAAAATATTTAAAGGTAAGGTTCCCATTGGGTCCCCTAATAGGATCAAGACTATTCTCAATCTCTTCATTTTCCTCTTCTTCAATATTATGATTTTCTCTATCAATTTGATCATCTTCTTGGAAAATCTCATTAGACTCTAAGAGCCTTCACCCACTCCTAAGGTTGGGAGCCATTAGGAGGGAGAAAAGGGGATAGAGTGGAAAGGAAGAAAACTAAAGACTAGCAAAACAAACAAGATATTTTAAGATAGTTATTAAATATTTTTTGATCTAAACACACAAAATTAGTGGTCTTGTTTAAAGTTTTTAAAAGAAAAGCAAAAGGAAGAAGCTTCCTATCTTGGCCACTAAGATGTGTCTTCATATCGGGTTCACCAAATATGTAGAGGGGAAAACTATGCTATCATGTATGATTCTCAAGGTGGATCTCCTAGGAAGCCTTGAGGTGAACCATAGGGGTATGTTATAACTCTACACTCAGTGTGGGGAGGAAGGGTTCACTAGGAATGGTTTTAGGACTCGCTCCAAGTTTGGGGTGGAATGTGTTTTGATGTGTTCAATTTAGAGCATTCACCTATGTTTGGCCTTTCTATAGCTAAGCTATGAAATGAAAGAATAATGCAAGATACAAGATGCAAGAAGACAAGAGCTAACCCTAGAATGATTCTTTTATTGAATGATATCTAACCCTAGGATTTGTAAAATAAAATCTTTGAGCAAGGGTTCAAGGGAGATGCACAAGCAAATATTAAACCCTAGATGCACACTATATGCTTTTATCCTTTCAAATGCCTAGAAATTAATTAAATATTTATCCTTTTATTTATGATCTAGGGTTTTGACAAAAATAGAAATCACCCAACAAATAACCTAAAGATTTATTAGGGCACTTATCTCATCTAGTGGTTGATCCAAGCTTTATCTTTCATCCAAAAATATCCCATGATTCCTATTCCTACAAAATAGCTTCACAAACACTTGAAAAATATGATCAGCATTAGGGGGCCTGCTTAGGCCATTGTATGACAATGCTTGGAGGCACAATAGTCAAGCCCCCTAGGTCCTTTTAGCTGACCTTTGAAATACAAAAGTGAAAGTTGACCTTTGGAAGATGGACAAACAGAATAAAATGCAGTAGAACAGTATGATGAACAGAATATAGAATATGCTATTATGATCAGAATGCAACATGAAATGCAAACCCATGATTTAGGAATTTAATTCATGCCCTAGACACCATGGAAAGGTATGATTTTCACCTTTCTTTTATGCAACAAATTGGAAGTTATTGTCAATCAAGTTAACATCATGAATATCTATTAAAATATATATTTCTAACCCATATTGGATCCCCTACAACATATCCTACTAAACTCTTGAGCAGAAACCATAAAATATTGGCCACTAGGGCCCAAAGGTCCTAAAAACCAACCTCTAGATCTGCTTGCACTCAACCCATATGAAACCCTTGCACAGTCACTTGCCAAAAATATTTTTCACACATAGAATGTGCTAGGATCTGTGCTGCTCCAAATGATCTAAACATTTATGGATACAGTCTAGGGTTTCTCAGGCATCTACCCTCAAAATTTTAGCTCAATATGATTTCAAATGAGTGAAATATTGCCAAAACAAGTTCGATAGTTTAGGCAGTCCTACAAAAAACCTTCCATAATGCTATTTTTATAAAAAAAAATTAGGATTCCTTTCAAAACCTACATTAATAAAGTTTTTACTTATAAAAAAAAAATTCAATCAAGCTGCATAATTAGTGACCTATTTAGCTTTTTGGTTTGTAATTCTTTTTCAGTTTCTTTCCTCTTGTACTACAAGTGACATTCTTATTTCATACTTTTGTATTCCCCATTATCTCACTTGTACAATGAATGATTAGTAATAGTATTGCATTACTGATTATTAAAATATGAAAAATATAAACTGATATAGATCATAGGGATTCAATAGAATAAATAACATTGAAAAAAAGGCAAATTGCATCAAAAATGAAATAGACAACTAATTTACTATTAAGTTTAAAAGGATTAAAATCAACCATTAAATATCAAAATCCATGGGGACCAAGGCCAAGCATCATTGAAAAATAAACTAAGCTTTTATTCATTGAATAACAAATTGATTTAATAATATTTTTCGTAACAAAACCCATACATAAACTTCTTAAAATTATTGAAATAAAAAATTTGAATGAAAAACCTATAAGCTAAGTTCACCAAGTTTGAAAGAAATATTGAAAACTGAACTATGTGTTTTGCTTTTATTTGAGTACCAAACTAGTTTAATATTTTTATTTGTAGAAAATTCCATATATATACCCCATCACCATTGAAAGAATTGATGAAATGTTGGATTAAGTATTTCAAAGCTAAATCATTATATATTATGTGGAGCATTGGTCCTATCATTAGTTGTTGGAATTTATGGCTTGAAAGGAATAATATAATTTTTTTAAATAAATCTTAAAATCAAGCCCAAGTTTGGAGTTGTATTATTGTCTCTCTTACAAAATATTTATAGATATGGTGCTAATCATGGGAAGTCTCAAGTGTAGGAAAAGAGGTGGTAACAACTTGGTTATAAGAGTTGAATATATATGGAAGCATTATTTGTGATACTGGCATTAAAATAAAGAATCTACTTTGATCTAGGGTGAAATAGAAATGTCTAAAAATTGGGTTTACCAAAATTAATTTTGAAGGTGTTTGCAAATAAAATATAGGAAAAGCTCATGCATATGGTGTTTTTTAAAAAAATAAAGGAAAAATTATCCTCTCAAAATCGTATAGAACTTCAACTAATGACTATGTAGAGGCTAGGGCACTTCTTAAAGGGATTAAAATTGTAATTGAAAAAATATGGAAATATATTTGAATTAAGGGATATTCACAAAATTTTATTAATTATTTCAATAAAAATGGATGTGGTAATTAGATAAAAAGTAATATTGTTGTTGATTTTCATCATATATTATCAAAGGCAATCTCTATGAGATATAAGCATATCTATAGAGAAGGAAATCAAGTAGTAGATAATTTAGGCAATTGCGGTGTTGATCTTTATCTTGGTAGAATTTAAATGTTAGAAGATAATTGTCCAAGTGAGATTTTATCCCTTAATGAAAATAAATTGAGTATGAAAACATAACACTTTTAGGAAGACAAAAAAATATATTTGACAGAAAAAATAAAAAATTTATTTGATTAGATAGCATGTAGGATAAGAATATTTGTTTCCTTGAGGGAGTGAGGGAGTGATTGTAGCCAGAAGTGAGTATGAGCCAAAAATGAGTGCAATTAGAAGTGAGTGTAGCCAAAAGCAAGTGCAAGTATTGAAGATATGTTAATGCTACAAGTTCATGTTTATCAGTTAGGTTCCTAGTTAATTATTATGAGGCTTTAATAAGATCTTATTAGAATAGGCTATTTTAATGTGTAATGTCATTCCATGTTCATTTGGATTTCATGTAATATGGATTTGGGAACCCTAACCCTAATATCATTTTTCTCAATATATAATTCCATAACACAAAGGGAGAGATATAATTTTTCATTATCTCCATTGTCAAAAATATTCTCCTCCTTTTTTCTAATTTCATGTGGTTGAGCTTGGGCACATTGCATTGATCCTTGCTATAAGTGGTATCAGAGCTTGGATGCTTTCCCCACCCACAACCAAGCTTGGAGAAACATTGCATTCCCCTCCTCTCCTACTCCATAAATTTATGTGTTGAGTTGAAGTAGAGCATGAGAATGTTGCATGAGGTTTCATAAAACCTTCATAGATTTTATTTTTATTCTAGATATTAGCTTGTATCTCTATTTATAGGTATCCAAAATCTAGATCTAATCGAGTTTAGTGGCCTCTATGTAAATTGATTGTGTTTATTTTTTACATAGCCATATAGTATCCAAAATCTAAATCTGATCAAGTTTGATGGCCTCTGTGTAAATTGATCGTGCTTATTTTTACACAACCATATAGTATCCAAAATCTATATTTGATCGAATTTAGTGACCTTTGTGTAAATTTATCATGTTCATTTTTTACATAGCCATACAATATCTAAAATTTGGATTTGATCGAGTTTTATGGCCTCTATGTAAACTAACCATGTTTGTTTATACACAACCATACAGTCAAATCAACCTCTATTTAAACTGATCGAGTTTTTTTATAGCATAGCAGGATTTTACCCTCTCCATTGTACTTGTATAAGTGGCTTACAAAATTTTCCACATTATTTTTGACTAACTTATAGCCCTCATTTTTAAAAGTGACCCCACTTGGACAACAAGCAAGGTCTAGTGGATCACACCTAGCATACATATTGCCACATTAGCATTTTAGTAGCACTCCATATATACTCCAAGTCTATTTTTAGTTTTTATTTGCTTTATTTCATTACAAATTGATTCACATATTTACATCATCCCTAAAAGGAATGCATATGATGAATCATTCTACAGCCTAGTCTCATGATAGGGTGCCACTTCCTTGGATATGGGAATTTGCATTAAAGGCCCTATGAGTTAAATTTTAATTGGAATTAACAAGAATACATAGTTAAGGGGGTTAGCCATACCCATGAACCTTTGGAAAGGGATCATCCTTTCACCTATGCTCAAAAAATTGAAAACTCTTAATCAATATTAAAATTAAGTTGGTCCAATATTCATCATAGTTGTGGAATAGAGCATGTACTTCTCTTTAGAGAGTATATCATTAACCATAGTAAACTAGGTGAGGACTGGAATGACTTGGGTTCTATCACAGCTTGGATTTCATCATCGAGCATATATATGTGGGATTCTAGGTGAAGGTCTTAATTTGAGATAAACTCATTATACCTCTCCAAATTTCAACACCTCATCTACTTACAGTCATAATATTGAGGCTACTAGTTTTGCACTTTCCAGACTTTGATATTCAATTGTGTAATCTAGTGCTAGATATATTGGCCTACATATTCATCTATTGGAGATAATAGATTTTACATTCATCTGCAGTATTTCATTTTAGTCTACACACCTTTTTCTTTTAGTACTTCATATTTAGCCAAATCATCATCTTGTTCCATTAGGACTCATAGCGACATTTACAAATTCGTCATTTGTAAAAGAGATTCCACTTGGATGGTGAACAAGGTCTAGTGGATTGCATTCATTCATTGTCATCACTCAACTCATTATTTATTGGTATATTTTACCTCAATTAGTCATATGTTCCTTTTTCACACCTTGATACACCTATTTTAGGTCTTTGTAGTGTCATAGGTCACAATGACTTCCAAATTTAAATAAAATGTTGAATGTACACTCAAAGGTAAGGATAATTAGGATCAATGGTTCACAAGCCTTAGGACAACTAAAAAATTTGAGAACCTATGGTACAACCATCTGGATTCAAATCCCACACCATCTATAGATGTTTTTGCCTTGGAAAAATGGTAGATAGATGATGATCAAATTCATGTTAGCATCCTACTTGTCATAGAATATCACCTTTATAATTTGATTGATGAAGCCAAGCATGACACAATATGGTTAGTTCTTGAAGTCTTCAACAAAAAAATTGAAACCAAATCTGACCTAGAATTTTTTCATATTTTCCTTAAGATGAATCAAATAAAGATGTAAAAAGGACACTCCAGTTCCACCATAAACCTACTTCACCCTATTAAATAGGTCATTGATAAAGAATTAAAAAATCAATGTATCGCATGGGCTTTCCTCATTTTGTCATGTCTTGACATTCCAAACTACAAGAACTTTCTTGTCAATTTATCATCTAGTGGAACCTTAAAAACTCTCAAATTTGAAGCCTTAGAAGAAAAGTTCATCAAACTTGACAAAACATTTGATACAAACTTCACCAATTTTAACCCTGGTGAATAAGCCTTTCAAGTGGATGAAGATAAAAATTTATTAAATAGTTAAAGTAGCAAAATTCATGGCTAAGGTTGTGAGTGAGGCAAAGGTAAAGGACAAGGACAAGGTTCTAATAATGGTAAACATGAATACTCATGGCATCAAACTAGTCAAGAAAAACATAGTCAAGAATAAATAAAATAGCCTAGTACCACTCAAGGAACTGGAAACTCAAATGTCATGTGTAAACATTGTAACAGAAAAGGGTACTATGCCACTGATTCTTGAACTACCACACATAAGATCAAGAAGTTTTAAAAGCATAGTGCATGTTAGGAAAAATATTGATTAATTCTTATGGTTTAATTCATTACCTCCATTTAATTGTCAACCCAGGATATCTCCAAAACTTGTGAAAGGTCGTGCACAATGTATGCATGTAATTCCAAATGAGATAAGTCCTCTAGATTTTATGATTTGGGAGAGTGAATTCTTGTGGTGGAGTTTTTATTATTTATCCAAAACATTAATCTATTTTATATTATCAAATACATGATTGAAATAAACTATAAAATTAAAAATGCACACTTGCTAGAAAAGTACAAAAAATAGGGGAAAGCTATAGAACTAAACTAATTTGCAAGAAACATAGAAAACAAGAGATAAGGAAAAATGTGGGAGGAATACTATTGAGAGTGGGCATAGGATTCCAACAGATTTTTCCCAGATTAATTCATTCACCGGATGCTAGTTTAAGATTGATAAAACACTCAAATGAGTTGTATTGTATTGCAGCTTTGGAAAAATCACATAGATAATTTGAGATTATTTTTTAGGGGTGGTATGTGCATTTATATAGTGCATGCCCATCCCCAATTACAAGCTCAAGCAAGTCTATTTCAGACTTGTTACAACAAACATGCACAAAATAATCATAGACAATAAATACGCGCTAATTTTATCCTTCGCAAGATAAATTAGGCATATTCTATTTATTGATAGAATATGCCTATAATTATCTACTTGTGGTGCAGTGGTAAATGCCTTGGGTGTTGGTAGATTCTAACCCAGGTTCCATTCCCCTTGTCTCCATCCTGCAGATATATGGTATAGTTAGGAATGTCGTATGTGCTGGTAGAGGCCGACAAGGCTCCATTCTTCCTATGCCCAACTTGTTGAAAGTGGCACCTTGAAAGGGGTGTTTTCCACTATAAATTAGTTTAATATACTTGTTGTGGTGTAGTGGTAAATGCCCTGGGTGTTGGTAGAGGCCGACCCAGGTTCCATTCCCCTTGTCTCCATCCTGCAGATATATGGTATAGTTAGGAATGTCTTATGTGCTGGTAGAGGCTGACAAGGCTCCATTTCTCTTATGCCCAACCTATTGAAAGTGGCACCTTGAAAGGGGTGTTTTCCACTATAAATTAGTTTTTAACCTAGGTTTTGTAGGTGAGTTGGAGAGGAGAGGGCAATCCTCCAAGGGAGGTCCCAGGTTTGAATCTCCACCCTACCAAAAAGCTGAATTGGGTACCCAAAATCCAATTGATAATGTTGGTGCGTGCAGGGCTGGGTGAGACTCTCGGGTGAATTTGACAGTATAGAACCCCCTATTCATGGTCTCTTAGACCAAGGTAGCCCCACAAGGGGTTTTTCGCTTAAAAAAAAAAATAATATGCCTATAATTATACCACAAATCGATATCAGTATAATCAATTTGCATGTTTGCTCTATTTACATGTTTGTTTAGCCATTAATGAGAAATGGATAATTTATTTTGGTTCACACTATTGTCTTTCATCCGCATATATCGTTGGAAACCACCATTCTATTTCTTCTAAAAACATGGTTCTTGTTATACTTCTGCTCGATGGGAGTCAGGCACCATCCAACCTATCACTGGGAATCAGGCGTTGTTGACTCCGAAGTCAGGAGTCAGGCACCATCGACCCCGAAGCTGGAAGTCAGGTGCCTTTGGTCCCGAAGTCGGGAGTCAGGCACCTTTGACCCTGAAGCTGGGAGTCAGACGCCTTTGATCCCGAATTCGGGAGTCAGGCGCCTTTGATCCCGAAGTCGGGAGTCAGGCGCCTTAACTCAGCGTACGTATCCTTTGTTGCGGTCACCATTGTCCTTATGTTTCCACCATAAAACATGAAGTGCTAGGTCCACATGGGACCTTGACGTAAATATGCAAAAAATGTAGCAAAATCACTGAATCTACACACAAATCACACTAAAAACACATATTAGAGAATATACCCAATTTCTATTAAATATATATAAAACTTTCATTAAAAAGTACATCTTATCAAAATAATGCCGCACTATATATTATAAATCCATACAAAAATATGAGCATTTTTGGTGCTCATCATCCCCCCATGCTTAGATGTTGCCATGCCCTCATGGCACCTTCTATTGGTAATCTCTTGTTCTATCAATAACCTTCCAGTATGCCCTATTTCTTTGTTTTCTTTCCTGGTGGTGGCTTTATCTCATTCCTTGTCACATTTTCGTTTACCTCCCTTTTTTGGCTGATTGGGACCTACTTTTATTTTGGGTGCCTTCTACCATGGACTACACCGTAGGGGTCGACTAGGTCCTACTTCAATGTGTGGCCTTGTTCTGCTCCACTTCTTTCTACCTATTGCTTCATCTACGTAAAAACCTGTAAATGTAGTGGCATCCTTCTGGAATGCAGGCTCAACTTGCTTCTAGTACTGATGGTTTGGAGGTAGCTGGACTACCACTAGAAAATCAGGTTTATCCCATGGTGGATAATGGGACGTATCATGCACTTGGGCTTTTGGTAATTTTACCTTTTTAGGGTCGAGCATTGCATCCTCTGCAGTATTCTTCTCTTCATCATTTTCCTCTGTAGCATTATCTTCTACATCTTCAAGGGGTAGAGATTCAGATGCTCTCTCTAGTGGTGGCATCATTGGCTCTTTGTCGAATATGCCCATCTTGTCTAGATATTCCCTCATCCTTGAGGGATTGCCATCTTGTGAACCATATATACTCCAAAAATATTTTGGTTGTGCAGGGGTAATAGAGATACCTGGCTCTCAAGCTATTTTCTTATAAGCCTTCCACTCCTTTTTGGCCTCCTTCAAGTTCTTTTGGAGCTCTTGGAACTACCCCTTCTGGCTAGCAAAGGCTTTCATGGATGCAACCCATTCTTCATCTGAGTTTGGGTCTAGTTGCACCTTCAATTTTTATTGTGTGGCCTTCTACTTTGGCTATTTTGTTGCTCTAGCCTTTGTCTTCCATCTCTTCTATGGTGCCCTTTCTACTTTCCTCTTGGGCCTCAACTTCTTTGATGGTTTAGGTGTTGTTGCTTTAGTTGTGGGTGTTGAAGGACCAACCTCTTCTTCCTTCTACAAGGATGATTCTTCCTAGGCCTTAGAGGACTTTGCTTCTTGCTTTTCTTGGTCCCCTAGTGTGTCTCCAGTTGGTTCAATTGTAGTCTGGTCATCCAACTATTCAACCTTGGTTTGATCAACCAATGGTTGACTAGTTGACTATGCATTCTCTGTGGGACCAATTGACTCTTGAGAGTGATCCTTTCTAGAGCCTTGCCCTTGCCCTACTTCTATCTAAATAGTAGGGTCAATTATTTGTGTGTCATCAACTTGATTGAGTAGCACCCAATGATGCTTCAGCTTCCCTAACTAATTGTGCCACTCTTGGTTGATCATCTGGTAGCTGACCATCTGATTAGGTAGCATCAAACATTTTAGATGACTCTTTCCCCTCATTATCTTCAATATCTACTTTAGGGGGCTCTATTTGTGGAATTGGGCCCTCCTGTTCTTCATAGTTTGTTTTAGCAGAGGTTTTAGAAATGTCCTCTACTTCAGTTGTTAGGTTGGTTTCTATTCTAGCATCAGATCAAAACTGACCAAAAGAAGTAATATTTTCCTCTAAATCTGGAGAATTCATAGGCACCTCCATTTCCCAATCTATTTGAACCATAACATCAACCTTGGTTGGCTGACCAACCTCCATTCACTGAACCTATGATTTCAATTATTGCATAGTGTTCTATAGTTGGTGGATGGTGTTATACATCTCCAATTGTTTCTCTACAGCTACCTTTCTGGACACCTCAAAGAGGGTCTGCTCCACCTTGTATTTGCTTTCCCAAATGAAAGCCTGCTCCTTCAATGTTTGCACCTATTTTTGTAGGTCCTCTTCCTAGACTACTAGCCTAGAAGGCTCACCACCAACCATGTTCTGTAGCACCTGGGTAGCAAATTCATCCTCAGTTATGCCAATGATATCTTCATCATTGGATGAACTAGGGATGGCCAAGGATACTTTCCTTGTCCTGCTCCTGGTCCTTGGGTATTTTGGCACATGAATAGGGCTTGGCATGCTCTATTCTACTTCCTCAAACATAGGGGATGAAGTTTGCCCTACCTCCCCTATTGGTTGATCTTGATGGGAGGTAGGCATCGACTCTGTTAGCCTTGATGCTCCTACAACCGATTGACCATGGGAGTCAGGTGCCTCTATCATCTCTTATTGTTCTAGAATAGTGGTGCCTTCTTCAATTGATGCCTCCTTATGTGCCTTTGCATGCTTGATTAGGGCTGAAATCAACCCATGGTGTGCCAGGGTAGTAGTTGTCCCTACCTGGTACCACCTAGCCTCATCCTTTAGGGCACATGCTAGGTAATATGGGATATTGATTTGGTCCCCATGTAACAGATGATTCAAAAAATAGAAATGGTTTACATTGAGCCATGAGTACCTACTAGTGCATGTGAAGAATCTGGCTATCTGCTCAAAAACTTGGTTCCAAAGATCCAGGAGGTGCTACCTCGATAATCTAGAATGCATCAGATATGTCATTGGTCACTCAAAAAATATTTCTGCACAATCCGTAGGGTTTTCATCTTTGTATACACGGTCCCCTATCTGAGGGAGATCGATAATTACCGCAATATGGGTCTCTGTGACCAGAATCTCTAGTCCACGCATTCGAGCAACCCCATCCTTCAAAGACTCTATGAATTCCTTGGTGGCCTCAGCATCCTGGTTCTGACTAACCAACTAGTAGTAATCCATCCATCTGGCTACTTCAAATTACCTCTAAATATTTTCATTAATCCCTGAGAGATCTTGAGGCTCATTCTTTTTGAGCAGATGATTTGTAGATTTCCCTCCCATGGCAAATTACTCTCTATTTTTATCTATAATTTTTTTTTGTTTTTCTCTGCAACTTACCCTGGCTTTACAGGTTCTTAAACATATCATTTCAATGCAACCATATCCATGCAATCAGGCACCCTTACACCATAATTAGAAATAATTACGGTGATTGGTGTGAACATCATAAAATCATGTGCCAGATTTCCAATGGGTGATTGTTATAACTTTTTACCCAACTGCTTGGTGGCACGTGGACAAGTGCAGAGTTGGGTACGTCGATTGGATGGATATTTGTTTTTTCAAACAATGTGATGGCACTATTGACAAGAATGCTTTTTCTAATGAAAATTATATACATATAAAATAGAAAATTAAGTACATACCTAATTAGTATTTCACGCGTGCATGATATGTAGACACTCATGGTGTAGATGGATTGGTTGTCGCATGATGACTGTGATTACCGAAAAATAATGGCATGCATATTTCCCATGTGAGGAAATATTTTTCTGAACAATTCATTCTTGGATGCTGCAATTTATTTCATTTGAGGTTCCCTGCTACAAAACAATGCAAGAAAAATATTAAATTAATATTTTTCCGTGGGATGACACACATCCCTCCTTGGAAGTCATTTTGTTGGTTGTCTTGGAACATGCACAAATATCCAATGGAAAAAGTATTTTTATCCATGAGAAATTTGACTTTTGATCATGTGGATAAAATGTTGATGTGGCTTCGACCACTTCCTGATATCAAAGGTTTATTTCGTATACTGGAAATCAGGTACTTATTAGAATGGAAGTCAGGCACCTTTTTGATGGAAATCAGGTGCCTTACTTTAATATACAGAACATAGGTACCCGTTAGAATGGGATTCATGCACTTTTTACTAGAAATCAGGTACCTTACTCCCATACAGGATACAGGCACCAGTTAGAACTAAATTCAGGCACCCTTTCACTAGAAATCAGGTGCCCACCAAAGTAAAAAATAGGTACCTTCTTGAATAAAATATAAAATGTCTTTCCTAGGTTACCTATAGATTGCATTCAAGGCATCATTCCTACAAAACAAAAACACAACTAAAGAAAGAAAAATGCAGGACTTATAAAAGAATAAATTATTTTTGGGTCATGTGGACAAACATGTGTCCACATATTACTAATAAATTTTAAAAATGGACTCAAATGGGGTCTCCCCCATGCCTATTCTGGACTTCATCATATAAGTCTCAGACACATGATATGGCCGTAGTCGGTGACCATTGACTGTTAATGTGATGTTGTTACCATCAATTATTCTGACTCGCACAACTCCATTGTTGATGATTTCAATCACTTCATATGGCCCCATCCAACGCTGCATGAGTTTTCCTTTCCTTTCCTAGAATTGAGAGTCATACAATAATGCCCATTCTCCCACTTTGAACTACTTTGGCCTGGTGTGATGATCATGCCACCTGGCCCTTTGTTTTTGGATGACCTCTGTTCGATGCAGAGCATCACGTCGGTATTCATCCAACTGGTTAAGCTACTGAATCCATTCCTTTTGTGCCTCATCCAGATTCAAATCTAAATCTACTATAGTTCTGAGAGTCTTAATTTCAAACTCTATGGGCATCATAGCATTCTTCCCATATACTAACTAGAATGGTGTAAAACCAGTGGTAGTTTTCTAGGTGGTTCTGTAAGCCCACACTACTTCTGGTAATATTATGGCCTAGTATTTCCTATGTTGTTGTACCATATTTGTGAGAATGTTCTCCAATTCATGGTTGGTGACCTCTACTTGCCCATTTTCCTATGGATGGTAAGGAGTGGTTTTGTTGTGCCTGATTTTGTACTGCTGCATTATTTCTTGAATCAAATTTGAAGTAAATTGAGGCCCTTGATCAGTAGTGATCTCCCTTGGAACCCCAAATCTTGTAAAGATAGATGAAAATAGGAAATCTGCTATAGTCTTCTCTTTAGAATCATGCAATGCCTACACTTCAACCCACTTGGTCACATAGTCAGTGTAAACTAAGATATATCTCTTACCTGCTGACTGTGGATTAATGGGTCCTACAAAATCCATCCCCCATTTGTCAAATGGCTCAATGTGCACATGTGGTTGGAGTGGCATTTCATCTCTAAGAGTTGGTCTACCCATCCTCTGACACTGATCACATTGGCTCACGTGTTTGGCTACATATTTAAATAGTGAAGGCCAGAAGTATCCAACCTACAATACTTTGAATGCAGTTCTTTTTCCTACAAAATGGCCACCACAAGGTTCATTATGGTAAGCTTTCAGTATTTCTATAATCTCATTATCAACAACACATCTTCTCATGATTTGATCAGGCCCTATTTTAAATAGGCATCCCTCAATCCATGAGAAGTCTGCACTTTTCTCTATTAATGTTTGTTTCTCATGTGGTGAAAGTGTAGGGGATACTTTACTAGTGGCTAAATAATTAGCCATATCTGTGTACCATGGTATCTATTCATTTAGAGCAAACAAATGCTCATCTAGAAACTGATCTTCTATGGTTGTATGATCTGGTGGTGTCAATCTAGAAATAAAATCTACAACCACATTGTCCTTACCTAGTTTATCTACAATTGTCACATCAAATTCCTATAGAAGTAATAACCATATGATAATTCTACCACTAATTCTAGGTTTTTTTGTTAGGTACCTGATGGTTGAATGATCAATATGCACAAAAACTTGATAACTTATAATATAGTGGTAAAATTTGTTAAGAGCATGTATGATTGCAAGAAATTCCTTTTCTGTGATAGTATAATTGAACTCAACACTTGTAAGATGTTTACTGACATAATAAATGGCATAGAATTCATCACCATCCTTCTATCCCAGTACTGACCCTATCACATTATTGGATGCATCCACATATATGTGAAAGGGAATGGTCCAATATGGACCTCTCAGTACTAGAGCAGTGGTCAATTTTTCTTTCAAAGTGTTAAATGCCTGTTCACATTCATCTGTCTAGATAAACTCTACATCGTTTGATAACAATGTGCTTAGGGGTTTAGCAGTTTTTCTAAAGTCTGCTATAAACCTCCTATAGTAACCAGTTGAGCCAAGGAAACTTCGGATATCTTTCTGAGTTTTGGGAGTGGGTAGATTTTGGATTACCTCTATCTTATTTTTATCTACTTTTATCCCATTCTACAAAAATATGATGTCCCAATACTATTCCCTCCTGCATTAACATAAAATATTTTTCATTACTCAGGGATAGATTAGTTTCCTCACACCATTGAAGTGTTCTTTCTAAATTTGTTGTGGCTTCATCAAAAGTCTCACCATAAATGGTGAAATCATCCATATATACCTCCATAGTTTCTCCAATCATATCAGAGAAGATGCTCAATACTACCCTTTGAAATGTGGTAGGTGCATTGCACAAACCAAAGGGCAAAACTCGGTAAGCGAAGGTTCCCCATGGACAAGTGAACATGGTCTTATCTTGATCCTCTTCCCCAATATGAATCTGATTGTATCCACTGAACCCATCCAGAAAAGAAAAGTATTTCTTTCCTGCTAAGGTATCAAGGACCTGATCTATGAAAGGTAAGGGGAAGTGGTCTTTCTTTGTTGCCTTGTTGAGCAATCTGTAGTCAACATAGATACGCCACTTTCCATTTTTCTTGGGCACCACCACCAAAGGTGATACCCACTCACTATCAGAGATAGGGTAGATAAACCCAACTGTTAGGAGTTTCTGCAATTCAACTTTAACAATCTCCTTCATAGCTGGATTCATCCTACGTTGTGGTTGTCTTACCGATTTCATTTGTTCTTCCAGATATATGCGATGAGTACAGGTTTTTGGAGTAATTCCTCTCATGTCTGAATACTCCCAAGAAAAAGCATGTTGATGTTTGACTAATATTTCTTTTAGTTTGATCTATTGATCAAATGTCAACTCATCATCTATATTCAATACCCTCCTAGGTGCAACCTCAATTTGTTTGATATGGTGATTTTTACCTCCAACAAGTGGTAGCTCTAGAGGAGGATAGGAGGATTCCCCTTGGAAAATTTTTGATATAACTCTTTCCTCGTCACTCTCATCCTTCAACTCATCAAATGCCATGATGGATTGAATCATTGATAAATCACCAATATTCTGGTTTTCACAATCAGGTTCTCCCAACAAGTCTACAGATTGTGCAGGTGGATGGATAATCAGATTTTTCACATTTTGACCATAAAAAATGGTCATTTATCCATTCCTACAACTTATGTAGGCATCAACAAGGCTACAAAAGGCTATGAGTGGATAACCACCCAACTTAGACTTGGATTGTAACACTAGAAAATCTACTGGGTATTCCCATGCATCCACTGTGACTGTTATGTCTTCCAACATTCCCTCAAGGAGCACTGTAGACCTATCAACCAACTGAAGGATAATTTTGGTTGGCTTTATATTGGTTAGTCTAAGTTTTTGCATGGTATCCTTGGGCATGACATTAATGGCAGCCCCTAGATCTACTAATGTGTTGGGTAAGACATAGCCTCCAATTTTTACAGTTAAAATAGGGCTTCTTGGGTCTAAATATTTTTGGCTGTAGGTGTTTCCCAGCATAAGATCAACTAACTGACCTACCAAATTGATTGCCTTTGCTAGTTTTTTTCTTGGTTTTCTCAAACACAATTCCCTTATGGCCTTTGTATATATTGGAATGTCTCTTATGGCCTAAAAAAGAGGGATTGTGACTATCAAATTTTTTAGACTAGAAAGAATGTCAAATTCTGGTTGTACTAGCTTTCTGGGTTCCTGCAACCTTTTTGGAAAATGTGGAACCTCTTCTCTAGTATTTACAGCTACTGGTTCATCTTCTACTTCCTCTATAAGAGGTGATTCCTCTTTTTCTAAATCTATTTTTTCCTCCTCTTCTAACAAAGGAGCTATTTCTACACCTACCTATTTACCTGACCTCAATTGTATAGGACTACAATCTACTTTGATATTATACATGGGGTACATCTCATTTTCCATTTGGTATGTTGGTTGTGTTTTATTGTTTGGATTAGATATGGGTTGTGCTAAAATTTGAGCAGGTCTCAAAGTAGGGGAAGCTGGCAAACTCTATTGTAGTGGGACTTGTGTTGCATGTTGTGGAGTTGGGCTCCAAGCATTGTGATTTCTCCACTATGGTACAGGTTGTTGATGTGGCATCCATGGGTAAGGATTATAAGGATTTTCTCCTTGGGGGGTATATGCCCAAGGTTGTTGTCCCCACCAACCCATATTGGGTGGCTGAACTTGACCTTGGTTCTGATAATTGTTTCCCCCATAGGATGGCATTCTTGCTGGCATGTTGTTTCCCATAGGAGACTGTTGCTAGTTTCTCCTATTTCCCATGAAGTATGCTTCCGTTACTTCAGGATATTCTCTAGATTTTGGTAATTGTGGGCACAATTTTGTCTTATGATATTTTTGACACACAACGCATACTCTAACTTTGTTCTCTGGACATTCATTTCTAGGGTGCTTTCCTCTACATTTAGGACAAAAATAGGCTAATGCTGCCTCATTCTCCTACTTCTTTCTCTGAAGTAGAAGAGTGTCCATTTGAAGTGCAAGAGATGACAACATCTCACTCTTGAGGTCTTCTAGCATATTTCCTATCTCTATTTTGGTGATTGTGGCTGATTGTTTGATATTTTTGGAGGTTAATTTACCCTTCCTTCTTGAATAGTTTCGACATAACTTTCAGATATCAGACATTTGATGCTAATAAACGTCCCCTCTAGAAATCATGTTTAGTGCTTCAAGAGATTCATTAGTAAGCCCCTTCAGAAAAATACTTCTTAAGGACCTATCACCTAGTTTTGCATGGGGAGATCTTTGCAGGTTAAAGCTAAATCTATCCCAATATTCTTCTAATGACTCACCTTCCTTCTGAGTCATATCCAAGACTTCTTCTCTGGAATCTCATGCTCTACCAAAGTCTTGGTACTGATCTAGGAAGAGTTTTTTCATGTCTTCCTAGTTAGTGATCTGTTTATTTCCTAAACTGATGAACCAACGTAGGGCTGAATCATCTAGAGTTGAGGGGAACAATTTTAATTTTTGAGCATCAATTTTATAATCTACTGACCTGCATAGTACGTCAAACTTGAAAAGAAATAGGTCAAGATATTCTATTTGAAATCCTCTGAATATTGGAAGGTGGGTAGGAGAGATATGTTTCATCTTTGTATCTCCTCTTGCCTCCTCGATTGGGAAGTTAAAACTAGTGGATGTCTCTTCTACTTCAGCCATATTTTTTGAATATAGGGTTTCAACACCTACTACTTCCAGGGTAGCTTTCAAGGCTTCTAACTCATTTCTTTTATCCTCTAGAAGGATTCCTAAATTAGTGTTTGAAATAGTTCCATCTTTAACTACTTGCCAACGTTGAATGTTCAACAAATCTTCCTCAGATTGAATTCTTCCTACCACTGATCCTTCCTTAGGATTTTGTTGGTCTGGTTTAGAAGGATCTTGTGCAAAAAGTGGATGTTGACTCCAATGCATAGGTGGAGACAGTGGTGGGGAGATATCAATGTCAAGATTTGGCACAACTAAAATAGAGGCTTCTTGAGAAACAATATTTTTTCTCTTGAGGAAATGACCATCCGGTCCTCTATTTTTAGGTGGACTCATACAAAATTAAAATGGAATAGTTCTGTAGAAAGTAACCTAAACTAATTCAGATGCACTTTATTCAGAACTGGGTATTATAGTTGGATTTTCCTCGACAATGATGCCAAAATGTTGGGCAAAATATTGGTTAATTCCTATGGTTTAATTCATTACCTCCATTTAATTGTCAACCTAGGACAACTCGTAAACTTGTGAAAGGTCATGCACAATGTATGCCTGTAATTCCTAATGAGATGAGTCCTCCAGATTCTATGGTTTGGGGGGTGCATTGTTGTGGTGGAGTTCTTGTTCTTTATCCAAACCATTAATCTATTTTATATTATCAAAGACATGACTGAAATAAACTATAAAAGTAAAAATGCACACTTGCTGGAAAAGTACAAAAAATAGGGGAAAGCTACAAAACTAAACTAATTTGCAAAAAACATAGAAAATAGGAAATAAATAAAATAATAGAAAGCAAGGAAAAATGTGGGAGGAATACTGTTGAGAGTGGGCCCAGGCTTCTAACAGATTCTACCTAGATCAATTCATTCATCGGATGCTAGTTTGAGACTGATAAAACACTCAAATGAATTGTATTGTATTGCAACTTCAAAAAAATTACATAGATAATCTAAGATTCTGTTTTAGGGGTGGTCTGTGCATTTATATAGTGCATGACCATCCCCGATTACAAGCTCAGGCAAGTCTATTTTAGACTTGTGGTTACAACAAACATGCGTAAAATAATCACAGACAATGAACGCACGCTAATTTTATCCTTTGTAGGATAAATTAGGTGTGTTCTATTTATTGATGGAATATACCTATAATTATATCACAAATTGATATCAGTATAATCGATTTGCGTGTTTGCTCTATTTACATGTTTGTTTAGCCATTAATGAGAAATGGATAATTTATTCTGGTTCATACTATTGTCTTTCATCCACATATATCATTAGAAACCACCATTCTGTTTCTTCTAAAAATATGGTTCTTGTTATACTTTTGCTTGATGGGAGTCAGGCATCGTAGACCCCTAAGCTTGGAAGTCAGGTGCCTTTGGTCCTAAATTCAGGAGTCAGGCACCTTTGACCCTAAAGCTGGGAGTCAGGTGCCTTTGATCCCAAAGTCGGGAGTCAGGCACCTTTGATCCCAAAGTCGGGAGTCAGGCGCCTTAACTCAGCGTACGTATCCTTTGTTGCGGTCACCGTTGTCCTTATGTTTCCACCATAAAACATGAAGTGCTAGGTCCACATGGGACCTTGACGTAAATATGCAAAAAATATAGCAAAATCACTGAATCTACACACAAATCACACTAAAAACACATATTAGAGAATATACCCAATTTCTATTAAATATATATAAAACTTTCATTAAAAAGTACATCTTATCAAAATAATGTCGCACTATATATTATAAATCCATACAAAAATATGAGCATTTTTTGTGCTCATCAATGCACATAATGTAAATGAAGATGATCCTGATCTATATGTCTTCTAAATTTCTTGATTTATGCATAACCAAATCATCATTACACGAGCACCTATATCACCATATGTTGACCATCCCAAAATATTCATTGAGGCACATTCAGGATATGTTGGCTATGATATTTCTCATACCACATTGCAACCCATTGGATTTTCCCACAATAGAGCCTCCACTAGTAGTTCAAGGATCATGGATACTAGATTCATCCAACATATGACTTCTAACAAGGACTTATTCAAATAATTCAACTCAGAAATACTTGGTGTAGTTCACATGGCTGAAAAATCCTCTCAACTAGTTGAAGGAGCTAAAACTATTTGATTGAAACTTCTTGGATTACATAATTTTTGGCTTTGATGTTATCTACATTCCTACTCTTAAGAAAAATCTATTATCACTATCCACACTCGTCTACCATGGATTTTATTTGAGTGTCATTTCCAAAGATAAAACTCTTTGATTCATTCAACCACCCTCAAAAATAATGGTCATGACTAGTTCCTTAGATGGAAAACTCACCAAACTTCCTAGACATCCTGCTTCTGAAGTTCACATTGCTAAATATGACATGGCACTTAATGCCACCCTAACTTCTAAGAAACTTTGTGTTGATGCATTATAGTATTCTTGCATAGGTTATTTCAAACTTAATTGATTTAGATAAATAGAATCCATCGTCAAGGGACTACCACACTTCTCTTCAAAATTCATAAAATGTGAAGCATGCATCATTGTCAAATCCTCTTGATAGCATTTTTTAAATATTCAGTGGAATTCCACACAAAAACTAGAGCTATTTCACTTCGATATTTGTGGATCAATGCATATTCCCTCATTAAAATGTAAAATGTATTACATCACCTTCATCGATGACTTCTCAAAGAAGCTATAGATCAACTTTTTGGAGAAGTATGAAGCTTTTAAATTCTTCAAAGCATTGAAATATTATGCAAAATAAGAATTATATTATAGAATCAAGATCTTCAAGAGTGAAAATGGCAATGAGTACACCTCAAATGAATTCACATAGTACTTTTCCTCACATGGGATCAAACATCAATTAAAAATATCGAGCACACCTCAACAAAATGATATTATCAAATGTATGATCATGACAATTATAAACATGGCGCATGCCCTTCTTGTCTACAAAAATGTGCCTCCATGTATTTGGGTTGAAGCCACCTGGACTGCTATGCATGTACTCAACATAGTGAATCCCTTAAAACCTGGCCAGTACCCTCATGAAAAATGGACTGGACATCCCCCACCATCATCCACTTCAAAATATTTGGCTCTATCTGTTATTCTCATATTCTTCTAAAGCATATAATTAAACTTAAAGCTTGAACTATTAAATACATCTTTTTGGATACCCTATGGATCGTAAGGGATACAAGGTATTCATTCCTTCATATTGAAAAGTGATTGTGATATGTAATGTATTTGTAAAAACTGAAGAACTGGTTACATTGGATACAAGAGAACATAATCTTTAGTCTCGATCAAAATAAGCTAATATATATGATGTTCATATTCTCTTCTTTAGGGGGGAGGTGTTGAAAAGTTACTAAAACTCTAGAATCTACAAATCAACCCACAATTCTAGAGGAACCAAACTATGATATTGAGAAAATATCTATATCTTCTACACCTTCTACCCCTTCACATAGTAATGCTAATCATGGTAAAAGTATTATTTCACATCCATATTCATCAGCATCCTCTGTACCTAATGATCCATTCTAGAATCATGATAAAAACTTAAATATAGGTGAGACATCCACACTACTCTCCACTCAAGGAATTCATGAAGCTTGCCAACTCTTAAAGGATATCAAACCAGATAAAGTAGGAAAAATGGGTACAAGAGTTGCCCTCAAAGCAAGAATGCATGAATAATTACTTTTTAAACTGGAACCTATATAACTACATCTCACTTTAAATAATGAACCTCTCACATACCAATAATTTATCAAACAAGTACCTTGGAGACATGCAATGGACCAGGAGTATGAATATCTGATCAAAATGATACTTAGGAGTTAGTTGATCTACCACTTGGAAGAAAGGTACTTCAAAAAAAGTGGTTGTATAAAAACAAGTATAAATTACATGGTACCCTTGGAAAAAACAAGGTAATATTAGTGGCTAAGGGATTCATATAAAAGCAAGGTATTGACTACACCAAGATATTTGCACCTACCATAAAATGGCCCATAATCAAGACTCTTATATCCTTAGTAACAAAATAATATTGGAAGACTTGCCAATTAGATGTAAAGACTAATTTCTTGAATGGTAAATTGGAAGAAGAAATATACATAGCACAACCAAAAGGTTTTGATATTATAGGATAGGAGCATGAGGTATGCAGACTCAGAAAGTATTTATATGGATTGAATTAAACTCGTCGCACTTGGTTTAGCAAGATGTCATATTGGATGAAGTAACTTGAATTTGAAGTGTGTGATTACCAAGACATTAATGCAACACTATCCATCAAGCACAACAAAGATAAAGTTACATAACTCATAGTACTTGTGTATGACATACTTCTAATAGGTAACAATGAACATAATCAACACAATGAAAAAGGGTCTTGCAAAGACTTTTGATATATCTGATATGGGATTTATGAAATTCTATTTGGGTATAGAAGTAACTCAAGAAAATGGTAAAATATTCTTGATCCAAGATAAATACATCAATCATCTTCTGAAGAATTTTCAACTCAAATATGCATACCCTGTGACAACACCAATAGAATCAAATTTGAAACTCACCGTGGACAATGACACATCAGATGCAAATGCAACACTCTCTAGAAGGTTGGTTGGTAGTCTCATCCATGTTACTAATACAAGACTTGACATCATTTATGCAATGGGTATTTTGGCAAGGTACATGACCAAGCCAAAGATGAATCACTGGCAAGTGGCAACAAGAGTGTTGAGGTACCTAAATACAACCCATAATTATGGCATGTTGTATGAAAAGAATGTAGATTTCAAACTCATCATATACATAGACTCAAACTTTGTAGGATATAAAGACATTGGGAGATCTACATCTGGGTACTTGATGTTTCTTGGCTTAGCACCAATTTCATAGAGATTAAAGCAATAAAATACTATAGCAAATTCTTTAGCATAAGACAAATATATTATTGCATCTGAGACAAGAAAAGAAGTGGTATAGTTGAGAAAGTTGTTACACACTCTTGAAATCACTCAAAAAGGTACTATAAGACTATATGTGGATAATTAATCAACAATACACATGGTAAAGAATCATGTGTTTCATGATGGAACCAAACACATTAGTATAAAATTTCATAGGATCTTAGAACTTGTTCAAGAGTGGATCCGATCTACTATTGGACAATACAAATGTATTATTGTCCAATAGTAGATCATATTATCGAAATCTTCACCAATCCACTCTAGAGGATGAATTTTGAACAATTTAGACAATAGATAGGCTTGAGAGCCTTCATCTCCCCCTAATAATGGAGATGCAACAAGACTAGCAAGGTGAATGTTTATTCATAAAACCACCTTCATGTGGGTAAAAAGTATTGGTTGGTATCTTCTCTATCCCATTCATGAAAATCCCTTGTGGGTATGAAAGGATAAGGGTTGTACTAGTTTTAGAAAATCAAAATCTATGAAAACCAAAAATGGCATGGGGGATGACCAAACGGTATATAGAGACCCAACAAATTAGAGCCATATTTCATGGATAATTGGCTAATCGACTACACAAAGAGCAACCTAAGACACTCATCTACTGAAATAAAATGACCTTCTACCATTAAGGGTGGGATTGAAGACATGTTAATGCTACAAGGTCATGTTTATTAGTTAGTTATGAGCACCAAAAATTCTCAATTTTATGCATGTTTAAAAGGGTATTGTATGGTATATTTAACATGAGAAATATGTTTTTGTATAATTATTGCATATATTTTAATATAAAATGAAGTATTATGTTTTATTTGTTTTTTTAGTTGAAAATATGCATAGATGTAGGTTTTTGTTACTTCTTTTATACTTTTCAGTTGAGGTCCCGCATGGACCTAGCAATGCACAAAGAATATAATATTTTTTAAGTGTGAAGACATATTAAAAAATATTGCAGTGGATGATGGATGTGCCTACATTCTATGAAGGGCAGGGTGACTACTTCCCATAAGGAATTAGGCACCTACATATTGGCACAGGTAAGCACCTATATCCCAATGTAGGCAAGCACATATATCCTAGGTGTAGGCATGTGCTTATATCCTAGGAGCAGGCACCAATGTCCCAGATGCAGGTAGGCACCTTCATCCCAAATACAGATAGATGCCTACGTTCAATGGGTATATAGCACCTATATTCTATTCATTGATCATTTTATTGGAATATCATGCAATTTTAGAAAGAAACTGTTGTGCAAAATAGGGGAGCATCATTCTTATCTTTCAAAGATTAATTTTATAAATGACCACTCTTTTAATAGATGAAAATCATAGTTGTGCACACACCTATCATAGCAAACCATGATCTATGATTAAAATAGACATCCTGAATAAACTATTCTTGTAATAGGGAGTGGTCACATTCTATATAAGAATGCAGGTCATTCCTAAAAATAAAATCCACAAATTTTTAATAATTGTACAACATAATTTATCAATAATTATTTTTTAGTGTTCTTATTTGCATGGACTAAAAGAGTGATTTTCAAGTAATCAGTCGGGCAGACCAACTATGAGAACTTGGGCCCACTCCAGGAAGTAATATTTTCCTACTTTATTCTATTTAGTTTTTTATTATTTCTTGCTTTACTATTTTATTCAGTTGCGTGTTTATTTTTTTACAATTTATTTTTAGTTGTGTTTATTTCTCTACAATTTATTTCTAATTGTGTGTTTATTTCCTATATTTTTTTGCAATTTTAATTCAATATTTTATTTTTAGCAATTTTAATTCTACAAGTGTGTGTTCATTAATTTATTTCTTTACACATTTATTTTTTTTGCTTTAATTAAATCTGTAATTTGCTTTACTAGGTTTGGTTAAAACTGAAACTACATGAACAAACAATCCCACCACCAAACCATTAGATGCCTAGGACTTCATCTCCCACACTACAAGCATATACTTTGCATAGGTACTCACAATTTTATGGACTCCCACATTGACATAGATGGATAAACTTAGTGTTGGGGCAAAAACACTAGTTAAATTTGGCCTAATTTTATCACAACCCTCGCATTTAAATTGTCATACCAGGGAGCTCGTAAAATTTAGAAGTGCCATAGTTAAGACCAATAACAATACCATTCTTGAGATGAGTCCACTAACCTATCGTTGGGGGGTGTTTATAAAATGGCATTGATTTATCCACACCAAAGGAAAACTATGCATAAATAAAAATAAAGGAAATTAAATCAAACCACACTGCATTGTAAATTAAATGAAAGCATTAGAACACACCTTGCATAAATTAAAAGAAATAGCACACTAGAGAAAACAAGCTAATCTAGAAAATAGTAAAAGGTAGGGGAATAATACTAACTTGGAGTGGATCCAAGCTCCAACAGGTTTTGCCCGACTGATCACGAAGACAATACGCTAATGAAGGAACTCTCGAGATTTTATTAGTAGTGCAATGCAATGTTTACATATGATAATATTCTCAAAAATATTACCTTTCCCTATTTCAAAGAAGTACATGTG
The DNA here is from genome assembly GCA_028583015.1 of Wollemia nobilis. NCBI lineage: Eukaryota > Viridiplantae > Streptophyta > Pinopsida > Araucariales > Araucariaceae > Wollemia > Wollemia nobilis. The sequence continues at coordinate 365,772 of JAQPPZ010001320.1, read as the reverse complement.
CTTATATAGCACACACAGGACATTTTGTTACAATATTGTTATAATAGAAGGCTTGGTTATAGTCTAAACTGAGATAGTTTAGTTACTATAACAATCACACGATAAACATCTTTTCATATTTTCCTGGAAATAGAATGATCTTTGCATTGTTCGTGTTCTACTTCGTTGAGTGGTTGCACATTCATCCACTCTGGTTGGGATAGCTCATACATTCAAAAGTCTCCCACACATAGCCTACATGATGTGGAACTAAAGTTTTACTATGGTCAATAGAGTCCTTTGTAGTCGTCCGATCAATGTGTTTATCATTGAGTAAGGCATCTACTTGGCGCCTAATTGAGGAAGGTGCCTACTTGGTGAATAAGGCACCTACTTTGAGTAAGGTGCCTACTTGAAGATTAAGGCACCTACTTTGAGTAAGGTGCCTATTTGAAGAGTAAGGCGCCTACTCAATATGCCTTAGTCTCATGAAGTAGAAGCATGCCAGGTCCATGTAGGACCTTTATTAAGCAAAAGATAACAAAATCAAAAAATATCTACACAAAAAACACTTCACACACAAATTAGATAATGCACATAATTTTATTAAATAGATACATAATAATTCATAAAAATATACAATTCGTATTATATTGTAATTCAAAAACAATTAGAACTCATACAAAAATATGAGCATTTCTTATGCTCATCACTTAGCACCTTTTATAGAACACCATTTTTGCTCACCATTTTGGCATCGATGATTGGTAGTGTTTAGGATCCATAGGTTAGTTAGCCTAACCATAAATATTTTGACTATCTACCCATAGATACCCTACCTACGAATACATGAGTACACCAAGGTCAAGAGGACCTGACATTAGTTTTATTAAATGAATAGAAGTCACCTCACAATTACCTTATGAGGATTCTGAAATACTTCTTGAGGGAAGATAATCATCTCCACCCAATTCACCCTGGCATGTTAATCTAATTTATGGGATACCGAGTAGATCAACCCAAAACTATAGCCATATTAAGAAGTTACTACATAACCAAAGGTGAAAAGTAGTTGAAGAAGGGACTATCTCAAATTTTGACTTAAGAATATTATTGCAAGACAAGAAGAATGAGTGTGACTCTTTATTAGCTATTTTAAAAGTAGTCGGCTTAGAACCTATAACCATGATTGGAAACGATGAGTCTTCCACCAATTTCAAATTCTTGATTGAAAAATATAGAGGAGATACTAAAATAAAACATATATCTCCTACACATCTTCCTATATTTAGAGGACTGCCAACAAAATATCCTTATATGTTTCTCTTTAAATTTGATATTCTTTGCAAATTAGTTGATTACAAAACAAATTCCAAAATACTAAAACCTTTTCCCTCCACATTAGATGACTCAACATGATGTTGGTTTATCAATTTAGGGAATAAACAAATAACATGATAGGAACCTACCAATAAACTAAGAATACAACCACACAAAATGCAAGAATAATAGAAATAAGACTAAAATTACAGTATTGCAATGGAATAAACAGCAAATTATATTGAAATTATGAAGTTACAGTCCTGAATCATGGGCCTCTTCAAGGGTGTAACCTCCTTTAGAAGCAGAGTTTCAATACAATGATACTCCAAAGATTTGAACTAACCCTAACCCTAATGCTTGAAGGGGTCCCATCCACATGCAAGTGGGGGTTCCCATTTAGTAAAATCAACTAACCCTAACCCTAATGCTCAAGGGGTCCCATCCACATGCAAGTGGGGGTTCCCATTTAGGAAAATCAACTAACCCTAACCCTAATGCTCAAGGGGTCCCATCCACATGCAAGTGGGGGTTCCCATTTAGGAAAGAAGGGGTTTATTACATAATAATGTTAATATAGGTTCCTAACATACCATCCCCTTTGAAGATATTTTTCCTTAAAGCTAAATATGAGGAAACTATAGCTGGATTTGTTAAAGATACTCTCATGTTGCATATTCAGGATGTAAACCATGTCATGGTATAAATACTTCGATGATGGTGTGATGTCAGCCACTAGTCCAATCTGCTATAAGATCTAAAGGGTTAAAAAAAATGAGCTATAGATTTATGATGTGTATAATGTGGGATATAAGAGTATTTGCAAGGCTAGATTTGATGAATGTCCCATTCACTAATAATGAAACTACACTCATAATAAAGTTGATCAATCTGTAGGTGCATCCAATTTTAAGCTATGATCAAGTTGTCCTTCCATTGGTGTAAAATTGGGGTGCACTCTTGAATAATTGCATCCACCATGTGGGCTTTGGAATTTCCTGGTATATATGAAGAGAGTGATGGAGGGTAACTCGACACAATAATGAAGGGAGTCATTTGGAAAGTTATGTGAAGGAAAATGTTGTAGCACCATTTCACAAAATATAGCCACTTAGCCCATTGGGTTGGATGCGTAGAATAGAAACAATGAAGATATGTATCCAAGCACTTGTTGATAATTTCGGTTTGCCTATCCATCTATGGATGATAGGTTGAGCTCATTCATAGTTGTGTCCCCTGTAGTTTCAATAGTTCTTACCAAAATTGACTTATGAAGGTGGGGTCATGATCAGACACAATGTAGTGGGACATACCATGGAGTCTAAAACTAGAGTCCAAGAGTGAAGGCATGGTATGTATGGACAAGGGAACAGAAGTGAGCATACTTCGATATATGATCCATCACCAAAAAATCACATATATACCGCTTGACTTTGGAAGACCTTCAATAAAATTCATGGGTATATTGGTCCAAGGGATGTCTAGAACTAGTAGCGATGGAATAGGGTCTGGCATGTGGACCATTTCACCTTCCATCCATTGGCAAGTATCATGTTGGCCCATGAAGAAATCAATGACCTTCATTGTCTAAGGGATCGACATTCTTACCATGGGATCAACATGGATCGAGATCGCAAGTGGTGAGTCAGCTTATGGTTCCTCTACATATAGTTTCTTTGCATCTAGTTCCTCTAGTTCATGTGGTGATTCATCCTATGGTTTCATCAAAAGATCCACTTTAGTAGCCATGATGTCATTTCTTGTAGATGCCTCCATATTATTTGGGGGAACTTGATAGGGATTGTGGGTTTGTTCTGCAACAATTTAGAAGATTATTTTTGGGCCAAAATGTTATGCTCAGATTGATGATCCAACCATATGGCTTGTATGATGGATTATGGTTGGGATATTTGGACTTCTGCATTTGAGATCCTATTTTAATCCACTAGAAAATCATTTTGTCATCGTATCACATTGTTATCATCAGGAATGAGTGAGCTGAGGTTTAGCGGGTGCGACGGGAGTGAGGGTTTGAATTTTTTGGGTAGGAATCTCAGCCAAGATGGTAGAGGTAGAGCAGGTATAGAAGGGGTATGTGGGAACCTTAAGCATGGTTCAAGCGAGGATCCAGAGGAAGGCGGTCATACTATAGTATATTTGGAGGCAAGCATCACGCAGGGGCTTGACCCTACTCAGAAAGACCCTGACAAAAAATATATGAAGGACAATGTGGGGCCCAAGAAATGGATGTCTTTTGCTGAGACTCTTAGAGGAAAAATAAAGGAGGTTCTCTCTCTTTTGCCCCTAGTTCTATTAAATAATAATATTTTGGCCCCGAAAAGTTCCATGATCCCTTTTCTTTCAATGGAAGTATTCTCCTTGGTAGGCAAGTTTTTGGGAGGTAGGTTAGACATGGAGACTATCAGGGCTTGGGCGACAGGTAAATGGTGACTGGTAGGCAGCTTGGAGTTGGTAGCTCTAACTCGAGGGTTCTTAATTATCCATTTTAACAATATGGAGGATGCTAACCATATTTTAATAGGAGGTCCTTGGTTTTTGGGCAAAAGGAGCCTTTTTCTCAAATGATGGGGTGAATATTTTGACCCTAAAAAGCAAAATATTAACATTGCCCCTATTTGGGTTTGTCTCCTAAGTCTACCTACCCAGTTATTCAATGAATATTTGTTGTAGGGCATAGCCAGAACTATAGGGGACCTGATCTCCATTGACCATGTGACCTTGGCCAGGACAAGGATGACTCATGCACAAATCTGTGTAAATGCTAATTTGGATAATTAATTGCCAAGGTTTGTGGAGCTAGAGTATGGAGAATACTATCAAAAATAGTTGATAGAATACAAGAACAGATCGACATTCTATGTAGAATGCAAAAATCAAGGACATCTATGCAATCAAAGCCCTAACCTGGCAATGAATAGAGAAAAGTAGAAGCAAGAAATGTCAGATAGAGGAAATTTGAGGAGTTTCCCTGGCAGAGGTGATTTTAATCAGGCAAACTATGTCTACCAAAAAAGGAAAAGAGACGGTGTAGGGTCCCAACAAGACAAAGGAAAACAATAGATTGTTGGCAACAAAAATATTTAGGTAAGTTCCAATCCTCTAGTTTCAAATAAATTTTTAATTCTATCCAGTATGGGAGTAGGAGGATTATCAAAAGACATGGAAGCCCAAAACCTTTAGGCTAACCATTCTAACTCTCCAGAATTCCCATCCAAGTCAGGATACTCAAAACCTAATGCTGAAATTACTGTAAGCCCCATGGGCATCACAAAGCTAAACCCTAATTCCTTATCTCTAGAATCCCCATCCAAGTCGGGATCCTTAAATCCCAATGCTAAAAATACTTCAAGCCAAGTGGGCATCCCAAATCCAAACCCTAATGCTAAATAACTTAGGAAGAAATTTGAGGCATTGGAAAATAAAAAATCTCATCTCCCTAACATTATCACTAGGATCCAGGTGAATCCTACCAAAGGGTCGTCTCACAGATTAGGGAAATACATGAAAAAATGAGAAGAGTTGTATGTAGGGGTGGAGATATGTGAAACTCTTCAGACTGAGTAATATGGTAGTATGGTTCTGCAACAAATTGCCTCCCCCCAATTTAGTCCTAAAAAAACCAGGAGCACTGTGAAGTCTCCTATATATTTTGGTAGTGAAAAAAGAAGAGGGAGAATATCAAATGCTGAGCATCAAAAAATTAAAACTGATAATGACATTGCCAATGGAAAATAGAGAACCTTGTTTCAACAAGTTATTATGGGTTCTAAAGACAAAAAATTAGGAAAACACCCTCAATGGAGGGGGAGAGGAAGAAATACCAAAAAATCTAAATGAATTTCCTCTCATGGAACGTGAGAGGCCTCAATGGCCTGCCCAAACATAAGGAAGTTAGTGCAATAAGAAATCAAGTGAATCCAACTACTATCATGTTGCAAGAAACAAAAAATTGATGAGATTCAGTCAAAAAAGTACCCAAAAAAATTTGGAATCAAGGGGAGATGGTTTGCAAATCAGCCATAGGAGCATCTGGAGGTCTTATGACTTTGTGGGATCCCTGGATAGTAGAAGGCACCATTATTCAGAAATATGGTAGGGTTCTTAGTATTTTATTTAAGGAAATAAATAGCAATAGGTCATGGATCCTTTCAAATATTGATGCCCTGACTTCAATTCAAGGGAAAGCTCTACTATGGGAGTACTTAGGAAAACTGAGTGAAATCTTCCATAATGTCCCCTAGATTCTGGTTGAGGATTTTAACACTCCTCTTTACCCTTCAAACAAAATGGGTGGAAATGGACCACCTATCAGTAGCATGGATGAGTTCAATGACTTTGTGAACTCCAACATGTTGATGGATGTAAAACTTAGAGGAGCAAATTATACCTGGAGCAATCAACGGATAGGATGTCATCTCATTCAAGGAAGGTTTGACAGGTTTTTTATATCAAAGGAGGCTACAACTCTGTTTAGTGATTCTACCCTGAAATCCCTTCCTAAAATTGCCTCTAATCATAATCCCATTTTTTTGGAGATCCCTAACTCTCTGTCCTTCAATAAACCTTTTATATTTTAATCTATGTGGATCAAATATTCCAGTTTTAGAGATAACTTAATTCAGTGGTGGTAGCAGCCTGTCAGGGGTAGTACAACTTTTAAACTTGCTGGCAAATTAAATTTTTTTAAGGAAAAGCTTCAAACTTGGAACAAAGAGGTGTTTGGAAACCTCTTTGAAAATAAAAAATAGGTTGTTCAAAGTTTGAAGATAATTTATTACAGGATTCAACATGGTGATGCTAATGAAACTACTAGGCAGGAGGAATGGACAAAACTAGCAGAGTTTCATAACATTTTGGCCTATGAGAAAATCTATTAGAGGAAAAAATCAAGGTCTCTTTGGTTGAAATATGAAGATTAAAATTCTAAGTATTTTCATGTCACCACGCTTAGAAATAGAAGCAATAACAAGATAAAAATTTAAAAAAAAAAATAGATGGTTCTATTACTCAGGACTTAACATAAATTAGAAAGGAGGCAATAACTTATTTCAATTCTATCCTTGGTCAAGAATCGCAGTGTAATGAGGAGGCTAAAGATATTCTCTTGCAATCCATTCCTAGCATAATAAATGAGGATATAAACCTTAAGCTTCTAGCTCCCATTTTTTATGAGGAAATTAAGGAAGCCTTGTTTAGTATGAATCCAGACAAAGCCCTAGGACCCGATGGCTTCCCCCTTGTTTCTATCAAGATTTTTGGGACATCGTAAGTGAGGATGTAATTTTTGTTGTCAAAGAATTCCAAGGAAGCAATCATATCCTAAAATGTCACAACTCTACTTTTATTTCTCTAATTCCTAAGAAGCAAACCCTTAAATTTATGGCTGACTTCAGGCCAATCAATCTGTGCAATTTTTCTTACAAGATTATAACTAAAACCATTGCAAATAGAATGAGAGATGTTCTACCCTGCATAATAGATCCATTTCAAGGAAGCTTTGTCTAGGGCAGGTCAATCTTGTATGGAGTTATCACAGTTCATGAAGCCTTGCACTTTTTGAGAGGGAGATATGAGGAGCGATGGAGGAAGTGGAGGAAGCGGTGGAGGAAGTAGAGGAAGCAGAGGATTGGGAGAGATGAGGAGCGGTGGAGGAAGCGGAGGAAGCGGAGGAGGAGCAAAAATGGCAGGCAAGAATTTTGAACCAACGGAAGGAGAAGATCCAGAGGCAGGGCAGAATGTTGTAGCTGGAAAGGAAAAGGATTCCCTGTCAGCTCAGTTCGAAAAGGCTAAAGGTACAGATCCTCCAGATAAACCCTCAGACAAAGGGTCCCACTGGGGTTCGGGAGCTGGCAACAAGGGCCCAACCTTTTTGGAAATGCTGAAAGGGAAAAAGAAGGAGCCAGTCAGTGAACTACCGCCCCTAATACCAAACAATAACAGGTTAACTGCGCTAGTGGAGATTATGGAAAGATTCTTGGATATGGAGGCATCATCCTTAGTTGGCAAGTTTTTGGGAGGAAGGCCGGACATTGAGACTATTCGCTCATGGGCCGCGGCAAAGTGGAAAACTTCAGGAAGCTTAGAAATCGTAGCCATGTCAAGAGGTTTTTTTATGATAAGACTCAACAACAAAGATGATGCAGAGCGCATCTTGACAGGAGGACCCTGGTTTCTAGGAAGGCGTAGCCTCTTTCTGAGGAAGTGGGGGGAGGATTTCAACCCTGAGAAGCAGAACATTAATATAGCACCCATTTGGGTCCACTTACCAAACCTCCCAGCCCAGTTTGTTAATGAGTACTGGCTTAGTGGCATAGCAAAGATGATAGGAGAGCTCATGGCAATAGACCATTCAACCCGGGCAAGGACTAGACTGACGCATGCCAGGATCTGTGTAAATGCAAACTTGGATTCTGATCTACCTTCTCAGGTGGAACTAGCATATGGAGAGTTTCTAAGGATTCAGCCTATGGAGTATGAGAACAAGCCAGCATTTTGTAGCATGTGCAAAACCCAGGGCCACCTTCAAGCCCAATGTCTGACAATAACTGCAAACAAGGAAGCCACGAGCGAAGGTTTTCTGGGGAAAGCTAATGGGAGAGGGATCCCAAAGTTTCAAGGACCGCGTCTTAACTTGGAAGGATACAGACAAGTTAAGAATAACCAGGCTGACCAAGCCAACACAGAACTGGCAAAAATCTAGGAGAAAGGAAAGCAACATAATGAGGGAGGCAAAAATCATAAGGTATGTAATAAAGATCCCAGCTTGAACATGTTTGATATCCTAGCAAATCTAGAAGTTGAAAAAGAAAATAGTAAGGATGATACCATCAGTGTCAAGTTTCCTGAAACCCTAGACTCCCCATCCAAATCGGGACCATCCACAGCTATGACAAAAAGCCCCAAAAGCTATGCTCAAAATGAAGAAAAATTGCCAGGTCATTTCAGTTTAAACATGGAAAAAATAGAGTCAAGAGTCGAAGTTGTGGAAACAAGAGCCAGGAATGTAGCTCCTAATCCGGTAGTGGAGCAAATTATCCCTTATCAGACGAGCCCAACGGTAAAAGGTTCCTTGAAGGAAAGCCCCTTGTTTAGGAACCAGATAGGAGAGGTGAACCAAAACAAGGTTGAGGATGAAGAGGGAATTGAAAACCCCCAAAATGAGGAAGAAGGTTCAAGCCCTAGACTATCACAGTATATGCCCCCTCATTTCAGTCCAAAATAGACTAGAAGCACTACCAAGCCTCCGATAGATTATGGAAGTGAAAGAAAGAAAGGGAGAATATCTACAGCAGAGCACTATAGAATGAGAATCAATGAAGAAATTGCAAACGGAAAGCAAAGAACATTGTTACAGCAAGCTATTCCTGGCCAGGATAATAGCAAAATTGACAAACCCCCTTTGGATCAGGGAAGGGGGTGGGGAAAAAATATCAAACAGTCTAAATGAAGGTTCTCTCATGGAATGTGAGAGGCCTAAACGGCCCACCAAAACAAAGGATGGTGAAGTCTATAAGGAAGGATTGGAATCCTACTATCATTTTTCTTCAAGAAACCAAAACAGATGCGGCACAATCAGCACTTATAGCTAGAAGGATTTGGAAGCAAGGGGAAGTGGCCTTTCAACAGGCGAGAGGAGCATCTGGGGGCCTCATGATCTTATGGGATCCTATTAAAATAGAAGGAAGTATTATTCAGGCAAATGAAAGAGTCTTAAGCGTATTATTTCATGATTTTGATACTAATAAGAATTGGATTATGTCAAATGTTTATGCCCCCACCTCTGTCCAAGGGCGGTCTGAACTGTGGGAGTTTTTGGGGCATTTGAGCCAAGATTTTAAAGACATTCCTTGGGTGATTGGGGGAGATTTCAATACCCCCCTTTACCCATCTGATAAGAAGGGAGGATCTGGGTTACCCTCAAGGAGCATGGAGGACTTCAATGAATTCATTAACACAAATGAATTGATGGATGTAAGACTAAAAGGAGCCAAATTTACATGGAGTAACAAGAGGATAGGAAGTCAGCTGATTCAAGAAAGGTTGGACGAGGTTTTTTTATCCAAGGAAGCTACAACAATGTTTGGTGATTCAACGTTACAAGCCCTTCCTAAATGCGCTTCAGACCATAATCTTATTCTATGGGAGGCATTTCAGGCTAACTCCTTTAAAAAGCCATTCAGATTTCTGTCAATGTGGGTTAAACATCCGGACTTCAAGAAACGAATAGAGGAATGGTGGCAGCAACCTATCCAGGGAAGTGCTTCCTTCAAACTATCTCAAAAACTTAAGATGGTGAAAAACAACCTTAGAATATGGAATAAAGAAGTCTTTGGAAATATTTTTGAGAATAAGAGAGCAGTGGGGGAAAAACTGAGAATAATAGAAAGCAAAATCCAAAATGGAACCTATGATGAGGCGACAAGGACTGAAGAGAAGGAAACCCTTTGTGAGTTTTATAATATTTTAGCTTGTGAAGAGATGTATTGGAGGCAGAAATCAAGGGCATTATGGCTAAAGGAAGGGGACTCTAATTCAAAAATTTCCATGTTACCACATTGAGCAATAGAAGCAACAATAATATTAGAAATTTAACTAAGGTGGATGGATCCTCAACTCAAAACATTCAGGAGATCAGGGACGAGGTTTGTTAATTTTTTTAGTTCATTATTGGGTGAAGAACGGGCCTGTAATGCCCAAGCAAAGGACTCTCTCCTTCAATTCATTCCACAACTCATTGATGAAATGATTAACGAGTCTCTTACAATAGCTTTTTTAGATGAAGAGATCAAGGAGGCTTTGTTTAACATGGATCCTGACAAAGCTCCTGGGCCGGATGGGTTTTCACCATGGTTTTTCCAAGTTTGTTGGGATATTGTTGGAGCAGAAGTTATTGCTGCAATCAAGGAGTTCCAAAGTTCAAATCATATTCCAAGGGGTTTCAATTCAACTTTCATTGCTTTGATCCCTAAAGGCCCCAACCCCAAGACTATGGCTGACTTTAGGCCGGTTAGCCTATGTAATATATCCTATAAAATTCTGTCCAAAGTTTTAGCCAACCGTTTGAAGAAAGTTCTACCGGTTATCATTGATCCAAGTCAAGGAAGTTCTGTACAAGGAAGATCAATCTTAGATGGAGTTATTACTATTCATGAGGCTCTTCATACAGCCGCTCAGACCAAAAAAGTAGTCATGGCTTTAAAGTTAGACATGAACAAAGCTTATGACAGGATAAATTGGGAATTCCTAGAGGCAGTTTTATTAAAATTTGGCTTCAACATGAAATGGGTCAAGTTAATAAGAGAGTGTATTTCTAAGCCTTGTTTTTCAGTTTTGGTTAATGGGTCTACTGTAGGTTTTTTTCAAAGCAAATGTGGTCTAAGACAAGGAGATCCCATAAGTCCTATGTTGTTCATCATTGTAGCTGAGGCCTTGGGAAGAACCATTAAGGCAACAATGGTAGCTGGACTCATATCAGGTATCAAGGCCACGTCGCTAACTACCCCGGTGACACATCAACAATTTGTTGATGATACATTGCTACTGACTTTGGCTTCTGTGGTTGAGGCAAGAAGGATTAAAAATATTCTCATAATGTATGAAGAAGCGGTTGGACAGAAAGTGAATTTTGATAAGAGCAAACTTTATTTCATCAATACCCCCATTCCTAGGCAAAACAACATAGCAAGGATCATGGAATGTCAGATTGCATCCCTTCCCACCTCCTATTTAGGTCTTCCCCTATTTACGGGGAAACCTGAAGGATCAATGTGGAACATAGTTCTGGAGAGGATCCAAAAAAAGCTAGCAGGTTGGAAAGGACATCTGTTATCTCAAGCAGGCAAAGCAGTTTTAACTATGGCTTCACTTCAAAGTATACCCGTTTACTTCCTATCAGTCTTCAGAGCTCCCAGCAAGGTGTATCACAAAATTGAGCAGCTTCAAAAAAAAATTCTCTGGTCAGGGACTGAGGATAAGAAAAGGATCCATTTAGTAGGTTGGAACAAGGTTTGCAAACCTAAAGCTGATGGGGGGTTAGGATTGAGGAGAGTTGCTCATCTCAATACAACTCTGTTAGCCAAACAAGCATGGCGGTTATTGACTAAGGTCGATAATGAATGGACTGCCATAGTTAGGAGGAAATACCTCCAAGGTGTGAACTTCCTTAATGACAACTTAGCAAGCAGGGGTCTACTTTTTGGAAGGCAATCCTCACGAGCAGGGATCTTGTCAAGAAAGGTCTTAGATGGATTCTAGGAAATGGGCAAACAATAGACTTTTGGAAGGATCGATGGGTGAGAGCTGAGGAGTTATCCTAGAATCCTCGTTTGGCTAGGATTCAAGAGCATATGGAGCAGCATATTGGGAAGAAGGTTGCAAATTATATGTGGCAGGATATAAATATCAACAGGTGGAAACACATCAGAGTACAGGGTTTTGAAGCGGAGTCTGAAGAGCTTTATAACATTTTAACTCAACAAATTATTCCCTCTGGAGAGGATGAAGATCACATTGTTTGGGCTGAGACTGAAAGTGGTGACTTCACAGTTAAGTCTGCCTATAATTTGCTTCTCAATGTGGAAGGTCAACAATTTCAACCGAGTTTGGTTTGGATCAAAGGCTTAATTCCTAAAATATCCTTTTTTCATGGCTGGTGATTCAAGGAAAAATCCTCACTATGGACAATATGTTATCCAAAGGTATGGTTATTGCTAACCATTGCTACATGTGCAGGGCAGGATGGGAGACAACCCAACACTTGTTTCTGGAGTGTCTGGTAGCGGAGTCCATCCTGGATGAACTTTTCCAAGCCTTTAGGATCTCGTGGGTTAAGCCTGCTCTTATATCCGAAGTGTTCCATCAATGGCCTCAACCCTTTGTTAGCCTAAAACTTAAGTACCTATGGAAAATCTATTGGCATCATTTTCTCTGGCAGATTTGGCTAGAAAGGAACCATAGAGCCTTTAAGGATACCATTCACAACCCAAAAACCATCCTCAACAGGATTATTGTCTTTGCGAAAGAAAACCTTAGCACCTTAGTGGATGAGAACCACTCAATTCTTCCCCAAGAAAAACAATTAGCTCGGGCCTTAGGTATTGAGGACAAACCTTCCATTCCTTTGCCCAATCCTAGAAATGGGATTTCTTGGGAGCCACCCCCAGGGTTGGTTTAAACTAAATTTTGATGGTGCAGCCAAGGAGAACCCGGGAAGAGCTGGAGCTGGAGGAATAATCAGGGATCATCAAGGAAATCTGGTCAAGGCCTTCGTTGAACCATTGGGAATCAGAACTAATAATGAAGCAGAAGCTAGAGCCCTTTGGAGAGGGTTGCAAGTAGCCCAAGCAACTCAAGGTAACTTGATGATTGAAGGTGATTCTATGAACATCATCAACCTGTTAACCAATGGCAAAAAACCTCCATGGAGAATCGAGGGAGTCATCCATGAAGTGAGGATCCTTTTTGCGGCAAGATAGAATAGGAGGGCTCATCACGTGTACCGTGAGGCCAATAGGTCAGTTGACAAATTAGCCAACATAGGTGTTGATGTTGGTAGTTTGGTGACATGGACACAAGGTGTGCCACGTGAAGTGGAAAACATTATTAGTCATGAAAAGAAACCTACCCGTTAAGGAGAAATATGAATGGGTGTTCTTTCCCCATGGAGCTGGTAATAACTATGGGGTTTCCCTCTAAATCATACCAAATTGGAAATGAAGGTAACAGGGTGTAAGCCTTGGAAGATTCCGACAGAGAATAGGAAATGGGCAAGCAACAGGTTTCACAAGTGCAAAGTTCCAAACTTCAATTCCTGTCAATGTAAGTAATGTTTACAGTTATGTTTAGGTATGGGTGTGCTTTGTTAGTAAGGTGTTGTAGGGGATTCAACACAATTTCTGGTAAGAAAGTTTCAAGGATGACTAGGATCTACAATCTCAGTAGAAGGTCTGGATATTGTAATAGGTTTTGGGTTAACCTGCAAAACCCGGTAATTAATGAAGACTTTTATTTACCAAAAAAAAAAGACTAATAGGTCTATTTTTCCCTTAAGCTTGATATGAAAAAAGCATTTTATAGGCTAAATTGGGACTTTCTGATTGGTGTCCTCCTTAATTTTGGTTTTCACCACCAATGGGTTAATTTGATCAAAGAATGCATTTCTAAAGCATAGTTTTTTATTTTGGTTAATGGAACAACTGCTGGTTACTTTCAAAATCATAGAGGAATTTAGTAGGGGTACCCTATTAGCCCCATGTTATTCATCATTGTGGCAAAATATTTAGTGCGTAACCATAAAATTGAGGATGCTTAGATCATAGTAGATAATATAAGTGGAATCAAGTCAACATCTCTCACTAGGGTTGTTTCTCACCAATAATTCATCGATGATACCCTTCGTATTAACTAAGGCATCGTTGGTTGAGGCCAAAATAATTAAATACATCCTGCAACTCTACGAGGATGCAACTCTCGGGTTTGTCAGAAAAGTTAATTTCAGTAAAAGCAAGTTATATTTCTTGAACACCCCCATTCAGAGTCAAGGAAGGATTGCAAAAATTTTAGGGTGTGATATAGCAAACCTCCCCACTTAGTATCTTGGTCTCCCTCTTTTCATTGGTTCTCCTAGAGAGTCAATGTGGGACAGGGTTATTGAAAGAATTCAAAAAAAACTTGTTGGATGGAAAGGTCATCTTCTATCTCAAGAAGGAAAGATGACCCTCACTAAGGCCTCTCTTCAGAGCATTCCAGTCTATTTCCTCTCCATTTTCAAAGCCCTTGTGAAGGTTTTCCAAAAAATTGAGAAACTCCAAAAAGAATTTTTATGGACTGGATCAGAGGAGAAAAAAAGGATACACCTTGTAGGATGGACCAAAGTGTGCAGACCCAGGGAAAATGGGGGCTTAGGTCTGAGGATAATTGCTCATATGAATTTAGCTTTACTAGCTAAGCAGGCATGGCGCATCATTTCTTGTGAAGAAAATGAATGGACAACTATCATCAAATGAAAGTATCTTCAAAATATGGAATTTCTAAGTGACTCAGTTCCAATCAGAGGTTCTACTTTTTGGAAAGCAATTCTCAATTGTAAGGAAATCATCAAAAAAGGTTTAAGATGGGTTTTAGGCAATGGTGAGAGGATAAATTACTGGAATGACAGGTGGGCTAAGGATGAACCACTGACGCAATATCCTAACTTAGCCCGAATCAGAGATATCACGAAAGAACTCATTGGCAAAAAAGTCTCCGATTATATGGTTGAGGACAGAGGCAGAATGAAGTGGAAACAAATAAGGATTCAGGGATTTCAAGCGGAATCAAATGATATTTGTAACATTCTCGGGCAACAATTTATCCCCATGAGACCCAAGGAAGATCAAGTGACCTAGGCTCCTACGAAAAATGGGTAGTTCACTATTAAATCAGCTTACAAGATTCTGCTTGATGACGAGGATTTTGTCCTCCAAAAGGACTTAGTTTGGATAAAAATTTTAATTCCAAAAATTGCAATCTTTTCATGGTTGGTTATCCAAGGAAGAATTCTAACCATTGATAATATGATGCGTAAAGGTATTTGTATCACTAATCGTTGTTATCTATGCAGGGCTAATTGGGAGACCATTTATCACATTTTTCTTGAGTGCCCTTTTTCCTTGACTTTCCTAAGTGGGGTTTTTTAGGCCTTCAATATTTCATGGGTTAAACCATCCATCGTACTTGATTTGTTCATCCAGTGGCCTTGGCCCTTTTCAAGCCAAAGACTTAGATACATGTGGAAAATTTGTCTCAATCACTATCTTTGGCAGGTGTGGTTAGAAAGGAACCATAGAGTCTTTAATGAGTCTATCCATGATCATCAAACTATCATTGCCAGGATCCTATCCTTTGCCAATGAGAATGTGAACCTTATCCCTTTTGATAGCCGTAAACCTCATCTACAAGAGACCACGATTGCTCAATATTTAAGCTTAACCTTGTTATATGAGTCTGTGCCTAGGGTAGTCAACCCCAGAGCCAATGTTAAGTGGTCCCCACCTCCTACGGGTTGGTTTAAGCTTAATTTTGATGGAGAGGCTAAGGAAAATCTTGGAGAAGCGTAGGCACTAGTGGTATTGTGCGAGATCATAATGGGAATATGATGCTTGCATTTTTTGAATATTTGGGAACAAGGACGAACAACGAAGTTGAAGCTAGAGCTATGTGGAGAGGCCTTCAAATGACTCAAGACTTAGAAGGCAATTTTATCATAGAAGGAGACTCTATGCATGTTATAAATCTCCTCAATAATTGGAAAACACCTCCTTTGAGGATTAAAACAATTGTTGAAGAGGCTAGGATCCTTTTCTAGGGAAGACAGGACAGAAAATCCCAACATGTCTTTTGGGAAGCTAACAAAGTTGTTGATAAGCTGGCCAATTTGGGTGTCGATGGTGATAGACTTTTCAAATGGGAACACGGTGTCTCGAGCGAAGTAGAGGAGCTTATTAAACAAGAATGCCAAGAATGATAGTCGAATTTACCAATAGGGAAGGCACTATAAGTTCAAAGGCTATGAGTATTCCCGTCTCTTTTTTGAAATGGACTCACAATAAAAATTATCCGAGTTGTCAGTCTTCATGGATGTTGCTTGGAAATACCACAAAGACTAATGGGGATAGTCACATGTCAGATAACATGGCTCCTAGTCATATTAGTAATTTGAGGTTGGTTGATAATCACAGGGTAGGAAAGAAATGACAATATAAGACTTTGAACCAGAGCCACATGGACCACTAGATAGCCACCACCATAAATCTAGCCAGTAGGTTCACTTCTCCAAGGCTGATTGGCCAAGATGGGATGTGGTCCCAAAGCATGTCATATATGGAAGAAAGCAATTACCAAAGAATTATTAAGAGTAACTATCAATACAGAGCTTGTGGGAGTTTTTTTTAGTACTCTGCTATGTGTGTCTGCAACTTTTTGTTTCTCCACTATTTCAAGGAAGGGATCCGTGTTTGTTTATTTTTTTGTAATTATGATGCATGTGTGTTTTCTCGGGGTATACCCAAAATGTTGTATGGGAAGTTTCTTTTTGATAACATGCTATGTGCCTTACCGGATGTAATGGCTTTGGCGGCATGTAGATTTTACATATATAGGATCCTTAGTAAGGACATGTTCATCAACAACCCTGGGCTGATTTTTGTAAAAGGTTTTGGGTCAACCTTTAAAACTCGGTTATTAATGCTATAGTATCTTATCTACCAAAAAAAAATTAATCCACTGATAAAACAACATTGGAAGAAAATCTTAGTCAAGTCCTTTGTCCTGTTAGAAAATCTCTCAAATTGGGTTTGATATTCTTGAACCATGAAGTCTATTTTAACTTTGTCAAGGCGTAATTGAAGGTCGCATACTCATTGGGCCCAAAACAAGAATGCAAGTGGGACTCAAAGGTCACCCAAGAAAGGTTAGGAGTGGTGCACTATAACCATTGGGTCCATTGTCGGGCTTCTGATTCAAAATTAAGAGATGTTGTGGAGACTTTTAGATTGGGAGGAGTATTATGGAGTTTAAAGTATTTATTTGTCTGACACAACCATCCATCAATATTATGGCCTAAATTGAACTTAGGAAAAGTTCAATTTAAGCATCTTAAAGGTAGTATCACAATCAAAATTAGGGTGAAAACCTTCCCATTCCCTATGGGATCATGTTCTTTGTTCTAGATGCTTTGTATCTGCATGCTCAAATAATTAGGGGCCGCCTTGAATCTAGAACTCAACTGCTCAAATTTGTTCATGGATGTTGGTTTTAAAATTTTGGATCTCAACCTGGATTAATTCTACTGAGGTAGTATCTTTGTGAAGGAATCCAATAAGGATTGTTCCATTTTGGTGGGTTTTTTTTTATTTTATTTTTTTGGAATTAGGATGGAAACACTATTTTAGGAGAGGGACCACTTTGATGTCCATTCTATCTGAGCACTTTGTGAGGATATATACTGACTTCTTTGACTTTGTGTGATCTCTTGATGTAGTGCAAGTTGATGTCGAGGCAATTTCTTCAATTTAGACTTCAAATTTCATAGATGGGTCCTTGAGGGTCTTTGGTGTAGAATAATGAGTTGCTTCTAGTCCTAAAATTTCAAGCCAAGTTGATCGACCATTGGGAAGTTATGGCCTTAACAAAAAAAATCAAAAATTGCCAATTGAGGGAAATCAATGCAAAATTTGAACAATAACCGCCAATGATAAATGTGTCTGAAATAGCATGTAGAGTTGTGTGGTAAATTTTTAATTCAATCTAAGATCTAAGTGAAGAGATATCCCTATTTTTTTCATAGGGTGCTATAGTGTGGACTCCATGTACAACATTGGTGCACTGGATTGCGGATCCGATAAAAACTCCATAGTTAAGCATGTTGTGGCTGGAGTAGACCTAGGATGGGTGACAACTTGGAAAGTCTTAGTGGTACACCCACTTTTTTTTTTAAGTTTTTGCATTATTTGTCTAATCGAAGTTTGGCCAAAGTAGAACTGGGATGGATGACAGGCTAAGAAGTCCTGGTGGTGCACCTTTTTTTTTAAGTTCTACTTTCTTCATGTCTAATATAAGTTTGTTATCAAGACTTCCTTTTCTAAAAAAATTGAGTACTCTATTTTGCCCTGGTACTCTATCCTATCTTGGTACTCTATTTTGCCCTAGTACTCTATCCTATCTTGGTACTCTATTTTTGCCTTGGTACTTTATCCTACCCTGGTACTTTGTTACTGCCTTGTTATGCTATCACTGCCTTGTCTTGATACCTGTCTTGACAACTATATTCCACTAAAACTGCTTAGTTACTATCTATCTCTATCCTTGGAGTATGCTCAAATATTTGGGTAGGGTTTGGAGGAGAACAAATATCAAAAATACAGTAATGTTAGGCCAAGGTGTGTGTACTGCCCATATGCCCTCTATTATATCGCAGTGGTGAATGATAGTGTTTAGATCAATATTTCATGCCACTACTCAAGGAGGGTTCCACTCATACCCTTGAGAAAACTACCTACCTCTCTGATAGTACGATAGGTTGATCTTCTTAGATGCTATGTCCGATGCACTATGAAGAATACATAGTCAAAAATTTTCCTAGGACTAAAGGTTTCTCCTAATCCTAGGATGGTCTCTCGATATACTCAAAGATACGTGGAAGCTCGATTCTATATATGGGTGTTATCTAAGGCCTGGGTATTGGATATTGATCGCCCCTCACTTCACTATATGCTTTATGGGTAATCTAGCTTAGCCAATAATGACATCTCCTCTGTGATAATTTAAAACCCGTGGCAAAAGGTTTCAAACCTAGGAAACTAAAAATAGAAAGAAAATTTTGGTGCAAAAATGGTGGAACTCAAACTATTGATATATAGTAGGATGTGGCCTTGGAAAGCACTCTAATACCACTTGATAGAAACCTACCAATAAATTTATAATATAGCCACATGAAATGTAATAATAATAAAAATAAGATTAAAATTATAGTATTGCAATGGAACAAACAATAGATTGTATTGAAAGAATGAAGTTACAATCTTGAATCATGGGCCTCTTCGAGGGGGCAACCTCCTTTAGAAGTAGATCTCCAATATAATGATATTCCAAATATGTCATCCTTTGTTACATTGATATTTTTATAGATTCGAACTAACCCTAACCCTAATGTTGAAGGGGTCCCATCCACATGCAAGTGGGGTTCCCATTTAAGAAAATCAACTAACCCTAAGTCTAATGCTGAAAGGGTCCCATACACATGCAAGTGGGGTTCCCATTTAGGAAAATCAACTAACCCTAACCCTGATACTCAATGGGTCCCATCCACATGCAAGTGGGAGTTCCCATTTAGGAAATAAGGGGTTTATTACATAATAATGTTAGGATAGGTTCCTAACATAACCACCTGGAAAGACATGAAGAAATTATTTTTAGAACAATACCAAAAATTTTTAAGGGCAAGGGATGCTCGAGAGGAATTCCTAGATATGTCACAAAATGAGGAAGAGTCTTTAGATAGATTTAATTTTAATATCCAACGCACACCCCATGCAAAATTAGGAGAAAAATCCTTAAGAAATATATTCTTGTGGGGTATCATGAATGAATCATTGGAAGCTTTAAACTTATTAGTGGGAGGTGATATTTACCAAGCCCAAATGACACAAATCTTATAGTATTGTTAGAATTACTATAGGAGAAAAGGTAAACCCATCACCCGAGATACTAAAACAACAACCTTAATAACAAAATATAAAAATAGGCACTTTGTTAGAAGACATGAAGAGTGATATTTTATTATCTCTTGTGATTCAATTAGATACATTCCAACTTTAGAAAAATAAGCAGTAAAATGAAGCAACATTAGCTATTTTCTATACAAAAAGTAATAAGAAGCACCCAAGAAATGAATATCCAAAATATAAAGTCCGAGTTTCTGCAAGTTTCCAAATGGACCATAAAACAAAGTTATGCCTAAAATTAGCAACTATAAAAGAGGAACCAGAAGTAGACAAAATATATTTTATGGGTAATAGGATAAATTGGCAATAGTCTCCTATGGAAGGAGGAATGTCAGGAGTAGCACTACCATACGATGGGTTTAATTTTATGAACCAAGGGCAAGCCCAAACACCCAATATGGGGTGGTGGAATTAGCCACCTTGGATGAACACCACCCAAGGTCCTACTCCCTATACACCATACCCATGGATGCCATACCAACAATCTATCACACAGTGGAGGAATTTTAATATCTAGACTTCACCTCCACATACAACAACATAATACCCACTATAGCCTAGTTTTTTGACATCACCTACTTCTAAGCCACAATAGCTACCGACACAACCAACCTCGAATCCTAATAAAAACAATCCATACACTTATCAGGTATACACAAGGATGTATACTATGTATCATATTAGTGTAGAGCATGTAGATTGTAGTCTAATACAACTTAGATCAGGTAGAGAAGTAGGAGTAGATCCAACACCTCTAGTAGTGTCGAAGAAGAAATAAAACAAACACCTTTAGTAGAGGAGGTAGAAGAAAACCCAAGTACAGAATAGTTAAACAATGAATGGGTTCCACCTTTCCCAAAAAAATTACAAGAAACTAGGAAATGGATGCAACTAGAATTTGACATAATGGAAGGGTTAAAAAAAATTATTGTTACAATTTCCCTCTATCAAGCCATAAGAAAGTACCTATTTATATAAAATCCATCAAATAATTATGTCTCAAAAGACCAATACGATGAAAAAACCAAAAGTAGTACAAGTGGTAGGCCATCTAGCTGACTTAATGTTAGGAAGCACCTACCACCTAACATTTTTTATCCAGGAAGTACAGTTATGGGGTGGATATTTGGGCATATCCCAACCTTGGGTGCATCACAAAAAATCCCACCCTAACAACAATGCAAATGTCAAGCTTCAGGTAGAATTTTTAAGTTCTGCCCAAGAAAAGGAGTAAACATGGACAAAGATTCAGGCAATTAGAAGAATGAGGTGGATTCCAAAAACCCTACCCTAGATTGGGTGGAAGTTTGGAGATTTTAGGAGGGTGGATCAATCCCAAAATATTACCCAAAAAAATCAAGCAAGGTGGAGAAGTAGGCAGTCAAAAGTGAAAATAGGTGCTTCAAAGTCTCACCCTAGGTAAATCAGATGCCACAACAGGTAGAAACTAAGAGAAGTTATGGGCTTCCTCAGAGCTTGAACCCCAATCCAAGGTGAATACTTAGCATAATGAGGCAGAAATATAAGGCAATATTACACTATGATTCTTATCCAAAAGGTTCATCTTGCACAAAAGCGAACACCTAGCGGAATCAAGAATCGATGCAGATTGATGGAAAATCTAGGAGCCCACCACATAGTCTTATTTGAAAATCTCATGATTTCAATTTCCTACCAATTATTTTATAGCACTACATTCAAAAGTGGAATTAGGTTGTAGATTACATTAATGCCCCAGCTACCTTGGCCCCAAGCATGAATGTGCAAATACGGCAACACTGTCGAATGCAAAAGTGGACTAAGAGGATAGATAAATATATTCAATGCAGCTAGTTTAGGTGATGTAGAGATGTTCCATCAGGGGCAGAGGACTTGTAGGAGATTTTTAGAGGATAACTACTCACTGTTGTGGTGGTGCCTTATTAATTAAACTCTAACTATTTTGTAAAAAGAGTAGGGCCTCATGTCTATAAATAGTAGGATGTAATGTATTTTGAGGGTCGGCTCTTGGCTATTACAATTTGTATGTAATATTTGAAGCATACTGAATACAAATGAACTATTTTCTGGCCTTCAAGCACTTTCATGTATGTATGAATATTTTGGTTGTTTATTTTTGCTAAAATTGGTGAATGAATTAGTTTTAATTCTACATTTTGGATTTTTACTGTTTGTTCATTAATTCTGGAATTCACAACCAAATATTAAGTGATTGAATGATATTGAAATGTGTTGGTTTGTCTGTTAGATAGTTAAAATGTAAGTTGTTTATATTTTAGTTCTAATATTATATGTATCTTGATGCATCTAACTCGTCCCTGTGTATTTCATGGTTTTAGATTAGATTTCTCTCTCCCCCTTTTCCTTAACCCAAACAAAAGTGGTTAGAACTTTTTAAGAAACTGACCTACTTCAGATATTGGTCATAAAACTTATAGTATTGCAACCATTCAATGTTGTTCAAGTCTATGGACACACAACTCCTTCCATTAGATAGATTCCCGACCAACATCAATCTTAATAGTTAGAATTTTAAACTTAATAATACCCAATACTTTGGTAGATCTAGGTGCAACCATAAACATAATACCTAAGGAAACCATACATAAACTATAGTTAATAGACATGTGTCCAATAACAATAGTCTTATAATTGGTAGACAGGTCCACAATACTTCCATATGGAATGTTGGAAGATATCATCATAATTATAGATGCATGGGAATACCTAGTAGACTTCCTAGTCTTAAAGTCAAAATTAGGATTGGGTGGTTATCCACTCATACTAGGATGTCCTTGGTTGGCAACAACTAATGCCTATATTAGTTTTAGTATTTGACAAATGACTATATCAGATAGATATCATGTTAAAAAACTAGTCATTTATCCTCCTACACAATCCACTGATGAACTAGGAGAGTCCAATTTCAAAGTCATAAATGATGATGCCCTACCGATGTTACAATAAGGGATGGCTCTAGATGAATTGGAAGATGAAATAGATGATGATTTAATCATAAAAAAAATTCTACAAGGAAAATATTCACATCCTTCTATGGATTCTCCACTTGTTGGTAGAAGGGAACATCAACTGAAACAAATTGAAATAGAACCTAGATGAGTATTAAATATTGACAGTGCATTGACAACTTTTCTATAAGAAAGGTTGAAAGACATTAAAAACCCGTAAAATTACTTTCACCTGGAACTATAGAGACATGAAGGGTATTGTGCCTGAAGTATGCACTCATAGAATTTACCTAGAATATGATGCAAGACTAGTAAGGCAACCTCAGAGGCTGATGAATCTATCCATGAAAGAAATAGTAAAGGTTAAATTGCAAAAACTTCTATATGTTGGATCCATCTATCCCATTTCAAACAGTTAGTGAGTGTCACCTTTGGTGGTGGTACCCAAGAAAAATGGTAAATGGAGAATATGTGTGGACTATAGGATGTTGAATAAGACCACCAAAAAGGACCAATTTCCTCTACCTTTCATAGACCAAGTCTTAGCTAACTTGGCAAGATGAAAGAACTTTTTGTTCTGTGATGGGTACAACAACTACAATCAAATCCAAATAGGAGAAGAGGACCAGGAAAAGACAACATCTACCTATCCTTGGGGTACCTTTGCCTATTGCATCCTACCTTTTGGGTTGTGTAACCTGTAACTTTCCAGCGAGCAATCTTTAGTATTTTTCCAAACATGGTAGGAGATACCGTAAAGGTTTATATGGATTATTTCACCATGTATGGTGAAAGTTTTGAAGCTACGAAAAATCTGGAGAGAGTACTCTAGCATTGTCAAGAAACTAACCTATCCTTAAGTAACGAGAAATTATTTATGTTAATGAGGGAAGGGATAGTCTTAGGTCACCATATCTCTACTGATGGGATAAAAGTAGATAAAAGAAAAATAGAGGTCATCAAAGAACTACCTACTCCCTAAAAGCGCAGAGATGTCTAAAGTTTCTTAGGACCTGCTAGATATTACAGGAGATGCATTCAAGATTTTCGTAAAATTTCCAAACCACTACACATGTTATTAACTAAAGATATTGATTTTATTTGGATAAATGAGTGTGAACAAGAATTCCAAACATTAAAATAAAATTTGAAAACTACTCCCATGCTTAGGGGTCTGAATTGGAACCTCCCCTTCCACATTTATGTAGATGTATCTAATAATGCTATAGGGGAAGCACTAGGATAGAAAGAAGAAAATGAAGTATACACCATTTTTTTATGTCAATAAAAATCTTATGGGCATTGAATTAAATTACACTATCATAGAAAAATAATTTCTTGCAGTTGCACATGTTATTAATAAATTCTACCATTATATCATGAGCTACAAAATATTTGTGCATACTGACCATACAACTATCAGATATCTTATGAATAAACCAACGGTAAGTGGTAGGATTATTAGATGGCTTTTAATTCTATAGGAATTTTATGTGACTATTGTAGAAAAACCCAAAAAAGAAAAAGTTGTAAATTTTTTATCCAGATTGATCTCTCAAGATAACACTGCAACTAAGAATAAATTCCCAAATGAATAGCTTTTTGCTCTAGATAACAAAATACCATGGTATGTCAATATGGCCAATTACTTGGTAACTAATAAAGTGTCACCTGCACTCACCCCTCGAGAAGCTCAAAAATTAATTGAAAAGAGTGTATCTTTCTCATGGATTGATGGTTACTTGTTTAAAATAGATCCTAGCCAAATCATGTGAAGATGTGTGGTAAAAAATGAAACCCAAGATATTTTAAAAGCCTATCATGATGAACAGTGTGGTGGATGTTTTACAATAAAAATAATTGCATTTAAAATCTTACAAGCAGGGTATTATTGACCCTCATTTAAATATGTAGTTAAATATGTCAACCATTGTGATCAATATCAAAGAATGGGTTGACCAACCACACGAGAATAAATTCCCCTCCAACTACATGTGCATATTGAACCATTTGATAAATGGGGGATGGATTTTTTTGGGCCTATAAATCCATAATCTAATGGTAAGAGGCATATTTTAATGTGTACTAATTATGTTACTAAGTGGGTTGAAGAGTAGGTATTGCAGAGTGCAAAGGAGGATAATGTAGAACAATTTTTGTATGAATTTATCTTCACTAGGTTTGGTGTTCCTAGGGAGATTACCACCGACCAGGGAGCTCAGTTCACTTCAAATATGATACAAAAATTATAGATTTAGCATAGAAAAACCACCCCATATTATCCATAAGCTAATGGCTAGGTGGAGATTACCAACCATGAGTTGGAAAACATTCTGACAAAGACAATGCAACAACACAAGAAATATTGGGAAAAATGTCTTCCAAAAGTGGCATGGGCCTATCAAACTAGATGGAAGTCAACTACAGGATTTACACCATTCTAATTAGTGTATGGTAAAAATGTGATAATGCCCATAAAATTCAAAATAAAAACTCTATGGACTACTGCATAACTTAATTTGAACCCAGATGCTACACAACAAGAGTGTATTTGTCAACTAAATTAGTTGGATGAATACAGGAAAGACACATTGCAGTGCACTGAAGTAATGCAAAAATAAAGAGCAATGTGGCATGATAGCCACAAAAGGCCCAAACAATTTAAATAAGGATATAGAATTATTATATGATTTCTAATTCTATGATAGAAAGAGGAAACTCATGCAAAGGTGGATAGGCCTGTACAAGGTGGTTGATTTAATCAACAATGGAGTTGTCCATATTAAAAATTTGATGGTAACAAAATAATTCTTACGATCAATGGTCATCGGTTACGGCCTTGTCATGCACCTCAAATGCATGAGATTAATTCAGACACAGGCATGGGAGATATCTCATTTTCAAAAATATTTTTAATAGTTTTATGAACACGCACACGTTCATTGTGAAAAAAAAAAAAAAAATACAAAGAGAAAAAAGAGAAGAAAAAATATATAATGCATTCTAATATTTTAGATAGTTTTTCTTATATTTTTTGTTTTTATTTTACAAGGCTACGTGGAACTCGTTGTAGACTATAGGCATCCAGGATAACTGGGCCTATCAAGCAAGAGCTATGTACCCTATTTTTCTAGCTTTCTAGGAGTGTAGTGGATTTGAAAAGGGTACCTACTTCCCACCACGAGGGTGGTGCATATATCTGGTCCAATCTACAAGTACCTACTTCCCACTAGGAGGGTGGTGCTTGCATGTGAGTCAACATAGAGGTACCTACTTTCCACTAGGAGGGCAATGTCTGTACTCAGGCCAACACAAAGGTACCTACTTACCACTAGGAGGGTGGCACCTATTCTAGACTAGTGCAGAGGTGTCTACTTCCCACCAAGAAGGTGGTACCTAAATTTAGAAGCAGTAGAGGTGCCTACTTCCCACCAGGAGGGTGGCACCTACTTCCATGCCAAAAATAGAGGTGCCAACTTGTTAGCAATATTAAGTTTTCATTGATGTCAAAGGAGCATGGTATTCAAGGCAAAAATATTCTACAAGGGTGATAAGTTTATAAGGTTGGAAAATATATCAATGGATTCAAAAATGGACTTGATGAATAGCAACCAATGGATAAATATCCATGGCAATTATATATTTTATATGAAGCAAAGCAAGGAAAATATTTTTAAGAAAAGGATTATAATATTTAAATATCAAATTTAAATATTATAAAGAAGGACAAAGGCTTGGGACAAAAAGTTTTAAAGGCTTGGGACAAAAATATTTAAATATTACAAGAAAAGGACAAAGGTTTAAAAGTTGATTGGGACAAAGGTTTAAATATTACAAGAGAAGGACAAAGGTTTAAAATTAAATATTATAATATAAAATGGGTTTATAAGAATAGGCGCCAATGTCTTTGGAGAGCATATATAAAATAAAAAATAAAAATCATGAGCCGACATCCCAAGGTGAAATAAAAGGCATATAAATATGGGGGAAAATATTTCATTTTTGTGAATATGCAAGTATGAGCTAAATCAAAAATTTCCAACGTGTGCTAAGTCAAAAAATTCCAACGTGTGCTAATTCAAAAATTCCCAAGCATGAAAGAGACGGTGAATATTGTGTGATGTGTAGCAAAAATCCAAAGCAAGAATAAAGGATAGTAAATTTCCCATTTGGTTCCAATGGTTGGAGAAGCCTAGCTGGATGGCTAGGCCATGTTAAGGTGCTACTGTGCATGAGGTCTGAGGGTCGAAACCCATCGGTGGCAATTTTTCTTGGAAGATATCATGGTGATTTTTGTTGAGTGGAAGTGCATCGCAAGTTTAAATAAAGTGAGATCCTTTTTTGTGTTACCCATTGGGCTAGCCCAATTGGTCAAGGAGACATTGGCAAGGCACTGCGCTTTGGAAGGTCTAGGGGTCAAATCCCCTCCGTGGTAGTTAAGGTTTTTGATGCAAGGTAAGGGAAAATATTTTTGTTTTAATTTAAGTAGGAGACTAAATTGATTATTATAAAATTTGAATTATGTATGTTATAAGTTGGAGATATAAGGTGTAATTTTGATTGTTATAAAAATTGTATTATGTATGTTATAAGTTGGAGATATAAGGTGTAACTTTGGTTATTATAAAAATTGTATTCTGCATGCTATAAGTTGGAGATATAAGGTGTAACTTTGGTATTTCAATTTTATATTTTGCATATTATAAAAGAAGGAATAAGAGGTCACTTTGATATTGTTAAAGCTTTATTGTTTATATTTTTTATAAGGATTTCTAAAGTGGTTGATTTGATATTTAATCAAGAAAGGAAAAAGAGAATTGCTAACCTAATTTTGAAGGGACAAACAAAAGGAAAATTATTTTTGTCAAGACATGTTTGGGAAGCTCAAGCAAAATAAGATCATCATCATTGAGGCAGATTTAGAGGTATGGTGATTTAATTCATTTCTCAAGGTAGTTTTGTTTGAGGAAAATATTTTTGTTGTCATATAGTGGGAGGTATAAGGAATTATTGGATGTGCATTCTTTTTGCTTGAAATTGGAAGTAAATATGCAAGGGTTATAGATCAGATTTGTGAGTCAATTTATGCATTGATTTTATGGAAATTGGGAGTAAATGTGCAAGGGTTATAGATTAGATTTGAGAAGAAAATGTGTGCATTGTTCATGATTGATTTTGGGAGTAGATGAAAAGGATAGATCTATACACTATGATTAGTTTTGAAGTGAATGTGGAAATCAGCAATTACTAGGTTAGATATCAAGTGCTAGACTAAAGCTACCTTTAGATGTAATAAATGTGAGACATGTGAAATCGATAGACTTAATGAATGTGAGGAACATATTGGGCATTTTTTAGTGCATATCATTCTCTCTATGTTCATGAAGATAAAATAATTTTGGGTAGAATATGTCTGAATTGCTTTAGTTGAGGAAAGCACATTGAAGAATAGGTGAAAAAATTGATGACATCATTATGCAAGATTTGGGAATAGATGAGCATTGTTTTGTATGCAATATTTGGGAATAGATGAGCATTGTTTTGTATGCAATATTTGGGAATAGATGAGCATTGTATGTATGCAATATTTGGAAATAGATGAGCATTGTATGCATGCAAGATTTGGGAGTAGATGAGCAGTGTTTGTAAGCAAATTTTGGATCAGATTGTTGAGCACATTTATGAGCAAGTTTTGGAGCAGTGTTGAGCACTTTTGTGAGCAAATTTGATAAGGTTCTATGAGCATATTTAAGTAGTTTTTGTGAGCATAATTGAGTAGAATTGTAAGAAATATTTATGAGCAGGTTATGGAGCTGATTTGAGCAAAGTTGTGAGCAAGATTTATGAGCAGGTTATGGAGATGATTTGAGCAGAGTTGTGAGTAGGATTTGTGAGTAGGAGTTGCGAGTAGGATTTATGAGTAGGTTATGGAGCTTATTTGAGAAGATTTGTGAGCAGTATTATGAGCAGATTTTGGAGCTAAGTTGAGCAAGAGTTGTGAGCAGTATTGTGATCAGGTTTGGGAGTAGATCTGAGTAGTATTTAGAGCAGAGGGGATTGGTGTCTCCTATGGATTGGTTTCCATAAACTTGATATGGGATTGGTGTCTCCTATGGATTGGTGTCCACAAAACTAGAGCAGAGGGGATTGGTGTCTCCTGTGGAGTGGTGTCCACAAAACTAGAGCAGAGGGGATTGGTGTCTCCTATGGAGTGGTGTCCACAAAACTAGAGCAGAGGGGATTGGTGTCTCTTGTGGAGTGGTGTCCACAAAACCAAATCATAGGGGATTGGTGTCTCCTATGGAGTGGTGTCCATAAAACCAGAGCAAAGGGGATTGGTGTCTCCTATGGAGTGGTATCCACAAAACCAGAGAAAAGGGATTGGTGTCTCCTATGGAGTGGTGTCCAAAAAACAAGAATAGAGGGGATTGGTGTCTCCTATAGATTGGTATCCACGAACTTGAGAGGGGATTGGTGTCTCCTATGGATTGGTGTCCATGAACATTGTAATAAGGGATTGGTGTCTCTTATGGGTTGGAGCCCACAAAATTTATTGAGAAATTTATAAGTAATATTTCTCCGTGGATGTAGCCCATATTGGGTGAACCACGTTAAATATGTGTCTCTTATGTGTGTGGTGATTTATGCATTGTTTCATTATTGTAATTGATGATATTTGAATTTATTTCTTTGGAAAGAAAAGTAAAAGTTTTATCTTATACTTTTCACCCCCCTCTCAATATAAGTTTGTGTTCTTCAATTTCCACCGATGGTACCTACAACCATGCAAAGATGACAATATCTAGTTTTTGATGGATGGAGTAGCCTACTTTCTAGTTATCAATAGCAAAGCATGCTTACTCCCAAGATATTAATCATAGAGTACACTGAATTTCAAGTTACAATGAGGAAGGTAAATAATAAATATTTTCTTTAGCATGAGATCTCAAAATCTATAATTATGTAGTACCCAATTAAAATCACTTTGGAAGGATTGCACCGCATAAAAAAATGCAAGTCACCAATTTTTTTGTACACTAAAATCAATGCATAAATTAATCAAGTTGCACCACTGGGCATCATACACATAATGTTCCATGAATTCACCCAAGTATGTATTGATTTTTTTGTTATGTATATGCATAGTTATCACAAAAAACATCTCGATGTTAAGTGCCAATACCTACTCCACATTTTTTGTGTCCAT
Source organism: Wollemia nobilis (assembly GCA_028583015.1). Classification (NCBI taxonomy): domain Eukaryota; kingdom Viridiplantae; phylum Streptophyta; class Pinopsida; order Araucariales; family Araucariaceae; genus Wollemia; species Wollemia nobilis. The sequence goes on along the minus strand of JAQPPZ010001320.1, from coordinate 336,016 downwards.
TCATGCAACTCTATGTCTATCATTCACCATGTACATGGCACCAATCAGGCATGGGAAATAACAACTTAATCTACCTACATCAAGGCACATACCTTGAAATAAATTACATGATTATCATAGTTATTGCTAAAAATAGGGGTGTAGTCACCTACTACAGGTAAGAATATAGTTTCATGCTATTAAAACATATATAGTTATTGTATAAACACCATAAAGGCAAGAAACAAAGTATGGCATCCATGAGAGGGCCTTCAAAAAATCATATGGAGAGGAAAAATGAGCCCATGGTCTTATGGGCATCATAGGGTTTGTTTGGGGATATTTTGAAGTTGCAATATGGATAGAGTACTACATTTTGGTCGACCAGGGCTAAGACTTTGCTACAACACAAGAAATCATAGCATCAATAGACAATATGGTCATGTGCATGGGGGTTTTTGGTGATACCGATGATAGAGGAATACATGGTAGAAGTTATCGATCTACCACACACAGGGGACTAAATGTATAAAGGAGATAAAATTTAGCAATGTGCTCAATGATTCTTTGGGAAACGAACAATGTAGTTGATACATTCAAGGTTTCCAAAGAAATACCTCCCAGAAGCATGGATTTTGGTGTTTGAATAATTAGCATGATTCTTCACTTGCATAAAGAGATGCTCATGGCTCAACGTAAATAATTTTTATTATTGAACCATTTATTGCATGGGGATAAAATCAATGTCTTGTTTTATCTAATGAGTGCCCTATTGGATGAAGCAAGAAGATATAGGATAGGTACACCAATGAAGTTATCTCATCATGGGCTCATTTCAAACCTAATTTTACATGCCCAAGGATAAAGGGTTGCATCGCCACCACCAATCACCACAAAATAGTAGGCTGCATATGAATCATCCAAAGAGTAGCATAAATATATTTTAGATGCAGAGATAGATGCACCTACTTCCTAACACAATGATTCATATGGGGAGGTAGGGTACCCTAACTTAATCCCATACTAGAAAATATTTTTATCTACATCCAATATTTGGGTAAAAATAAGCACTTTGGTTTTTTACAGTTCATCGACAAGAGGAGAAGACTAAACCCTAATGGAGGAACAAGCAGCCTAGGTTTTGCAGGGTTTGGATTCTATTGAAATACCCTATAGTGAGTCTTTTGAGGAGGACATCCAAGCCCAATTATAGTATATTAAATCCTAGGCCTCCAATTGGAAGGAGAAATACAATTATGTGCAGGTAGAGTTTTAGGAATTTTAGCGAGTTACCACATACAACAAAAATTTGACCACAATGTGCTATAGTTGAAAAATATTGTGCAGCAACTAGAGAATATAGTGCAACAATTATGGCAATTTCTCACGGAGAGGGAGAATAAAATCAATATTGTTATATATATGGATTGGGCCATGGACCCAAAAAATTCTTCCACTTATTCTAAGGAAAAGGTGGTTTCTATCATGGCATACCAATTTGATGTTAAAAAATTAGCATCAAATAACTAGTAGTCTGACGTAGGGGTGCAACAAGAAACACATATGATAGATTCTTCTAAGGAACAAGGGAGTCCTACAATATAGAAAGGACCCATATTCATTGACATCTCCAACAATGAGGAGGTTGTGGCTACCTAGTCAGCTGGTGAGTCAGTAGAACACTCTGCTAATACCCAATCAATTGGTTAGTTAGAAGCTAAATATTTTATGGTTTCTTAGTTAGTTGATGATTCAATAGAACACTCTTTTCTTTCCCAATCAACTAGTTAGCCAGCAGCTAAATACTTTATTGTTAAATCACTAGAACATGTAATGGGGGATGACCAGTAGTTTCCACCCTAAAGGATAGATCTAGTATTTTTTCTTGACTCATCTATAGTAACAATGCAAGAAAATAAGGGCAATAAGGGAAAATAAGTGGCCCTAGCACAACATCATAAATCAAAATGGAAGGTATAGCATGATCCCAAATCTGATGAAGAATAGGTTGTGTTAATGAATTCTCATCGATGTCAACTAGATGCACTCAAAGAAAGTCTAGAGCAAACCAAGGTAGCATGATGAACTAACAAAAAATGAATAGAGAGCCAGGTATTAGTATTAACCCAACACACCCAACATAATTTAGACCATTGTACATTTCTATCGATGTATGTCTATCTACAATGCTAGAGTATTTCTATTAGATATGACTATTTGGAAATTATCCCATGATACCTCCACCAGCGAGAATATGTTAACCTCTACCACCATATCCTATGAAGCCTGACGTAGAGGCCAAATATGAAGTTGCAGATAAAGGAGCATCATTAGTAGGTTCATAGGTAGTAGTTCTACAAGAAGTCCAACTAGCCAATATGTCACAATTTTAGCCATGGGAGACTCCAAAGGTCACGAAGGTAGTACATCTACTTGAAGATCATTTCCTCTAGCAACAAGCCATGTCAATCCTTTAGTGTGGTATAGCCACTATTGTTGGACCACTAGAAGAGGAAGTAGCTCCTAGTCAAACCAACAAACATGGTCTATACCAAAGAAATTGGAAAAATATAAGGCCATAGCTTTTGAGTGGTGTTGTTGAAACAAGGCATATTGGAAATTTGTCAACGAAAGAGGGGATTACACACAGAAGATGACATGAGGACATGTCAATGGTTAGGCATATGGTATGATGAGCACCAAAAATACTCATTTTTATGCATGTCTAAAAGGGTATTGTATGGCATATTTAACACCAAAACCTTTGTATAATTATTACATGTATTTTGATAGAAAATAAAGTATTATGTTTGACTAGTGTTTTTAGTTGAAAATGTGCATAGATGCAGGTTTTTGTTACTTCTTTTACATTTTTCAATCGAGGTCCCACATGGACCTGGTAATGCATAAATAATATAATATTTTGAAGTGTGAAGACATCTTAAAAGAGATATGGTAAATGACGGAGGTACCTACATTTTTCTAAGGGTAGGATGACTACTTCCCACAAGGAAGTAGGTGTCTATGTCTCAACATAGGTAGGTGCCTATATTCCAATGTAGGTAGGTGCCTATATCCCAGGCATAGGCAGGTGCCTATATCCTGGGTGCAAGCAAGCACCTACATCCCAAATACAGGTAGATGACTACGGTCAATGGGTATATAGTACCTATATTTCATGTATAGACTGATTTATCAGAAGAGCACACAATTTTAGAAAAAAACTATTGTACAAAATAGGGGATAATCATTCTTATCTTTTGACGATTAATTTTAGAAATGACCACTCTTTTAATAGATAAAAATCATAGTTGTGCACACACCTATCATAGTGAATCACAATCTATGATTAAAATAGCATCCTAAATAAACTATTTTTGTAACAAGGAGCAGTTGCATTCTACATAAGAATACAAACCATTTGTAAAAATAAAATTTGTGAATTTTTAATAATTGTACTGCATAATTTATCAATAAAGTTTTTTTTGAGTGTTTTTATTCACGTGGACTAAAAGAGTGACTTTAAAGTAATCAGTCGAGTGGACCAACTACGATAACTTGGGCCCACTCCAAGTAGTAATCCTCCCTTGTTTTATTTTATTTAGTTGTGTTTTTATTTTTTTTGCAATTTATTTTCAATCATGTATTTATTTCTCTATAATTTAATTATAGTTGTGTGTTTATTTCCTGCATTTCCTTTCTGTAATTTTAATTTAGTCTTTCATTTTCAGCATTTTAATTCTGCAAGTGTGTGTTCATTAATTTATTTATTTATGCATTTATTTTTTTTGCTTTAATTAAATCTGTAATTTGCTTTAGTGGTTTGGTTAAAATGGGAACTACATGAAAAAAAAATCCCACCACTAAACCATTAGATACCTAGGACTCCATCTCTCATAATACATACATATACTTTGCATAGGTACTCACAATTTTACGGACTCCCAGATTGACATAGATGGATAGACTTAGCATGTTTTATATAACACCATTTCTGCTCACCAATTAGGTTCCTAATTAATTGTTATGAGGCTTAAATAAGACCTCATTAGAATAGGTTATTTTAATGTGTAATATCATTTTATGTTCATTTGAATTTCATGTAATATGGATTTGGGAACCCTAACCCTAATCTCATTTTGTTCAATATATAATTCCATAACACAAAGGGAGAGATGAGATTTTTTATTCTCTCCATTGTCAAAAATCTTCTTCATTTTTATTGTTTCATGTGGTTGAGCTTGGGTACCTAGCATTGATCCTTTCTATAATTTGTTATCAAGTTCGAGTTCATGTTCGAATTCGACAATCTTGAAGTTCGAAAGAAATTCGTCATGTTTAAAAATTCGAAATAAAATTTGACATAAAATTCGATATATTATAAATGTGTATATATGAACTTGGATGTATACACATAATATTTTTTATGGATTGAATATAAAACCAATATTTTTCAATACATTACCCCGTACAATAATTGAAAATAAAAATAATAATAATAATAATAAACTCTGAAAATTGGGTACTCATCCACTCACTGAATCAATAATAAAACTAAATGTCTTCTCCATTACCCGTACAATAATTACAAATAAAAATAATAATAATAAACTCTCTCCTCCACTCACTAAATCAAAATAATAAATGTAAATCTTCTCCAAACAATTTGGTGTCATTTCACACCGTGTAAATTACATAACTTACATTGTAAATTCGTAAAATTATTATTTTTTTATATATATAATTCATATTCCCCTGCATGATCTGCAATACCAAAGCTAAATCGACCCAATTCTAAGCATATTGAATCTGGGATATTAACTAGTAGCAAACAATGATAACGATGTTATAATGAAAAGGATTACTTATTATGGTGGAGAAGTCTGCAAGGGACTGCACTAGTATCCTATTTCTTCCTCCCATCCACAAAATTTGCTATTCACTCACAGATAGAAAATAAGAATATTATAGATCGAAGTTTAAAGACCCACGATAGAACAAAGCATTTACAAAACTTAAGATTATTAGCCCAACACTAATGTAAAATTTAGGATTTTTTTTTTGTTTTTTTGGAGGGAGGAAATCCGTTGAATTTTTGTATTAGGTCTGTAAAAAATTAAAACCACGCAAGTCGTATTTTGGACCAAAAAAAACTTGCGGGGCATTTTTTCCTTCTGCATGTTTCTAATGTTTTTCCATGCCAAATTTAGGCTTTGTTCACCCGTTTTCTTTCTTCAAAACATTTCCACTCAATTTTTTACAATGCCAAATTTAAGGTTTGTTGGTCATCTTTACATTCTGCATGCATTTCTACTCAATTTTTTCACATGCATTTGGGGTTTGTTCATCGTGTTTCCCTGCATTTCTACTCATTTTTATCTCAAACCAAATCCAAAGTTTGTTTGCTAAATTTATTCGTGAAGATGTTAAATTCAAAAAAATTTGAATTTCATCTTAAATATTCAACGAATTTGATAACTAAGCTTAAGTATAACCAAAAAAGAGTGTAGTCAAAACTGAGTACGAGTGTGAGTGCAAATTGGGAGTGAGTGCAACTAGGTGCGAGTGCAAGCCAAGAGCAAGGAGGAAGTATGAGCAAGAAGCAAGAAGTAGAAAGCAAAGTGCGATCAAGGAACAAGTGCCACTTCTTGTTCCAGATCTTAGGAGAATTTAAAGGATTCATGTGAAGAAAATCTAGGTAACATGGAAAGAAAGTCATTTTTGAAAGTCCTTACTAAAAGTAAGAATGACCTAGTTGGAAGTATGGATGCCCTAGCTAGCAATAAGAGGAAGAGTGAATCTATGGCAAACCTTATCTAGGTAGCAGATACTACACCAGAAGTGATTATCAAGGATGAGATGATTGAGCATGATATAATGGTTCTTAAAACCAGAGGGTTAATATGTAAGTTCCATGGATACTGGCTAGGTTTTTTGAGATTCAAAATTGGATCAAGTGGAAGTGGGGATTGAATTCAAATTACTCCATGACTTTTCTTCCAAAGGATTTTTCCTCATTATTTTCTCTAGTTCAGAAATAAGGGATAAAATAATGGATGGAGGCCCTTGGTTTAGGGGTAAAGATGCATTATATTTAAGACCTTGGAGTGAGAATTTTTTATGGATACAAAGACTATTAAAAGGCTTCTAGTATGGATTAGGCTTTTTGGACTTCCTTATCAACTCATCAATAAGGAGGTTTTGAAGAATATTGGTAATACTCTAGGTGAATTCATCTAGGAGGGACCAACTACTAAGGAGAGAAGGCATGTTGTATACACTCAAATATGTGTTGCCATGGATATTTCAAAACCTTTACCATAGTCAATTAGGATTAAATTTGAATCAAGAGAATGGGATCAACAAGTGGATTATGAAAATATTACATTTTGATGTCATAAATATCATGAAACTAGGCACATGGCAAGAGATTACAAAGTGAAAATGATGGAGGAAGAGATGGAAATTTTTGGGCATGAGGGTAGCTTCAATTTGAAATAAGGAGATCATATCATAGGAGAAGCTAGGTCAAATCAAGGATTTTCCACTCCTAAGAAAGTGGCAAGAAAAACCCCTCTACATCATCAAATGGCAAAGGCTATTATAGTTCACTTGAATCAACCATTAGAAGAAAAAATGATATGAGGGATGAGGAAGTACAATGTACAAGTTCAAATATAGGAGTTAAAGGTGCAAAGGAAGAGGGGAAGGCAAATTTTAAAGCAAAGGAAGATGGGGAGGTGAATTTTAAAGTAAATGAGGTGAAGGAGGTCAAGCTTAATCTAAGTAAATCATCTTTATTTTCCTCAAGTAGCATAAAATCTTCTCCTTACAATAAAATTGAAAGTAGTATAGAGTGTATTCCTTGCACTTTAGGGTTTCAAGAGTAGTATAATAAAGAAAATTTATGGAGGATATCTAAGGAAATTTAGGGTTTCTAGGCCAACATAAGAAAGTAATGACTATGGAGGATCATCTATGTACTTTAGAGTTTTAAGGTAATATAAAGAAGAAAATGTTAATGAGGCTATTCCTTGCACTTTAGATTCTTTAGGGCAACATAAATCTTTAGAAGATAAGTCTCATTATGAACAATATGAAAAAATAGAAGAGATTGATGAAGATGAGAGTGTTGGTGGGAATGGAAGGAGAGGAAGGCCATCAAAGTATGAACAAAGAGAAAAATAAACTCAAAAGGATATTGATTTGGGAAGCCAAATAAAAATATCATAGGTGTTAATAAGAAGTGGGGCTAAGACCACTAATAAAAATAAAAAGTGTTGATGATGAAAATGATATCATGGAATATTAGGGGTATGAATAAGACCCTTAAAAAAGAGTTATTAAGGAATTAATAGGTTGTTATAGTCTTGAGTTTATTTTAATACAAGAAATAAAATTAAGTAGTGAGGAATGTAAGGATGCTTTTAAGAAGATTTGGAAGATGGGTGATTGTTTAGCAATTTCTTCTATAGGAGCTTAAGAGGGTATTGCAATAATATGGGATAAATGCAAATGGTATGGGCAATTATTAGAAGCAAAAAGTAATTGGGTTGTTAGATTATTTTATAAGAAAGAGGAAAACATCAAAGTTGGGGTTATAAATGTATATGCTCCAACTATAGTTACTCCTCATGAAATATGTTGGAAGGACCTTAGCATATTTTTATCAAATACAATGATGATTCATTGTGATCTATGGATTCTTGGGGTGATTTTAACATTGTTCTATCTCCTTTGGAAAAGAAGGGTGGTATTCTAGGATGGTCTAAATCAATGCAATATTTTGCTTCATTTTTCAATTCAAATGATCTTTGGGATGTTAGTCCTTCAAGTTTTCAATATACATGGGATAATAGATGCATTGGGAAAATCATATAGTAGAAATATTGGATAGATTCTTGTTATCCAATAAATGGTTGCAAATAAAGTATACAATCTCTTTAGATATTTTATTGTGAGTAGGATCAGATCACAAACCCATTCTTTTGACTTGTGATTTACCTAATAATGGTCATCCAAAGCCATTTTACTTCTAGTCTATGTGGCTCCAAGACCTTAATTTTTTCTAGATGGTTATGTTATGGTGGGATGAATCAAAATTTGAAGGATCATGTATGTATATGTTTGTTCAAAAGTTGAAATATTTAAAGGAGCAAATGAATATTTGGAATGCCAAATATTTTGGTAATATTTTTAAAGAAAAGAAAGAAATTGAATCCAAGCTCAAAAATTTACAAGAGATAGTAGAAATTAATGGAATGGATCAAGATTCTTATGTGAAAGAAAAATAATTACTTTCTTATTATCATAATGCATTGAAAAATGAGTCATATTGGTTCCAAAAATCTAGAGAGAAATGGCTCAAGGAAGGATATAGAAATACAAAAATTTATGCTATAAAAAAAAAATTTTTTTTTTATCACATCAAAAATATTTTAACTCTAGATGGAAGAAATATTGAGGATGAAGAAGATATAAGGAAGGAAGCAATTAATTATTTCAAAAATATTTTGTTAGATATTAGGTAAGATAAGGAGGCACAAGATAATCTTTTATAAAATATTCCATCAATTATCACATAGGGATAAAATGAAAGCTTGATGAAGAATATATCTATGGAGGAGCTCCATGAAGTAGTTTTCTCTTTCCATCCTAACAAGGCACTTGGTCTTGATGGATTTCCTATAATTTTCTTTCAAAATTTTGGGATTTATTGAAGAGTGATATGTTAGTTGTGGTTGAAGAGGCTTAAAAAAGGAAGGCTATAATAAGTGATATCAATGCTACTTTTATTATATTGGTTCCCAAGAAAGGTGAGATAAAATATTTTGATAATTTTTATCCAATAAGCCTTTGTAATATGATTTATAAGATCATTTCAAAAATTATGGCAAATAGGTTGAAGGGCATTCTAGGTTGTGTTATCTTAGAGGAACAAGGTGGTTTTGTTTATGGTAAATAAATTCTTGATGGTATAATTATTGCATAAGAGGCCATACATTCTCTTCATTCCATGAAAAACTAGGTATGCTTATGAAATTAGATATGAACAAAGCATATGATAGGGTTTCCTAGAATTTTCTACATGATATTCTCAAAAAGTTTGGTTTTGATTATAGTTGGTGTGAATGGATTAAATGTTGTTATAGCACTATAAAATTTTCTATTTTGATCAATGGTTCTCTTGTTGGTTACTTCAAGTCATCTTGTGGACTTCATCAAGGTGATCCACTTTCTCCTTATCTATTCATTATTCTTGTGAAAGCATTAGGGAGAGCTTTTTCAAAGGTAAAAATGGAAGGAAAAATCAAAGGTATTCAAGTTGCAAAAAATGGTCCCTTTGAATCTCATCTCCAATTTTTTGATGATACTTTTCTTTTGGGTCATCCCTTAGTTAATGAGGCCATGGAGTTTAAATCAATATTATCATGCTATGAGAAGGCTATTGGATAGTTGGTTAATACTATAAAATCTAAGATTTTTATTAATATTACCCTAGATTTACAACAAATTATTATGAATATTTTAGGGTTTAAAATTGAAAATTTCCATCAACCTACTTGGGTATTCCTTTGTCTCATAAAGGAAATAAAAAGGAGCTTTGGATATCTTTTTGGATAGAATGAAAGCTTGTTTGGTAGGTTGGAAATGTAAGTTCTTAACCATGGTAGGAAGGCTACAACTCATAAAGACTACATTGCAATCCATCCCTATTTATATGATGTCACTTTCAAGATTGCCAATAGGTATAGCATTAAAAATTGATAAAATTCAAAGAGACTTTCTATGGAAAGGTTGTGAGGAAAAATTTAGGTTTCCTCTTTGTAAGTGGGATAGGGTTTGTAAAGGAAAGAATATTGGAGGAGTAAGCTTGTAGAATTGTAGACTTATGAATTTGGCATTAGGAGCAAAGCTTGGGTGGATATTATTTAGAGATCAAGGAAAGAATTGGGTAAAAATATTACTTCAAAAATATATAGGTTCTCTTGATGCAATGAAATTATTTAGGAAAAGAACTCTACCCAAAGGATCATCAACATGGAACTTCATATTAGATAGTTTACAATTGATAAAGAAATATATTAGATGGTCAGTTAATGAGGGGAGTTATGCAAATTTTTGGTTTGATGCTTGGTTGAAGCCTTATCCTCTTATCTCTGACTCAAAATGGCAACCATTGGCTCAAGCATGCCTAGCTTGTAAAGGTCCAAAGGTCAAAGACTATATTATTATGAGCAACAACTCTAGATCATGGATTTTTTTAGTAACCTAGTTGAAGGAGAGGAACTCAAACAAATTGTAGATGAACTTCAAAATATGCTTCAAGAGTTTTATTTGAATTTTTACATGAAAGGATGAGTTGGTTTGGAATTTATCAAAGGATGGTGGATACTTGATCAAGTTGGGATATGAGGATTTAGAACAATCAAAATTTCCTTCTCCCAAATATTTTCCTTGGAAGAATGTTTGGTCATTAGAGGCTCTCCCTAAGGCCTCAACATTCCTTTGGTTAGTAGTTCAAAGTAAGATTCTTATAGGAGAGAGTCTACAAAGAAGAGGATATTATGGACCTTTTAGATGTGCCTTGTGTGAGAAGGATTTAGAAACATTAGACCATTTACTTCTTCATTGTCCCTTTGCTCACACCATTTGGGGTTACTTTTAAAATATGAAATTATATTGGGTAGCTCCATCAACATTGAAAGAGTTGATGAAATGTTGGATTAATTATTTCAAAGCTAAAGCATTATGTATTCTTTGGAGGATTGGCCCTACCATTATTTGTTGGAATTTATGGCTTGAAAGAAAATAATTTTAAAAATCTCAAAATCATGCCCAAGTTTGGAACCATATTATTGCCTCTCTTGCAGAATGTCTACAAATATGGTGCTCATCATGGGAAGTCTCAAGTGTAGAAAAAGAGGTGCTAATAACTTGGCTATAGGATTTGAACATACATGGAAGAGTCATCTACGATAATGGAATTAAAACAAAGGATCTACTTCGATCTAGGGTAAAATGGAAATGTCCAAAAATTGGGTTTATCAAAATTAATTTTGATGGTGCTTCTAAAGGAAATCTAGGAAAAGCTGGTGGAGGTGGTGTTTTTAGAAATAGTGAAGGCAAAATTCTCCTCACTTACTCAGAATCATATGGAACTTCAACTAACAACTATGCAGAGGCTAGGGCACTTCTTACAGGGATTAAAATTGCAATAGAAAAGGATGGAAATATATTTCAATTGAGGGGATTCACAAATTATCATCAATGCTATTAACAAAAATGGATGTGGAGACTGGATAAAAAATAATATTATTGTTGATGTTCATCACCTATTACTTAGAGGTAATCTCTTGGAAGTGTGAGCATATTTATAGAGAAGGAAATTGAGTAGCAGATAATTTAGCCAATTGTGGTGTTGATCTTCATCTTGGTGAAATTCAAATTTTAGAAGGCAATTGGCCAAGTGAGATTTTATCTCTTAATCAAAATGATGTCAAGGAGTTGATTGTGGAAACATAGCACTTTGAGGAAGTTGAAGAATATATTTAATAGAAAAAGAAATAAAAATTGTGATAAAAAATATGCTTTGAGCAACAAATGTAATATTTTGGTATTTTGATGGGAGTGGCCCCCAATAGAAGCCACATATAACTTATTAAAAAAAATAACATGTAATATATGGTTTAATTGGCCTAAAAGTAGATGTAATATTTTGATGAGAGAGGTCCCAAAAGAAACCACGTATAGCTTATTAAAATAGAAACAATCTATATACCCTTTAAAAAAATTAAAATTGATATTTCAAATTAGAGACTAGATCAATTACATATTTAAAAAAAAAAAACATTGCACTTTTTATATTAAATTAGGTTATTAAAGAGGATTATATACCTTTTATATAAATCAAAATCTACAATTAAAATATTAAACTTATAAAAAATGAATTTTGGTTGCAAATTATTATAATAAATGCTTGGGAGAAAAAATTTAGTGACGAAGAACAAGGGAACGTATACATACTAAATCAAATCAAATTCAAAAATTAAGGGTGAGGATGAATGGGAATAGGCAATAAGGGTTTTTCAATCAATAAGTCATCCTAGGTGCCAAGCTTGGTAGAGGTATTAGAGGCCTACAAATATGTTTTAGAACCTCAAGGGCTATAAAATGGGTTAAACAAATGAATTTAGATTTTTAAATGTAGATTTTTAAAATATTATTATTGTTTTTTGTTGGTGGTTTGAAGGAGGGTTGAGCTAATTTACAATTATTTTATTTTTATCAAACATAAATATGTTTTAAAAAACTAATATCCTAGTTTAAAATGGTTATGATAAATTAAAAATGAATATATATATTTATATATATATATATATAGATATAGATATATATATCCTAGCTTTGTGTACTTTTTTTTTCAATGAGTTTACACAGGTTTTCATGAGGGGTCCTAGTCTAGCTTTGTGTACTTTTTTTTCAATTGATTATATTGGTCCCACCCATATTACATCATCACCACATAGTGGTATTAACAAATTTTGGATATTATCCATGTATCACTTGGTAGTAGTGGTATTAACAAAGTTTGGATTTTATCCATGTATCACTTGGTAATATTTGAACCTTGGTCTCCTCCTTAAATGTTGAGGAATTTAATCGATTGAGCTAATGCCACTTGATTAGCTTTGTGTACTTTAATTCTATAAAAAAAATATTTTTAATGATGTTTAAAATTGTAAAGTATATTAACTCATAGTCTATTTATTTTAAAAAATGAATGCCTAATTTGGAAATTAATATACTAATACTCTATTCATGGAAAGTATACCTTGCTCTATATATATATATATATATATATATATATTTGTAGAATATATATCCAAAAATATTTAATCAAAATAATCATCATACACAAAGTTTCATATAAGTCACACTAGGTGTGTTCTTATAAAATATTTTAAATAAGGACTTCAAAAAAACATTATTTAATGGGTCTACTATTTTTCATATTATATTCATATTATACATTTACATCCCAATGTTTCATTAGTTTACAAGTTTAGATTCTTAATGGAACTATTACTTATTCCTTGTTAAAGTTGAACATACTATATTTTTGCAAAAAATTAACCCTAAAAGGACCAAAAGTGTTCCACTATAACATGCACTTATCCCTATTTTTGAAGAAAGAAGGTGCAAAAAGTATCTATACACTGATATGAGGAGTGGTGGAGGAAGCGGAGGAAGTGGAGGAGGAGCAAAAATGACAGGCAAGAATTTTGAACCAACGGAAGGAGAAGATCCAGAGGTAGGGCAGAATGTTGTAGCTAGAAAGGAAAAGGATTCCCTGTCAGCTCAGTTTGAAAAGGCTAAAGGTACAGATCCTCCAGATAAACCCTCAGACAAAGGGTCCCACTGGGGTTCGAGAGCTGGCAATAAGGGCCCAACATTTTTGGAAATGCTGAAAGGGAAAAATAAGGAGCCAGTCAGTGAACTATCGCCCCTAATACCAAACAATAATAGGTTAACTATGCCAATGGAGATTATGGAAAGATTCTTGGATATGGAGGCATCATCCTTAGTTGGCAAGTTTTTGGGAGGAAGGTCAGACATTGAGACTATTCGCTCATGGGCCACGACAAAGTGGAAAACTTCAAGAAGCTTAGAAATCATAGCCATGTCAAGAGGTTTTTTTATGATAAGACTCAACAACAAAGATGATGCAGAGCACATCTTGACAGGAGGACCCTGGTTTCTAGGAAGGCATAGCCTCTTTCTGAGGAAGTGGGGGGAGGATTTCAACCCTGAGAAGCAAAACATTAATATAGCACCCATTTGGGTCCACTTACCAAACCTCCCAGCCCAATTTGTTAATGAGTACTGGCTTAGTGGCATAGCAAAGATGATAGGAGAGCTCGTGGTAATAGACCATTAAACCCGGGAAAGGACTAGACTGCCACATGCTAGGATCTGTGTAAATGCAAACTTGGATTTTGATCTACCTTCTTAGGTGGAACTAGCATATGGAGAGTTTCTAAGGATTCAGCCTGTGGAGTATGAGAACAAGCTAGAATTTTGTAGCGTGTGCAAAACCCAGGGCCACCTTCAAGCCCAATGTCTAACAATAACTACAAATAAGGAAGCCACGAGCGAAGGTTTTCTAGGGAAAGCTAATGGGAGAGGGATCCCAAATTTTCAAGGACCGCGTCTTAACTTGGAAGGATACAGACAAGTTAAGAATAACTAGGCTGACCAAGCCAACATAGAACTAGCAAATATCCAGGAGAAAGGAAAGAAACATAATGAGGGAGGAAAAAATCATAAGGTATGTAATAAATATCCTAGCTTGAACATGTTTGATATCCTAGCAAATATAGAAGTTGAAAAAGAAAACAGTAAGGATGATACTATCAGTGTTAAGTTTCCTAAAAACCTAGACTCCCCATCCAAATTGGGACCATCCTCAGTTATGACAAAAAGCCACAAAATCTATGCTCAAAATGAAGAAAAATTGCCAGGTCATTTCAGTTTAAACATGGAAAAAATAGATTCAAGAGTCGAAGTTGTGGAAACAAGAGGCAGGAATGTAGCTCCTAATCCGATAGTGGAGAAAATTATCCCTTATCAGACTAGCCCAACGGTAAAAGATTCCTTGAAGGAAAGCCCCCTGTTTAGGAACCAGATAGGAGAGGTGAACCAAAAAAAGGCTGAGAGGATGAAGAGGGAATTGAAAACCCCCAAAATGAGGAAGAAGTTTCAATCCCTAGACTATCACAGTATATGCCCCCTCATTTTAGTCCAAAACAAACTAGAAGCACCACCAAGCCTCCGATAGGTTATGGAAGTGAAAGAAAGAAAGGTATAATATCTACATCAGAGCACTATAGAATGAGAATCAATGAATAAATTACAAACGGAAAGCAAAGAACATTGTTACAACAAGCTATTCCTGGCCAGGATAATAGCAAAATTGACAAACCCCCTTTGGCTCAGGGAAGGGTGCGGGGAAAAAATATCAAATAGTATAAAGAAAGGTTCTCTCATGGAATATGAGAGGCCTAAACGACCCACCAAAATAAAGGATGGTGAAGTCTATAAGGAAGGATTGGAATCCTACTATCATTTTTCTTCAAGAAACCAAAACAGATGCGGCACAATCAGCACTTATAGCTAGAAGGATTTGGAAGCAAGGGGAAGTGGACTTTCAACAAGCGATAGGAGCATCTAGGGGCCTCATGATCTTATGGGATCCTATTAAAATAGAAGGAAGTATTATTCAGGCAAATGAAAGAGTCTTAAGCATATTATTTCATGATTTTGATACTAATAAGAATTGGATTATGTAAAATATTTATACCCCCACCTCTGTCCAAAGGCGGTCTGAACTATGGGACTTTTTGGGGAATTTGAGCCAAGCTTTTAAAGACATTCCTTGGGTGATTGGGGGAGATTTCAATACCCCCCTTTACCCATCTGATAATAAGGGAGGATCTAGGTTACCCTCAAGGAGCATGGAGGACTTAAATGAATCATTAACACAAATGAATTGATGGATGTAAGGCTAAAAGAAGCCAAATTTACATGGAGTAACAAGAGGATAGGAAGTCATCTGATTCAAGAAAGGTTGGACAGGTTTTTTTAATCCAAGGAAGCTACAACAATGTTTGGTGATTCAGTGTTACAAGCCCTTCCTAAATGCGCTTCAGACCATAATCTTATTCTATGGGAGGAATTTCAATCTAACTCCTTTAAAAATCCATTCAGATTTCTATAAATGTGGGTTAAACATCTGGACTTCAAGAAACGAATAGAGGAATGGTGGTAGCAGCCTATCCAAGGAAGTGCTTCCTTCAAACTATCTCAAAAACTTAAGATGGTGAAAAACAACCTTAGAATATGGAATAAATAAGTCTTTGGAAATATTTTTTAGAATAAGAGAGTAGTGGGGGGAAAACTAAGAATAATAGAAATTAAAATCCAAAATGGAACCTATGATGAGGTGACAAGGACTGAAGAGAAGGAAACCCTTTGCGAGTTTTATAATATTTTAGCTTGTGAGGAGATGTATTGGAGGCAGAAATCAAGGGCATTATGGCTAAAGGAAGGGGACTCTAATTCAAATTTTTTCCATGTTACCACATTGAGCAATAGAAGCAACAATATTATTATAAATTTAACTAAGGTGTATGGATCATCAACTCAAAACATTCAGGAGATCAGGGAGGAGGCTATTAATTTTTTTAGTTCATTATTGGGTGAAGAACGGGCCTATAATGCCCAAGCAAAGGACTCTCTCCTTCAATTCATTCCACAACTCATTTATGAAATGATTAATGAGTCTCTTACAGTAGCTTTTTTAGACGAAGATATCAAGGAGGCTTTGTTTAACATGGATCCTAACAAATCTCCTGAGCCGGATGGGTTTTCACCATGGTTTTTCCAAGTTTGTTGGGATATTGTTGGAGCAAAAGTTATTGCTACAATCAAGGAGTTCCAAAGTTCAAATCATATTCCAAGGGGTTTCAATTCAACTTTCATTGCTTTGATCCCTAAAGGCCCCAACCCCAAGACTATGGCTGACTTTAGGTCGGTTAGCCTATGTAATATATCCTATAAAATTCTATCCAAAGTTTTAGCCAACCATTTGAAGAAAGTTCTACCAGTTATCATTGATCCAAGTCAATGAAGTTCTGTACAAGGAAGATCAATATTATATGGAGTTATTACTGTTCATGAGGTTCTTCATACAGCCGCTCAGACCAAAAAAGTAGTCATGGCTTTAAAGTTAGACATGAACAAAACGTATGATAGGATAAATTGGGAATTCATAGAGGCAATTTTATTAAAATTTGGCTTCAACATGAAATGGGTCAAGTTAATAAGAGAGTGTATTTCTAAGCCTTGTTTTTTAGTTTTGGTTCATGCGTCTACTGCAGGTTTTTTTCAAAGCAAATGTGGTCTAAGACAAGAAGATCCCATAAGTCCTATTATGTTCATCATTGTAGCTGAGGCCTTGGGAGGAACCATTAAGGTAGCAGCGGTAGCTGGACTCATATCTGGTATCAAGGCCATGTCACTAACTACCCTGGTGACACATCAACAATTTTTTGATGATACATTGCTCCTGACTTTGGCTTCTGTGGTTGAGGCAAGAAGGATTAAAAATATTCTCATAATGTATGAAGAAGCGGTTGAATGAAAGTGAATTTTGATAAGAGAAAACTTTATTTCATCAATACCCCCATTCCTAGGCAAAACAAAGATATCAAGGATCATGGAATGTCGGATTGCATCCCTTCCCACCTCCTATTTAGGTCTTCCCCTGTTTACGTGGAAACCTGAAGGATCAATGTGGAACATAGTTCTGGAGAGGATCCAAAAAAAGCTAGCAAGGTTGGAAAGGACATCTATTATCTCAAGCAGGCAAAGCAGTTTTAACTATGGCTTCACTTCAAAGTATACCCGTTTACTTCCTATCAGTGTTCAAAGCTCCCAGCAAGGTGTATCACAAAATTGAGCAGCTTCAAAGAAAATTTCTTTGGTCAGGGACTGAGGATAAGAAAAGGATCCATTTAGTAGGTTGGAACAAGGTTTGCAAACTTAAATCTAATGGGTGGTTAGGATTGAGGATATTTGCTCATATCAATACAGCTTTGTTAGCCAAACAAGCGTGGCGGTTATTGACTAAGGTCGATAATGAATGGACTGCCATAGTTAGGAGGAAATACCTCCAAGGTGTGAACTTCCTTAATGACAACTTAGCAAGCAGGGGGTCTACTTTTTGGAAGGCAATCATCATGAGTAGGGATCTTGTCAAGAAAGGTCTTAGATGGATTCTAAGAAATGGGCAAATAATATACTTGTGGAAGGATCGATGGGTGAGAGCTTAGGAGTTATCCCAGAATCCTCATTTGGCTAGGATTCAAGAGCATATGGAGTAGCATATTGGGAAGAAGGTTGCAAATTATATGTGGCAAGATATAAATATCAATAGGTGGAAACACATCATAGTATAGGGTTTTGAAGCGGAGTCTGAAGAGCTTTATAACATTTTAACTCAAAGAAATTATTCCCTCTGGAGAGGATGAATATCGCATTGTTTGGGCTGAGACTAAAAGTGGTGACTTCAGAGTTAATTCTGCCTATAATTTGCTTCTCAATGTGGAAGGTCAAAAATTTCAATCGAGTTTGGTTTGGATCAAAGGCTTAATTCCTAAAATATCCTTTTTTCATGGATGGTGATTCAAAGAAAAATCCTCACTATGGACAATATGTTATCCAAAGGTATGGTTATTTCTAACCATTGCTACATGTGCAGGGCAGGATGGGAGACAACCCAACACTTGTTTCTGGAGTGTTCGATAGTGGAGTCCATCTTGGATGAACTTTTCCAAGCCTTTAGGATCTTGTGGGTTAAGCCTGCTCTTATATCCAAAGTGTTCCATCAATGGCCTCAACCCTTTGTTAACCTAAAACTTAAGTACCTATGGAAAATCTGTTGGCATCATTTTCTCTTGCAGATTTGGCTAGAAAGGAACCATAGAGCCTTTAAGGATACCATTCACAACCCAAAAACTATCCTCAACAGGATTATTGTCTTTGCAAAAGAAAACCTTAGAACCTTAGTGGATGAGAACCACTCAATTCCTCCCCAAGAAAAACAATTAGCTCGGGCCTTAGGTATTGAGGAAAAACCTTCCATTCCTTTGCCCAATCCCAAAAATGGGATTTCTTGGGAGCCACCCCCCCAAGGTTGGTTTAAACTAAATTTTTATGGTGCAGCCAAGGAGAACCCGGGAAGAGTTGGAGCTAGAGGAATAATCAGGGATCATCAAGGAAATCTAGTCAAGGCCTTTGCTAAACCATTGGGAATCAGAACTAATAACAAAGCAGAAGCTAGAGCCCTTTGGAGATGGTTGCAAGTAGCCTAATCAACTCAAGGTAACTTGATGATTTAAGGTGATTCTACGAACATCATCAACCTGTTAACCAATGGCAAAAAAACCTCCATGGAGAATCGAGGGAGCCATCCATGAAGTGAGGATCCTTTTTATGGCAAGACAGAATAAGAGGGCTCGTCACGTGTACCATGAGGCCAACAGGTCAGCTGACAAATTAGCCAACATAGGTGTTGATGTTGGTAGTTTGGTGACATGGACACAAGGTGTGTCACGTGAAGTGGAAAACATTATTAGTCATGAAAATAAACCTACCCGTTAAGGAGAAATATGAATGGGTGTTCTTTCCCCATGGAGATGGTAATAATTATGGGGTTTCCCTCTAAATCATACCGAATTGGAAATGAAGGTAACAGGGTGTAAGCCTTGGAGGATTCCGATAGAGAATAGGAAATGGGCAAGCAACAGGTTTCACAATTGCAAATTTCTAAAATTTAATTTCCTGTCAATGTAAGTAATGTTTATAGTTATGTTTAGGTATGGGTGTGCCTTGTTAGTAAGGTGTTGTAGGGGATTCAACACAAGTTCTGGTAAGAAAGTTTCAAGGATGACTAGGATCTACAATCTCAGTAGAAGGCTAGATATTGTAATAGGTTTTGGGTTAACCTGCAAAACCCGATAATTAATGAAGACTTTTATTTACCAAAAAAAATGCACTTATCCCACTTGTGGAAACATAATGGTTTGGGAAATATGAAGAATATCTTTGATAAAAAGAAAAATGAAAATTATCTTTCAAGACAATTTAAGGTCGATATGGTTTAATTGACTCGATAGCGAGATAATGTTTTGTTATGTTGATGGGATTATGGCCTCCAATAAAAACTACATATATCTTACTAAAAAATAACAGTATAATTTTTTATGTTGATTGATTACTAACTAAAGTAATATCTTGAAAATATAAAATTTTCTATTTATGGAAACAAGGTGGTAATAAAAAAGAGCCAATCTCTATCTTCACCTTTGTTTTAGTAATATTTAGATTTTGAAAGTAATTAACCAAGTGAGGTCTTACCTTTTAATTGGAATGATAACAAGGATTTGAAAGATAAAATGCAATTATTTAATGAAGCATTGAAAATGATTAATGAAAAAGTTTCAAAATTGTTTAGTTTTTTTTTTTTTTTTGGTATAAGGTAGAGGTGGTTATAAGGTCCACAAACCTTTTACAAAGTCAAAATGGGCTGGTTCTAGCATCAAGCCCGTATAATCAAAATACAAAATGGATCTTTCTAAGACTCACATTAAGCCATACTTAGAGTCCAAAATCCTATACTTGTCGCTTGACTATTCAGGATAAAACAAAAACCAAACAACACCTAGCACTTACTAACACTAGGTTGTCAGTATCGTACACTTGTCACCTCCCGTGCCCCAACAAATGGGATGCCTTTTCTCGCCTAATTCCATCTCGTCGGATTACTCATCATCAGCCCTCTCGATCTCCCCGATGCTCTAACAGGTTTGATCTTAGCTCTTCTCTAGCAACCAACACCAATAGTTCTTGAGGGAAGTTATCCTTCCAAATTTGCATCTCCCCAACAGAAACTGCAATATTTGCCATTAGATCCGCCGCATGGTTCCCTTCTCTGAAGGTGTGTTGGATTCTGGCATTAACCAAATGAGATTTATGAATCTTTGCTTCTAGGATAAGCTCCAATATGGTCCAAATGGGTCTTTATCCTCCTTAATTGCCTTGATTATATTAAGTTAATCCCCTTCAAAGATAACTTCCTTATAACCCTCAAGTCCTGCAATTCTCATTGCCTCGCATGCGGCTCGGGCTTCCGCAAAATGATTTGTTTGAGTTCCCAAAGGCTCTGCAAAGGCAAGGACCACTTTTCCTTCCTCATTTCTCAAAACTCCTCCTCGCTCCCGCAGC
Source organism: Wollemia nobilis (assembly GCA_028583015.1). NCBI lineage: Eukaryota > Viridiplantae > Streptophyta > Pinopsida > Araucariales > Araucariaceae > Wollemia > Wollemia nobilis. The sequence goes on along the minus strand of JAQPPZ010001320.1, from coordinate 315,187 downwards.
CTCTGATTTCCTTTTAGCCGCCTCGTCAAAATTAAACTTAACCCACTTTTGTGTGGGGGTATCCACTTGACACCATCCCGTGGGTTGGTTGTAATGTCTAGGTCCGGAAGTTCCTCTCCCGGCTCCGCAAAATCCTCCTTTCCCTTAGAGACATGGTCTCATTTTTGAAGAAGAAAGTTTTCCAGCTTTCTTTCAAAGCTCGATTATTTTATTGCCACATAACCCGGGATCTTTCTTACGTCCTTTAAATACTCTCTTATTTCTCTCATTCCATATCCCCCATAAAAAATGGGGTAAGCTCGAGCTTCCGCAGCCAAGTCAAAAGCTTTGCCCTAAGGGGGAAGCCCACCGTATGCGTAAGTCGACATGCTATTTGGACAGACTCCAATCTATATGAAATTTGGACAGATCATTTGGAAGACTCGTACAAGAAAAATCACAAGTTAGAAATATATGACTTACATATTCTATTGCTTTCTCACACAAGATACATCGATTGATGAATTGGAAACCTCTCCTTTGCAGATTATCTCGTTGTCGGATCTTATTTTGAACTCGCCAACCAAAAGAAGAAAGCTATTTTTGGGGTTAAATTATTTAACCAAATAACGTAAGTCTGAGTCCACCCATTGAATCCCGAGTGGATTAACTTATAGGCGCTTTTTACCGAATAGATCCCACTTGTAGTTTTGCCCCAAATCGCCTTGTCTCTTCCTCCCCTGTGAATGATCGGGAACACCCTTAAAGCATCATTGAGTTTGGTTAGGGCCACCTTCTCTTGCTCGACAGATTATGAACCGTGATTTTCTTCCAAGAAGAAGTTTCCCGTGCTACAGATAATAAAATCCCCTACTTTTCCTCCCATTTCCTTCGAAAGTTTATGTTGGAGGACTTGAAGGTCTAAGTTATCTTTCATAGGGGCCTCTTCCAACCACGGGTCTTTCCAAAAGTCCACTTGTCTTCCATTACCAATTCTCCATCTGATGCCTTTCCTGACTACCTCCCGACATTCGAGCAAACAATTCCAAAAATAGGATCCTCTAGGAAGATTATCACCTTTCAGAAGTCCCGATTATTTCCGATATATTTTGCCTTAAGAAGTTTTACCCATCCCAATTGATCATTATTGATAAATCTCCATACCTGTTTGCCAATCATAGCTTGATTCAATTCTTTCATTCTCTTTAACCCTGTGCCCCCCGATCCTTGCTTGCACACACCTGATTCCATGCTACCAATGAAATTCTCTTTCTCTCCTCCGAACCCCGACTCACAAGAAGTTGCGTTGAATTAGCTCCAATGTAGCTCTGACCTTTGCAGCATTCTAAATAGAGACATGCAAGAAATTGGAATGCTCGTAAAGTAGTTTGAACTAATAAGGCTTTTCTCGTGGAGCCGAGAAGGCCGCTCTTCCACCCTCGCTAACTTTTTGGAGATCCTCGTCAATGACTCGAGTTCCACAAAGTAGCCTTCATTCTTCCTTCGAACATAGGCATGCCTAGATAAGTTGCCGGTAGAAGCTCCTTTCCACAACCGAAGAGGTTAGCTATTCTTTCCTCCCTCCCACCAGGCGTGTTAAAGAAATAGATGCTACTCTTCTTATAGTTTATGTACAGTCCTGCTTCTGTCTCATACTTGGTTAGAATTCTCTTCAACTTCCTAGCTTGAGGCACCGAGGCTTTGGACACAATGATTGTATCATCCACAAACCGTTGGTGAGACACCGGCCTCGCCGCTGAGGCCGGTTTAAAACCTTCCAATTGACCATCCGCCACCGCCGCTGAAATGTTCCCACCCAATGCTTCCGCTAAAATAATAAACAAGTATGGAGACAAAGGATCTCCTTGTCGCAACCCCCTTTCACTCTTAAAGTAACCGGAGGGTGACCCATTCACCATGACAGAAAATCTTGTAGTAGAGATACAACTAAAAATCAACTTAATCCACAGGGGACAGAAACCAAACTTACCCAAAATCTTGGTGAGGAACCGCCATGAGACCCTGGTCGTAGGCTTTATTCATATCAAGCTTTAGTAACATACCCGCTTCCTTACTAGTCACCATTGAATGAATAACCTCATGAATTGTGATGATACCATCCAATATTTGTCGCCCTTTCACAAAGCCACCTTGGTTCATATCAATGATGAAAGGAAGGATAACCTTCAGCCTATTGGCGATTGTTTTTGTGAGAATCTTCATCAGAGTGTTACATAAACTGATAGGGCGGAAACCGGAAAATTCCATTGCTCCCACTAGTTTAGGGATGAGGACTAAAAAAGTAGCATTAACTCCTTCTCGGGATTTCCATGTCCTTTTGAGCCTCAATTATAGCTTCCACTACATCATTGCCTAGGATATCCCAAAACTTCCGGAAGAAAGTCGCAGTGGAAGCCATCCGGTCCTGGGGAGCTGTTACCATCCATGTCAAAAACGACCTTCTTGATTTCCTCCTTTGTGAAAGGACTAAGTAAGAATCCATTAAGATTATCAGTTACGAAGGGTGGAATGGCTGCCAACAGAGAGTCCTCTTCTTCAATAGTCGGATTTACATCTTCTAGCAACGATTTAAAGTACTCAACCGCTTCCCTCCTTATGTCTTCCATATCTTTGGTGTTAGACCCATCGGCCATCTTGATCTCCTTAATTTTGTTAGTACTCCGGTGGCGAAGAGTAGAGACATGGAAGAACTTTGTATTTCTCGTCACCCTCCTTTAACCAACGCAACCTGATTTCTCGCCTCCAAAAGGTTTCTTCAAATCCTAGCATCGTGTGGTATTCGGCCAACAGCCTCCTCTCCCCGGTTTCTCGATCCTCTCGTAAGTCGCTCCGACTTCAACTTCTCCCGTAGTTCATTGATCTTGTCTTTTAGTTCTGCCTTTTTAACAAAAATATTGCCAAAGGAAGTTTTGTTCCACTCTCTAATGTTAGCCTTCACATTCCTTAGTTTACATGCCACTTGGGCCGCTTTCGAACCATTATACTTTTTGTCCCACCATTGGGCAACCGGATCCTTGAGATCCCGATGTTGGAACCACATAAGTTCGAATCGAAAGGGTCCGATGTATCTTTTCTTAGAGTCCTCCCCTCGTTTCCCATAGAATTGGGTTGTGATCGGACCCGATTCTTGGGAGTGCCGTTAATGAAGAGTCCCCAAACCTCTCCCGGCATTCTTGAGAAAGAAGAAACCTATCTAATCTTATCTCGAATTTGGTTTTCCTTCAATCTTTTGTTAGACCATGTATAGGAGAATCTACGCAGTCCACATCCATCACCTCATGTTGCTCAACAAAATCTCTAAACTCATAGATATCAGCAGCTATTCTTTGAGAGCCCCCCAATTTATCTACAGGATTAAGGTAGCAATTGAAATCCCCCGCCACAATCCAAGGGTAGTTGGGGACCGTCTCCCTCAATTTAGCTAGCCGACTCCAAAGAACCCTTCTCATCCCTCGTCTAATCGGAGCATATACATTCGTTAAGATCCACTCTTCCCGCGTGGTTTTATCCACACATAAGAGACAAATAAACCAACTAGACATCGTAATCACTCTACTATCAATCACATTTTTGTTCCACATAACCAAGAACCCTCCTCGCTGCTCCAATGGCCTCTTGGCCTACTACTTCAGTTTCTCGCCAAGTCCTATTCTTAAAAGGAATAACTCTACTCTCCTCCATTTTAGTTTCTTGCAATAAAATCATATCCGGTTTGTGTTCTTGTCTAAGAGCATACAAAGCTCTTATTTTTGCAGGATTACTCCCACGAATATTCCATGAAAGAATCTTCATTTATGGGCTTTGGATCCTCGAGCCTTCGCCCCAAAGAGCAATACTGCTTGAGTGCCATCATCCACTCCTCGCTCTGCTTCTTTCTGCCTTAAGGCAGCATTGCTAGGTTTCCCTCTTCCTACCGAACCATATCCCCATACATCCGCTCTAGGTTGAAGTTCCTTAGGATTCACTTGGCTTCTAGTAACCATCTTGGGTAGGTCAGTCTTGGTATTTGGGGTAACAATCTGGCTTTCCAGGTTAACCGGTCTTTTTGACAATGGAGATGATTCCGTGCTCTTAGCTTCTTGATTAGTAGATTCTTTTTCCCCGCTTTGGGGTTACACCGATCTTGGTGGTTCACCTCTTCCTCCCCGAGTATCCTTGCCTCGTATTATTAGTTTCCCGCTCCTTCCTCCGATTTTTCTCCTCTAAATCCTTCTCTTGAGTCTCCTCTACCTCGCATTCCACTTCTTGGCTGTCCATCCGATCTCCCTTCAAATGATTTAATGCATCAAAACTGCTCTCCACCGGGATGTTGATCTCCTTGGAATTTCTTCCCATAAATTCCTCTCGCAGACATGGGACCACTTCCACCGAGCCTCCATAGGCCTCCCGTATCACCCAATCAAACTTACTTTCCCTGTGGCGTTGATCTATGGGGTTCTTTCCTTTGTTATTTGGCTCGAGGCTTGTCGTATCATCTTAGGAGCAAAGTTGAGCTTGAGGGTTCCCATCAAAGGGACCAGCCTCCCCGTGAGAGGGTTTTGGGGCATAGGAATTTTTGGGAGGAGGGTTAAAACGTTGCCTCTTGCTTACAATAGGGCTAACAGTGGTCTCTCGATATTCGGATTTTGAGCTCCACGTCCTTGAGGCCCAGTGTTGGGTAGGAATGGAGATCTCATGGGGAGGGATATTATTCCCGGGTTTGAGGATCAGTATTTTGGAGTGGGGGTGGTTCTTGGAAATGCAATGGATACCCCGGTGCCCTACCTTCCCACAAACACTACACTTAAAAGACATATTTTCATATTCAAATACCCGAGTATGAAGGCCAAACATAGACGACAAAATAATGGATTTAGGGAGCTCTTTACCTGTGTCCGCCAACACACACATGCGAGCAGACAGTGAGTCTTGTTTTGCTCAAGGTTGCAGGATCAATAGCTATTAGTTCTCCAATCTCTCGTAGCTATCCCACCCAATATTTGTCTGCTCCGAAAAGCGTAGGTAATCCCGGCATCTTAACCCAAATAGGAGCCAAATCCAAAGACTCGAGTCCTGGGGGTTGAAATCGGGGACCAACGCTTCGATACAAGCCCCTTTTCCCAAAAAACCAAGGACCTCCTTGGAGAGTCCTTTCCATGTCCCGTTCACATTGAAATGTCACCAAAAGGAATTTCTTGGGTAAAGCCTTAATCCTCATACTGACCCTTGGCCGCCATTTTTGGATGGCCCATCTCCTTATGACTTCCATGTCCGGCCTCACCCCCATAAATTTAGCCACCAAAGATGTTCTCGCCCTCCATAGCCACATGCCGAGCTAAGGAATCTGGGACGTGCAACCTACCATTGACAGATTTTAGATTAAAACAAGAGTCGGATAATTTTTGCTTACCGCGAAGAGCATTAAGATATGAAGGTCTCCAGTTGCCATGTTTCTCTTTGTCTCCTTCTTGGTTCTTCCTTTGATCCCGACGCATAGAGTCCCGGGTCCCCCTCGTAGAAATCTTCAACCGCATCCGCCCAACGCCCTTGGACCGGTTCCAAAAGAACTTCCTTGTCCACATCCTCCGCCTCGGGGGCTTGCTATCTCGCCAGAGCCCCCACCTGCCGCGTCTGCTGATCTGCCCTCTGAAGTCCCACACCTAGGGTTTGATGCCCCTAGACCTCTCGCTCCTCCTCCTTGCTGCTCCATCCGTCACCTCAAAATTGTTTAGTTGACTTAATAGTAATAGATGTAATATTAAAGTTCTAGGAAAATTTTATGGAGCTAGGGTTTGCAAAGTTGGAGGATTCTGAGGAGAAGATGAATGGAAGAATCCTATGGGGATCTCCCCACATAGGAGATATCTTTTGCATATGTAATTAAGGGCAACAATAGCAATGGATAAAATGTAGAAGTGCAAGCTCGAAAGATTATGCAAGTCCTAGGCAAGAAAAAGGATAAAGAAGTAGAGCAAAACAAATGTAATGGATGTCTACCCCAAGCAAAAATAATCCTTGTATTGGAGATAGTAGAGGAACTAATATCAAATGATATAGTATATAAGTATACATGTTGTGATATGCAAGTTCATGGGACTCAGATCTTCCCCATGATTTTTGTACAAATGGGCTAGGAAACACTGAGCTCCATAAGGTGAATTTAAAATCCTAACACTACCTAATGGATATTTCATAGTAAAATTCATTATGATCTCTCATAGGTATAGAGCCTTTGAAGGAAGTTCATACTATATAGGTCCCATAATATTATTCATGCAACCTTGGTGGATAGCGTTCGATCCATGAATCGAGCCATCTATGGATTCAATATAGTTAATTTTTTTTGCCCTCTATTTGGAATATTGGAAAGAGGACATTTTGGAAAGGATTGAAAACCTTCTTATAACATATATAGGAAGCTCACAAGAATCAGTGGAAGGAGAATTGGATGCATATACCATAATTTGTGTGGAGATGGACTTGGAAAAGCCAATCTTGATGGAAATTAATCTCAAAGTATGAGGGAATATATGAGGATAGTAAGTGGACTATGAATCAGTTCCATTTAGATTTATATCATACCATGAGTATGAACATCTAGTTAAATATTACCCTAAACTAGCCAAGGGTGAGATACAACAAACAGGTGCAAGCTCAAGAGACCAACCATCACATAAATAAAATGAAGTAGGATTCCAAATAATTACAAGGAAAGAAGCAAACAATAACACCCAAGCAAGGAGAAGCAATCAAAATGAGGAAACACATACCAACACCCAGAATGGAGGGCCTCACCCAAAAAATATGAGATCCTTAGGTTAGATTATCCAATGGAGGGAGAAGATTCACATAATATATATCTAGCCAAGAACCTAGACAAACCTATAGAAGGAGAGAAATAAATCGTTTAAACCATAGTAATGGAAGGATAACAACACTCAAATGGATTGGGTGCCCTACATGAAAACCACAAGTAGCTCAAGAACCCTCAAACCTTATCAATCCATGATCAACTAAGAGATGACAACAGACCACCACACTCAGAGATGGAATGGAAACTAATAATATATAATCAGGAGCAACAAACATCAAAGGATTTTATCATGGAAATAGTAAAGAAGAACAAAGAAAATATAGCCTTGGGGATTAGCTAAATAAAGAAATGATAGAAGAATGCAAGCTTCCAAGGATATGGTAAGAGGACCAATAAGAATAAGGGTAAAAAATAAGAGATTCAAGGTTGGTAAAATCTATAGCCACTCCAGAAAAATGGTCATTAAAATACTGATAGAGGATAATCACCTCGATGTGGTATTACTACAAGAAACTAGAGCATCACTCACAACAATGCAAACTATCTCAAAAATATATTGGAGATATGGAGACTATGAGGTATAATTCGCTCAAGGATTATTCGGAGGAGTGGATACAATGTGGAACAAATATACTTTTTAGAAGATAGGAGTGGCATCATCTAGAGGGGTTTTGATGCTTAGATTAAGAGATAGAGAATTGGATACAATCTAGCTAATAATTAATATCTATGCAATGAAAGAGTTTCATGATAAAAAAAGTCCAATGAAAGTTATTTCAAGCTATAAGGGAAGTTTATCCAAAATATTTGTTGATGGTGGGAGAAGATCTCAATGTAAAAATGTTTATGAATTATCAAGAAGGGGGTATGGCCTAACTAAGTGAAAAGGATAGACTCCTCATTACCCAAATAGATAGTCTATACTTGATAGGCATTCCACCCCTAGGATATAGCACTACTTGGACAAATAAGAGGAAAGGAGAGTAAATAATCAAAACTAGACTAGATAGAATACTGGTAGGGGAAGAGGTCTTACACTTCTAGGGATGTCATTCAAATATTCTAAACCAACTATCTTCATGTCATTTCTTGGTCAGCCTCCACATCACCAAAAGGGTCTCTCCAAAATAAGATCTTTCATATTTAGGAATTTATGGTTTTATAGAAAGGACCTCCTAATCCTTATCCAATAATGGTGGACACAAGGTAAACCATCACATGGGATAGCACAATTTTCATTTTTCTTTCAATTAAAGTTTGTAAGGAATAATTTGAAGAGTTGGAGAAAAACCTAAAGGATAGATTTCCAAAAACAAAGAGCATCCATTTCATAAAGCATACAACAAGCAATAGAAAAAATAAGATATGTATCCATCTCAGAAGATATTCTAAATAAAGAAGAGAGCCTGCTAAAAATGGAAGAGGTATTACATCATAAAGAAGAAGTGTTTTGGAAGTAGAGAGCAAGAATAACCTGGTTGAAACAAGGAGATAGAAACACCAAGTTCTTTTACCACTCAGCCACAGAAAGAAGCCTCCACAATAGACTTAATTCCCTCTCCAATGGCCAAGGAATTAGATAAACCTCAACCTTAGGTATGCAATATTTAGCTAATAACTATTTTATGATCTTATTTACTATGGATATACACCTATCTTCTTACCATCAATAGGAAGTTCTAGATATTATACCAAATTTGATAGATCAGAAGCAAAATGAGGAGCTTCTAGAAGAAATCAAAGTGGAATAAATTATAGTAAAAATGTTTGGAATACAGACAGGAAAATATCTAGGACCAGATGGGCTTCCTATAGAATTTTACAAGGTCTTCTGGGACATAATAGCAGAGGATTTGACTGTGTTAGAGTTAAAGTGCACTATGCCTTCAGTTTGACACTTGTCAGTTTCATTGACAAGTGTCATGTTTATCATATAGGCCTTCTGTCTATTTATGTAACACATTTTTATGAATAAAATAATCCCCTTCAATTTCCACTCCTAACATTTGGCCCAAACTCATCGTCCCACACATAAGTGCCCCTTTTACTGCCAAAACAGTGATCGTTATACTGCCAAATACAACTTTGATGCCTATTCCCCATTGAAATTTTTTCATCGTCAGTAATGAAATTAATAGTCAAACTCGCAGCATTTCCTATGGCTAACTCATGCACACTGTCAGTTTACCATATTTTCCGGCTGAGCAACGATAGCGGCAAGATTTACTGTCAAAATGTAGGTCAAACTACTGTGCGCTAGATTAAATTTTCCACATTGATAGTTAAGTGGAATTGTAAGACCAAAATTGAGAATGAAAGGCCCACATGGCCCATGTAATTCCCCTGTGAGGGAAATTTTATTTTAAGACTATTTTTATTCCGCCTGAGAGTGATGCCGCCATTGAGCGATGTTGTCTATTTTCTGCCTTAGATAGGCATGATGTTTTTTCCACATGATGAAGGCCCCTTTGATGGTGGAATATAGGGGTATTTATAGTCGTTGGAAACATTTTTCCACAACGGACACAATGGTGGTGTCAAATTGTAATTTTGAGGCTGTTTCAATTGATTTTTTTAGCCTCAAAGTTTTTCTACCTTGGAGTGCACTCTCGGTTGTACCCGACACTCCCAAGGTAATTTTATATGTGATCCTTGTACCTAGTGACCTTTTCTAAACACCTGGTGAATGCAGCGGCTGGTTACCCATGCATTTTGGTGGGATGACATGGTCACCATAAGGACACTTATACTAGGGACTACAGACAAAGACACCCTAGACTCTATCCGAGGTTGTTTCCGGATCTACTTTTGAAGACTACAGACGAAGACACTTCAGAAGATTCTCTTCTTTTCTTCTTCTCCTCCTATTTTGATCTATGGCTCATTTTATTGTATTGAGTGCATTTTCGGCAAAGACCGACACTCTTATATGGCTCATTTTTCCTTTCATTAGGTGCATTTTTTGGCACAGACCAACACCTTCTAGATTGAGTTCACCATGAGGAGGGATTTCATACTCATGGTGAATCTAGTTAGTGACCTACGAGTGGCAACATCCTCTGAGGATGACCTGCAGAGGCAATAGAACCAGAAGTGGCTGACCCTGAGGCACCCATGATGACCCCGAGGCACTTAGACGGCTGACCCAGTGGCAACAAACCCGTGGAAGTGGCTGACCCTGAGGCAACAGACCGAGATGTATACACAGTGGATCTAGCATTATTCACAGTTGGAGAGCCAAGAGCACAAAGCACGATCCTAAGACCAAATCAGCAATAAATACCAAATCAGCAATAAAGAGGATGATAGGTTATTTTTTAGAGAAGTCAACATTAAGGGGGAATGTTACCTAATGTTGACTTGTTTTGTTTCTTCTTTAATTAGGATAGTGCACTTTAAGGGGGAATGTTAGAGTTAAAGTGCACTATGCCTTCAGTTTGACACTTGTCAGTTTCATTGACAAGTGTCATGTTTATCATATAGGCCTTCTACCTATTTATGTAACACATTTTTATGAATAAAATAATCCCCTTCAGTTTCCACTCCTAATAGACTGCAGTATTGGAGGAAGCCAAAACCAGTGGAAGAATCCTCAAGGAAATTAACCATACTCTACTAGCCCTCATTCCAAAATGAGGAGAATCAACAGAAATTTCCAACTATAGATCCATAGAATTATGCAATATGGTCTACAATATAATGACCAAGTTAATGGTAGACCGACTAAAAAAACTCCTTCCAAAATTGATAAATATATTGCAACGATTCAAGCCACTTACAAGAAGCAATTACAAATTGATGGAGTAGATTCCACAAGATTTCAAATTCAAATATAGAAAAAGATTGAGGATGACCACATTGGCTTCTAGAAATTCTTTGCTAAGTTGTATTTATAATAGTTTTGTAACTAATTATAAATCTTACGCTACAAGATTCAAATCATAGCCTATAAATAAGCCATGAGACCTCAATTACAAGGGTTGGATATTTAGTCCTTGCCTAATATTGCTATGTAATTTTTTTATTGATCAATAAATTGATAGTTTTTTGGCCTTCATTAATGTCTAATTGTATGTTTGTATGCATGAATTCTTTGTTTTAAGTCATTTTTGTTACACTTAACACAGTCTATTCTGTTAAAGTAAATTCTACTTTTTGGATTGTTATTTTATTGCTAATTGTTCAAGTCCTTGGAATGATTAAAACACTTGTTTTAAATTGAATAAATCTATGATTAAATATGATAATGGTTAATCTATTAAGTTTCATGTAATTGATTTAGTTAGCATATTACTTGGATCCAATGTTGTTACACTATACCCCATCCACTTTTTAATACATCTTTCTAACTCTTACTCTTTTCTTACCCATTTTCCCTCAAAATTTTAATCATTTTAAGGAGTTGACCTTATTTGAAGGCTGAAATAGAGAAAAATATTATTTCATATAATTTTGTACTTTGGCTAAAATATAGGGTGTAGCACCTATCTATAGGTATAGTAAATTTTGGTCCAACAAACCTTTTGGGACATAATAGTAGAGGATATTACTATAGCAATGGAGGAAGCTAGAACTAGTGGAAGAATATTCAAGGTAATTAACCATATCCTATTGGCCCTCATACCAAAAGGAGGAGAAGTAGAATAATTTTCCAACTATAGACCCATAGCATTATGCAACATGGTCCACAAGATAATGATCAAGTTAATGGTTGATTGACTAAAAAAGATCTTTTCAAAAGTGATTTCTCTAGAATGAGGCTTTGTATAGGGGAGACAAGGCCTATATGGGATTGTTGTGGCTCAAGAAAATTTTCACACACTAAATAAAAAAGGGAACAAAGGCATATTTCTAAAACTATATCTATCCAAGGCATATAATCGAGTCAGTTGGAAGTTTCTAGCAAATATTATAGGAAAATTTAGCTTTTAGAAGGACTGGATAACATGGGTCATGGAATGTATTACCTTGGCATCCTTATCAATACTCATCAATGGAGAACCCTCACAACTATTCCATACCTTCAAAGGCATCAGGTAAGGGGACCCACTATCTCCTTATCTATTTATTATGTATGCATAGGTCTTGGGGAAACTAATAAAGAAAAAAAAAGTAGAAAATACCCTAGCAAGAATAAGAATAGGCCCTAAGATGAACCTGAATTACCTTTAATTTATTGATGATATAGGGATGTGGGGAGTAGTATCACTATGTGAATTAATAAGTATAAGCAATATTCTATATTGCTACATAGCAGCAACAAGTCAACTGTTAAATGAAGGAAAATCCAAGGTAGTATTCTTCAATGTGACAAAAAGAGTAAGATATAGAATCACTCAAAAATTCATAATGCTTCTCTTCCAATAGAATATTTGGGAAGACCTCTCATAGATAAAAGTCTAAAAGTAAATAATAGATAGTAATCAAGGATAAACTATATGATAAGCTAACACATTGTACAAATAATTGGTTGAGTTTTGGAGGTATATAGAAACTCCTAAAATCAGTCCTCCAAACAATGTCAATCTACAAGTTCTTAGTTTTTGCAGCCCCAAAAAGTGTATTGAAGGACTTGGACAAGATTATAAGAAAATTCTTGTGGTCCACGGTTAAGGGAGACCATAAAAGGTCATTGGTTAGTTGGGACATAGTATGTCAACCAAATGAAAGAGGAGGATTGGGAATTCATGCAACAACTAATAATAATTAGGCCCTAAATGGAAAATTGTAGTGGATATGGATAAAAAACCCAAACCAAATATGGAGAAAAATACTACCCAATGCATACAAGTGAAGATATCCCTTGTATTCTAGTCACAATGGAAGGATCTAAAATCTAGAAAGCTATGAAGAGAGGAGCTAACCTTATAAAGTAGGGCCTTTTTTGAAGAGTGAGGAATGGAAAAATCATAAGAGTTTGGAAAGATTATTGGGAGCACTTCCCACCCATAGTTTCTCTTTACCCCCATATTGCAAACCTAATCTCAATTTTAAGTAGAAAAGTATGGACCCATATCTATCACTATATTAAATCATCTACGTAACAGGATTCAAATAGCCAGTAATGGTGCCCCATGGAGGATTGGTTGGTTGAAGGTAGGTAAGAACAAAAACAAGAGCTAATGGTAATATTGAATAGCATAACATGTTTTAGAAAAGATGAACCGGATAAATTAGCATGAGGAAAAGTCAAATTGGAAATCTATATAGTGAAAGAATATTTCAAAGCAAACATCCCCCAAATGAGGCAACTAAGGGAAGTCCCTTGGCTAAAAATATGGCAACCCAAAGGATGAACAAAGGTAATTTGCTTTTCATTGTTGGTGGAACACAATAGGATTCTTAATCATGATAACATGTATAGGTGAGGGTTCATGGGACCTAATAGATGTATAATGTATAATCATGATGAGGAATCATTTCCCCACTTCCTCAAATTTTCTTTTTCATAAATAATATGGAGTCTATGGCATGGCATCTTTGATCCTGGAGAGAGACCAATCCTCACCATGGACTCCTTCTAGGACTATTGGGACTTTTAAATTTTTAAATTCAAATATTTAAAGACTATATGGGCATTAAGACTAGGTTTCATATGGTGGTAAATATGGCTAGAGAGGAATGGATGCATCTTTAAGAAATAATAAAAACCAATGGAGTGGACTTGGCACATAGCAAAAGAGAAGTTGGTTGAAACAGTGATTGCTAAAAACCCAAAGGAAAACCATATGTTATAAGAAGCTACAATATGGAGAAAATTGTAGAGTATGATTTTTGGGACTATCAAAGGAATGTAACCTCATATGAATAGTAACTAGATGGTATGGTTGATCCTAAGGAATTACTGGAAGAGGATAACAAGAAATAAAAGTAAGCAAGAAAAGGGATGGAGACTAGAGAAACAAACCAAAGAGGAGGATAGATGAGATAAATTTCTAACAAGGCATCTAATAGCACCTGAGAGTTTAGTGATCTATTATGGAAAAGAGAGGATATTGATTTTTTATGTGGTTTACCAAAAAAGGCAGGCACTGAGACACCAATATATTAGTTCTTTTCTTATAATTAAATTTTAGTCATTTTTCAAAAATTAGATATATATTTTATAAAGAATATATATTATATCTAATGATATATTTCTTTTGGATGGTCATATGAAATAATTCAAGCAGTATTGAAGTAGATACGACCAAGTACAGATAGCCATCCATAACAAGGGCAACATTGGGGTAAATTTAAAAATATATATCATCTTTTAGGATACATGTTTTTGCAAAGGATTTTCTGATTTAGATTATTCTTAGACCAATTTATACAGAATTTGAAGAGCTTTAAAATGAGTGGCCATATGAAGGAATACAAGCAATATTGAGGGAGATACAAACATATGAAGTGATCCATCTAAAATAAGGATAGTGATAATTCTTCAAGTTGCAATAAATATAATTCCATATATCTATTAGCCAAGATTGATATGATTGGAGAGCAACGGAGGGCTAGGGCATTAGTGAGGTGGGACATGTTGTCTGGGCATAGAATTTTTCAAGTAATTTTCATTTATCTCTTCATTTTCTTATAAGTTATGCATGCATGTTATTGTAGGTTTATTTTCGAATAATAAAATTGTTAAATGATATAATGGTAAATTTCAATAGATATTGAGTTATAGTTTTCTTCCCATGGACCGATTTACAACTAAATCCTTAGAATCATCCTTAGTAGTAGAGGTTAGGGAGGACCTCATAGAGCATAATCCTTTTTTCTTAAATATAAGGTAATCATTTATAAATTTAATTGGTCTTGGCTAGGGCTTCAACTCTAAGAAAATGGATTGATAAGAGATGAAAGTCTCTAGGAGTAAGTCTATCCTTTCTTCCCAAAGGTTTTTCCTAGCCACTTTTTGTTCCAAGGAGAAAAGAGATAGAATCTTGAAAAGGGGTCATTGTCTATTGGAAGAGCAATACTTTTCCTCACCTATTGGAATGAAGGCTTTACACTTAAAAATGTAATTCTATCCCTAGTACTATTTTGGGTCAGAATGTATGGGTTGACCGTTGAATTTTTATAAATGGATACCTTTAAGGTAATATGCAATACTCTATGATAACTCTTTGAGATTCTAAAAACTACAAAATATAGAGTCTTGGCTATTTATGTTTGAATATTAGTCATAATTAATATCAATAAACCTTTACTAGAATCAATCATTCGTAAGTATAGGATTAATTTGTGGACCCAAACCATAGATTTTAAAAACATATCTTTTATATGTAGAAGATGTCATGAGGTGGTGCATAATGAGAGATCGTACTCTAAGAAGATTCTAGCAGAAACATGTGTAGAAAATCATAAGAGAAAATTATAACTGGATATGTATAAGGATGATTTTCAACTTCCAAAAAATAGGTTGAGATAGATAAAAGTAAATAAATAGTGGAGACTAGTAAGTAAAGATATTGGAAGAAATACTAATTCTTTTGAGGCTTTAGCCTATGAAGAAAAAGTAGATCAAATCTTAGAGGACACGATACAACATGGATCATAATATTAACAAGGAACCATCTACTTAGTATGATCCTAATTTAGGGATGAAAATTCCTATTGAACCTAAGGAATGTGTCTCATCTAATTTTGAAAACTCTCTTAAATTACCATGAACCATTAAAGAGAAGGAAAGTGGTAGATAAAATATAGTGTTAGATGTTAATACCTCTACCATTAACAAGGAAATACCAAAAAATGAGCTTCTAAATGGGTTAAACTTCTTTTAACCAAAAAAAAAAACTGATATTTTTAATTCACAAGTGAGTCTAGCAGCCTCTAATAAGACATGATTACCATATCATGGAATATAAGGGGTGTTAACACCCCCTCAAATTAGAGGTGTATCATGGACATATATTTAAGTAATATGGCTAATATTCTTTGTATCCAAGAAACTAAAATAACAAAAAAAAAATTCTAAAACTATGAAAGCAGTATGGGCAAGATGTGAATGGGATATTATAGATTCAAAAGGAGTGACAGGGGGAATTCTAACATGTTAGAATCTATTTAAAACCTCTTGTGAAATCATTTATAAAACTAGGAATTGGATAGCTTTATTAGTCACATGCTACTTTATAGATATTTTAATCATCCTTATCAATGTCTATATATCTACAAATTAGTTAGGCATATCAAAGGTATGGAGTGGGATTGAAGCCTTAATGAGAAGTAAAAATCAATAAACTTGATTCATGATCATAGGAGGTTCTATTTTCATAACCAAGTTGGATGAAAAATTAGGGTGAATTAGTAAAATAACCCAAAGTATGGTATTTTTCTCAACTTTTGAAGAGAGCAACTATACATGGACCAACAACAAAATAGGCCGAAAAATTATAGTAAAAAAATTATACAGATGCATACTTTTAGATCATTGGATAAATGAAATTACTTATGCTAAAAATAATACCTTGACAAGGATTGGTTTAAATAACTAGCCAACAAGAGTTTAAATGATGGTAAATGAATTCAAAAAATATCATATTTTAAAAAAAAGCAGATGTGGGAACACCATCCTTAATTTTTTGATATGATAGCATAGACATGGAATTCTTTAGGAAATTATGGGATGTATGCACTTCTAAAACAAATTAAATCAATGGCATCTAGATTAAAATAATGGAACAATAATAGTTTCAAAAATATTTTTGAGAAGAGAGAACTAAAAGATAAACTTTTAAAATTGTAAAAAGGTGATCACAATTTGGAGATTAAAATCTAGATAGACATGGTTAAAAGGAGATAAAAACATAAGGTTTTTTCATAGGATGGCAATAGTATAAAGATAAACATCTAGAATTAGTATAATTAAATCTGTAGAATGGGTTTGGATTGAAGATAGAGTGAAATTAAAAAGGAGGTAATATTATTTAACTAGAATATTCTAGGATCAAAGGAGATTGAAGTTCTTAATGATGAACTACTACAAGAAGTGCCTTAAGTTATAATAGAGGAAGACAATAGAAAATTTATGGGTCCTATTACACTAGAAGAAGTTCATTCAATTATCTATTTTGATAAGGATAAATCCCTAGGTCCTCTTAACAATATTCTATAAGCATAACTAGGAAATAGTGAAGGATTTTTTATTAATGTCAGTGGAACATTCTAGGGTAAAACAGTACATACCTTATAAAATAAATGCAATATATCTTACCTTGATTCCAAAAAATAAGGATGTAGATTTTTTTTATTTCTTTAGGCCCATAATCCTATGTAATATGACATATAAGATTATCTCCAATGTGATGGAAAATTGGTTAAGACCACTGTTAGACAAAATTATTTAAGAATAGCAAGGAGGATTTGTGAAAGGGAGACAACTTTTGAACATGATCATAGTATCTCATGAAGTAATGCATTCAAAAACTTCAAGAAAAGAGAGCAATGATCTTAAAACTTGATATGAATAAATCCTATAATAGGGATATATGGGATTTAATATTTGTAGTATTATAAAAGTTTAGATTTGGAAAGAATGAGTTAGATGGATTAAATCTTGTGTCTCTATAGTATCATATTCAATGTTGGTCAATGGGCTAGTAACATAATCATTTAAATGCAAGAGAGGTCTTAGACAAGGAGATCCTTTATCACCATTTATTATTATTATTATGG
The DNA here is from genome assembly GCA_028583015.1 of Wollemia nobilis. NCBI lineage: Eukaryota > Viridiplantae > Streptophyta > Pinopsida > Araucariales > Araucariaceae > Wollemia > Wollemia nobilis. The sequence continues at coordinate 297,729 of JAQPPZ010001320.1, read as the reverse complement.
TAGAGGTATTGGCAAGGAAATTGAAGAAGGCATACAAATATGGGTTAATACATATACTTAAGGCTAGTAATAACATCAACATCACCCATCAATAGTTTTTAGGTGATGCAACCCCTTTTGGGAGGGAAAAGATAAACAAGACTAGATATTTGAATAATGTATTAAAGGAATATCAAAGAGCATCATGGCAAAAAGTTAATAGGACAAAATCTAAAATTTACTTCCTAAACACTCCAGCTAGAATCAAAGCAGGGATATGTGGGTTACTTAGAATGAAAGAGGTAAATTTTCTAGCAACATATCTAGGAATCCTTTTATTTGAGGGGAGAATGACAATAGAATTATGGAATCTAGGATATACAAATTTACTAGCAACATATGGAATCTAGGTTACTTAAAATGGAGGAGGCAAATTTGCTAGAAATATATCTAGGAATACCATTATTTGGGGGGAGAATGAGGATAGAATTATAGAATCTAGTTATAAGTAAAGTTCAGAATAAACTACTAGCATGGAAAGGTAGATGGTTATCATTAGTAGGAAGAGTGAGAATAATTAAATATGTCTTATAGACCATTCCAATATATTATGACCTTGTATATTATGTCAAAATAGGTAGAAAAAAGTTTAATATTTATTATTCAATCATTTTTGTGGTCAGGATTTCATGATCAAAAAAAATTATTTGACAAAATGGAGTAAGGTGTGTGATGATAAAACTAGGGGAGGTCTCAGTTTCAAATTTCCTATAGATCTAAACTTAGATTTAAAGAGAAAATTAATGTGGATATTGTACAAAGAGATTCAAAAACAATAGGCAATAATTCTTCTAAGTACGTTGAGCCTAATGATCCAAGATTAAAATTTAATACATTCTCAATATCAGATGGTTCTGCACTTTGGAATTGTTTGAAAAATCAATTGATCTAGTGATTAAAGGTCTAAGATGGGTGGTGGAACTAGATAAAAAATTATGTTTAGATGGATACTTGGTGTGATAAAAAAACACTCGATCTAGATCCAAATTTGAAACCATGATGAGATTACTTTAAGATCAATATGGTGATAGAGTTTCAAACATTATGTACAAGGATCAAGAAGGAATATATAAATGGAAAGAAGACTTTTTTACAAGTATATCGAACATTGTTTCTAGGAAGTATTTTAGTAGAGAGATAACAACCATGATTATTTTGAGGGGAGCTGAGGATAAGCTAATTTAGAAGTTGAATAGCTCAAGAGAATATACAACAAGAAGCAGATATAATGTAAAGCACCAACAAAATAGGAAAATTGGAATAATATGGAGATATATTAAGGATAGCTCAAGCATTCAAAAAGTCAAAATATTTGTATGGATAGTAAGTCATAGAAAACTTTTATCCAAGAATAACCTAATAAAAACAGGTTTTCATCACCCCTCATAATGTGTTCTATGTAAAAAGGATAAGAGTATAGACCATATCCTAGGACATTGTTCAATAGTAGGGAAACCGTGGCAATGGATTCTTAATATGTTTGGTAAATACATGATGATGAATGGTAGAATTGGAGGGTTAAATCAATGGTAGATCACTTGTAAAAGTGAGGTATTCCAGACAATCTAAGATATATCAAAAGATACAACAATTTGGAGTATATGGTTGAAAAGTAATAGAAGAATATTTAAAGGAAAATAAATCAATTTAGAGGTAATAGAAAAGAATATTTTTTTAGCCATAGAGAATTCTAAACCAACCCTTTCAAGTCACCCAATCCCTAATCTTGAGGTAGAGAGCCTTGAAATATGGAATAAAATCATCAAATGGAATTATGATGTTGGGTATAGGAGAAACAAAATGAAAAAAATGAATATAACGTAGAAACCATTGAAAGTGGAGTTGGTCAAGTCAAATTTTGATTAAGCGTCTAAAGGAAATCTAGGACCAATAGGAGGAGGAATAATTAGAAATAATAAGAGTGATATTTTGTCACATTATGCTTTCAATAGTGAATTTAAGACTAATAATGAATCTGAAGCTTAGGTGGATTTAGAAGGGTTAAAAATATGTAGACAAATGAAAAGGTATAAAGTATGGATGGAGGATGATTCACTAATAGTAATGCAATTTTGAGGAAAGTGAAGGCTCCATGGAACATACAAGAATCAATATGGAAATACAAAATCTTGCTATAACGTTTGAAGAAATAAATTTTACACATGCATCAAGTAAAGGGGACAAATATGTATATAGGCTAGCTAATAGAGGTATTTTAATAGAGGATCATGAAAATTTATCTTTTCCATGGTTAGAGGAAGTAGTAATTTTAAATGAAGTTGACAAGAAAATGTTGACTGCATAAATCAAATAATGATTAATATTTACTTTAATATTTTTTATTGGGAATATCTGGTGTATTTTATAATATTAATGTGCTTTTATATATACTATTTATTACAAATTATGTGGTTGCACTATGCTTTAGGAAAGAAACTAGCAGTCTAAATCTAGTAAAGCAAACTATGATAGCACGAAGTTTTGGAAATATTACTCTACTAAGATGCAATTCATAGATAGAAAAGGTGGATTTTTGGTATTGTGAAGGTTGTTGTAGGAAATTTTCAAGAAGAAGGATGTTAAATTTTGGAATTTTTATATTTAAAAAAAAAAATTGAAGAAAATCCATAAAATGAAAATCAAGAATTCAAACTTTTTATGAAAAAGATGTAGGTATCTAGCTATAACAACTCAATTGAGATGATAATTAAATTTATTTGTAAACTTTGAAGCTATAAAGGAGAGTGTTGTTATTTTTCAAGGGTGGGGAACTTGAGTACAACCCTTTTTTATCCAAAAAATAGATATAATATTTTAATATTTTGATAAAAATAAACCTAATAAATATCACATATAAAATTGGTTGACTAAACATTAATAATAAAAATTTATTTATTTAATATCATGTTAATTTAAAGGTAAAGGTAAAGTAATTTTTAACATCCATGAGATAATAATCTATATAAAATAGGTGCAGTCAAATGATGGAACAAAGCAATAAATTTGGCTACAAACTTTGTGAAAGGGGTGTAAACCTTAGGTACAATCAAGCATTGAAACAAAGTATTAAATTTGGCTACAATCTTCGTAAAAGGATGCAATCCTTAGGTGCAATCAAGCATTGAAGGAAGAGGTTTGTTTGTAGATTATCTATTCTGTCTATGAAAAAGCCTCTTAGATGAGAAGAAATATACCTTAAGGATCTTAGGCTTTGAACGTGTATGAACCTCTTCCCTCTATTAGGATTTTAGAGGATGAGTTTGGGTTGGATCTGATTGATCATGAACCCCGAACAATTATCTACAAACTCAAGGGCAAAATATTAGGCCCAGAGGAGATAAAAGGATATATTAAATATTGGTGGACCAATACATAAATCCAAATCTCATACCAAAAATTTTCTTTCTTGTTTCCTTTTCTAATTTAGTGGATAGAGATGAGGTAATGGATTATAGATATAGTTGGTTTTTTAGATGGAGAAGTGTCTATATAAGACCTTAGACTCCTAGTTTTAATCCTTTTACAAAAAAAATTAATGGCTTCCCAATCTAGGTGAAAATTTAAACTTTATGCTCTCCCTATGAAGTTTTGGGAAGAGAAGATATTCACCAAAATCAGTAATGCCATTGGTTCATTCTAGTATATGGATTTCGAAATAGAAGAAAAAAATTATAGTAAAACTAATATGAGCATGGATGCCCAAATAAAGGAAAATTTGTCTACTAAAATTAATAGGAGTAAGTAATATTAGTTGTTTGGATGGATGTTTTAGATCCCAAGCCTCAATCCATTACTATCTCCTCAAGCAAATGGGAATGAATCCAAAATAATGAATTTGGAAACTTCTCCCTAAGATGTTATGGCTATCAATGATATAGCCAACTGAAGAAAAGATGCTCAGTGAACAGATCATTCTTTGATTTCTCCTTGGTGTTGGAGAAGACCCTACATGTGAATGATTTGAAATCTTCAAATATCCTATTTCAAAAGAAACAAGGTCATCTTCCAGATGCACCAATTGTACAACAAGTAATAGAAGACTGAACCCCAAAAGATGAATTTGAAATAAATCATTGATAAAATCCAAATTGTTACTAAATACCATCCAAATGGTTCCATTGAAAATATTATCTCCTCACACGGTATTCTTGAAGCTAATTATGAAATAATCAATGATCCACAATTTTCTAAAAATGAAGATCTTATAAAATGTGTTACAACTAGATTTTACCTTAGGATCTTGAAGTGCACAAATGCATTCTAAGATATTGCCACTCTAATAGAGGAATAACATATACTATAAAAGAAAAATAATCAAACTAATTTCTTCTGTGTTATGTTTGTATCATGTAAGGGTTGTTCTTGTGATTAGTTCTGGAAAAAAAATGTTGATTATGGAAACTTAGCATTTTGAGGAAGATGGAGAATATCTTTGATAGAAATCCAAATATGGGTATGCTTTAATTAACTTGTTATAAATGTAATGTGAGCAATGTAATGTTTTTTTTTGTAATAGGAGTGGTCCCCAATAGAAACCACACATAGCTTATTAAAAAAATAAGCTATATAAAAAACTCTCATGGAAGATGTTATTTACCTAATATATATGTTTATTCAACCAAAATCTAAAATTCAATTATCGAAATATAATATACAATTATACCCTATTACCATTAAGCTCATTCAAAATATTATGATTATTATTTTAATAGGGTTTTCAAAGGGTTATCATTTTCCTTTTTATATTGATTTAGTCACATTGAGCTATTTGGTGCCATAGAGACTTGAACCTTGGTGTGGGGCACATCAACTATTTGTCCCAATAGTTGAACCAAAGATCCATTGGCTAAACCAATTCAAATTATATAATTAATTATTTTTTATAAATTTTAAAAAATTAATTTAATAATAAATATCAATAAACTCAAAAATACATTAGTTAAAAACCAAATCAAACAATTTACCCCAAAACTTTATTTAAAAGGTATCTATGTAATCATTACCCTTTTATAAATATAGTGATGTTGGCTTAAATCACAACTTAAATTGGGGTGTGTGTATACACACAAAATGTAGGTGGTGCTTTTCTGAAAATAATTTCCAATATAAGCCATGCAGATTGTAGCATTACTTTTCCTTCATAGTTATGTAGTCTAAGATTAGAGTTTATGTTAATATGAAAGAAATAATTTGACTCAATCAAAGACACCTTGTAATTAGTCACTTCAAACTTTACATGTAATCCACCCTACTTTATTCCTTTGGGAAGAGTCAATTTGACCGTCTAGTGAACATTGTCTTAAAATTAAATCTATTAAACAAATATAAATTAATTTATTTAAATTATGATAATTTTTATTAGATAAAATAAGGGGTTTTGAAAGGAACCCCAAACCTTGATACGAAAAGAAACTAAAAGATCCCAGGGTCACACTAAAGCTCAATCAAAAGAGACACAAATCAAGAAGGAAAACCACCCAACTCAAAGGTAGTCCAACAACAACAAACAAAAGGGAAACTAAAACCCATAGAAAGAGTTGGACGTCAGTCCAGAAAGCAATACCTTGAACCACCCAAAAAACCTAGACAATTAGAGGGGAGAGCTAAATCCCCATAGACTTTGGGACTGAGTTGTCCTTATGCTACTACACCAACTCACGAGTTTTATTGATGAAAGTGACCATAACTTACAGGAAGTCTAGCACAGCTTGAATTTTATCATCCAAATTACATAGGAAAGGTTGGAAAATAGGAGACTTGGGTCCTAAGGAGGAGGACATCCCATTGACATCCATCGAGTCCACCAAGAGCCTAGCATTTTTCTTTTTTGGCCTACTTTCATCCTAATCAAACATTTCAAGAGAGATAGGAGAGAATCATATCTTCATCGCCTTTGACGAGAGGTGCTTAGAGCAAAGTGTTTGACCATTTATGGTGCCACTAGTGGAAGCCACCACCTTGCTTGCATATTTATCCTTTCCTTTTGTAGAAGAGAATGGAGTCTTCAAACCATCCAACTCATAATCAAAATATTCACTTGAGGACCCGAAAGACATCAGAGGTGTATCAAAGGTCGAGGGGATTTTTTTGGAATTTAATCTTTGCCAATGTGTCATCCACTACAATTTCCTTAGATTTATCCATATTTTTAAGCACCAGTAGAATCAATCCTTTATGGATAGAGTCCAACCATTTTCCTCTCCTCACATCCTTTAGATATTTTTTCAAATAGTGATAAAGAAACGAAGTAATGTTCATGAGTCTTTTCCTCCTACATTGATTTAGAAACATCATGTGAAAGCTTTAAATCACCTCTCTATTCACATATAAGGTAAATTAATCCCAAGGGGCTTTGATTTCCTTGGCATCATAGCAACTTTTACAACTTTTAAAGGTATTCCTCAACATCTAAAAAAAAACTTACCTCCTACTTTAGGGATTTTTTTTCTGATTGTGGTAGGTGCCATTGACTAGAAAACCCATCACCTAACCTATTAATGCTGCCAAGAGTTGGGATTCCAATCCACCAACTTGGACCCATCCTTTTCTCTAGTTGTATACCAACATTCTAGATAATCCTATATGGTGCCCATGAAAGAATAGAAGGCAGCTCAAGAGGCCACCCTTACACAAAATTCTTCTTACTTCATCAACAACCACTAGTGAAGTGGGTTCAATAGGAATAATTATATCCTTCTACATAGATCGTTTACCCATATTGCACCTGTAGCACCCTAAAATTGGTGCAGTGAAATTGTAATAATTACATTCACCTTAGTAAATAATTTAAATTCAAATTTTAACCTCCCAAACCGCTCGTTAACCATCGGGTAATCCGTTTCCCCCTTTTCCATGCCATTTTTAGAGGTTGTTTTGACCGTTTGACGATATCGTCGTCGATCAGACGATATCGCCCCAGATCTGATGATTTCGTCTGGGCTAGGACGTCCAGACGATCTTGTCGCAAAACTAATTTTTCACAATTAGCTTCTGTTCCAACGGGCCTCTAATCCGGGCAGAAGCGTGTCTACGCCGTTAGGGACCCTCCCCCGTTGGAGATCTCCCAAATAGGGATGATCTCCAACCTCCTAACTACTCCCCTAAGCCTATTTAATCCTTAGGACCTTCCCTTCCCAACCCCTGGCTGAAATTCTCTGTAACTTAACTTCATACATGTTAAATCATCCCAAATTCACACTTGCAGTAGTCCTATACCAATTTTTGTTGCAGGTACATTACTGTTTTTTAGCCGGAGCAAGCTTACATCGTCGCCGACGAACCTGTTCAGATCGGAGGTGATCCTGTCGAATCAGAGATGATTTCGTACCGATGCGGGACGATTTCGACTACAGTCAACATTGAGGCAATCAGTGCCTGAAGTTTGCATTTCTTCCCCCCTTTTTTTGTTGTTTTATGTTGTAATTAGCAATTTTATTTAGTATTTTATGTTATTTTGCATTTGGAGTTCACCCATTTAGCTTATATTGCATAATAAGATCATGATTTATCATTAGAATATCATAATTTGTTTGAATTTCTATTCATAACTATTGTTCAGTATTCATATTGTCATTTTGTGTTGTTTCCCTCTGTTATCACAGTGGTATTCTTTGTATTTTGCATCTATTTTTCTGTTTGCAGGTCTCTAACAAATTTGTCTGATGAATTCGTCAGATCTCAGATGATTCGGTCAAATCTCAGATGATCCAGTCAGATCTCAGACGATCCTATCAGATATCAGACGATTTTGTCGAATTCCAGATGATCTTGACTGCTTCAAACATCAGAATCTCCATCAGACATCCGGATCAGGTATTCTGCTTTTATTCTTCCTTAATTTCTCTATTTTTTTGTCTTTAAATCTGTTTTTTGTATTCATTAAATCTGCACTTTCATATAGATTAATTTAGATTCATTTGGCCAAACCTAGGATATGAATGCTTAAGGCTAAAAACGAACACATTAAAACACATTCCAAACCTAGGCGTGGAAAGCGCCATTAAATGTTTCCTGGTGAACCCACCATCCATCGAAAAATCACCAATATACACCTCCCTTGAGAGGCGGGACCTTCGCAAGTCCTCTCAATCCGAGGTACCGCGACATCCTTTTCCCATCCTCCTTCCGGGCACGGATCCTATAGCCTGAAGGTAAGGATGCGAAAAATTTGGAGCGATACATTTTGGTGAACCCGACGTGAATGCATCATAACCTTTTGAAAACAAAAAACAAAAACAAAAAAAAAATAGAACAACTAAAACATAGATGCATTTTAGATCATTTAAGTTTAATATCATGTTTAGATGGTAGCTCCTAAGAAAATATTAGCAGTTACTATAAATGTAGAAAACCAATTGGCAGCCATAGAAATCAACTCTATGCTTAATGTGCCTAAAACAAATAGAAATCAATTCTTGTGGAACGAACTTGATAGGAGACTTAGTGTCATCTCATCTAGGTCCACACAACTTAAGCAAATCAAGAGGCTAGTCCTAGATAGAATCCTGGATCCTCATCAACTAGTCTTTTATCATGAACTTCAGAGAGCCTGCCATAGATGGTTAGCTTATAGGAGAGCTCTAGTATCTTCAAAATTGTTCACCTTCGAGGAATACCTCGAGAACGCGGCCATTGTACACCAGTTCCTAGGTTGTGTAGAAGACCAAGAGGTTGTTCTTACAGATAGGGAAATATGGAATAGAGTTCCTCGAGCTGTGTTATATCGAGAGTATTGCCATGAGCTTTACTTCTATCAACCAGCATCTGAGACAGATAATATCACTATAGCTCTTTTCATCAAATTTTTAAAAGAAAACTTTCAATTTGAAGAAGAACACTTCATGACTCCTGAACAACTCGAGCCTATTAATGATATTTATAAATTGTTTATAGAAAACTAGATTATTACTTTCAGTCTTATTTCTTGCATTTATTGTGTTGATTGTCTTTACAATATTATTTCAAAAACAAAGAAAAACAAACAAAAATTAAAAAACTAAAAACATAGCAAAAACTTAAACATTTCATTTCAAATATTGTAGTAGGTATATAGTAAATATATACCTCTTAATTTTGTTGCATATATATATATATATATATATATATATATATATATATATTTTTTTATTTGCTGAAATCAAAATTTAGCACCATGCCTAAACTTAGGAATGGTAAAGAAACTTTAGGAGAAGAAGAAGATTGGTTACAAGATACAACTAGAGACCCAAATGTCCTTCCTGAAGATCCAATTCCGGAAGGAAAAACTCTAGCTCAATCAGAAGATGACCTAGGTGAAGATAATGAACAAGAAGGAAGTGTTAAAGAGGATGGATCCTCATCCCCTAGAGTAGCTCCAAATGGAACTATTGCTTTTGACAACATAGATCATTTCAAGAAATTTCTTAATGATAACATTGACGCCCTTAATGTGGCAGTTCGTATTGATAAAGGGCAAATTAGTAACACTCAAGTAGCCTTGGAACATATGTATGATGTGCGCACTAATCCCTTGTCTTTCATTGATCAAGAAAGTGATAAGGTTGGGCCATCCAATACGGATATGGTCACTATGATGCAAAACATGTCAAAACAATAGGCTATCCAACCTCCTAAGGAACTCGTTATTCAACCTAAAATCATTCCCACACAAAAGAAACCTTCCTTCACTACTTTATTCCGCCAAACTATTGAGCAATATGCTTCAAGTAAACAAAAACCTAAAACGAAGCCAAATACCAATTTTCAACAATCTGGAATACATCATAATACAACTTCAAAATTCCTTCATAATACTTTTCCTACCAATAATTTACACAATAGTAACATGGCATCTAATCTTCATGTTCCTCCATCATATGCCCATAAAACCCATGTCAATGCCCTACCAAACCAATATGGGGGGCAAACTAGTAATCTGGAAGCCATGGTGAAACAATTAGCTTCGCGTATGGACCAGATAGATCCCTACCGTCCCTCGTATAATTATCGAGAGATATGTAGTCAACCTTTGGATCCCATAGTTGTAGCTCAACCATACCCTAAGCATTTTCCCATGCCTATCCTGCCTATATATAAAGGAACCGAAGATCCCATAGAGCATCTTCGCATGTTTAGGATAGCATGTCATGACATATCACATGATGACTTGCTATTATTAAAAATGTTCCCAAAAAGTTTAGGTGGAATGGCATTAGAGTGGTACTATCAATTGCCCACTCATTCTTTGAGAAACTTTGAAGAAATAGCTGAATCATTTGTCCATCAATTTAGTGCCTACATCGAGAGGCATGTAACTATTAAAGATTTATACAATTTAAAACAAGACAAGGATGAATGTTTTGCCGATTTCTTAGCTAGATGGAGGCAATTGATAGGAAAACTGCACTTTGTGCTACCTTATAGGGAAATGTTGGACATTTTCATCAATAATTTACAAGAACAAATATCTTATGAGCTATCGATCGCTACCTTAACTACCTTCGATCAAGCTATAGATTTAGCTCGAAGAGTAGAAGATGCCCTCATTAGGAGAGGCCAACTTAGGAAGAAGGATGATGAGAAAACATCCAAAAATCAATATAAAAACAAACAAGTTGTCGGTGATGGAGTCACTGACAATAGAAATGTTGCTAATATCAATGCAACGAAGACAACAAAAAAATTTATATTGAAACCTCCTGATAAGCCTCCTCGAGAATTCACTAGATTAAATCAACCCTTATCAACTATTTTACCTCAATTACTCGAAAGAGGTTTGATCCAATTACCAACTATCCGGGAACCTGATCCAACTATACCCGGATACAGAGCTGACTTACACTGTGATTTCCATAGAGGACCTGGACACTCTACCAATGCTTGTAAAAGGTTGAAACATAAAATACAAGATTTGATTGACAATAATGAAATGGAAGTGCAAGCCTTCCAACCTAAACAAAACCCTCCTAATAATACTCAAAAGACCATTCCCCAAAATCAAAATCAAAATGCTAATCAAACTCTAGACATATTTCAACACCCTTTACCAAGACATGGTAAAGAGGTAGCCAATCAAATCGAACATCATAATGTTCCCCCTCCTACCCGATATGTAGGAACCATTAGCGGACAATTACCTGTTCAGGATCCTCAAATATTTGACACAACCTTATCCCTGGTTACGACCAGGCCCTTACATAATTTTCAAACTTCTGATTCTAGTGATATAGAATCAGATAGTGAAAGTGAACTAGACATTACTTCAAACCAATCGAATAGTTCTAAAAACGAATCAGATCCTATTCAACCCGTCACAGATGCTATGGTTCCAGAAGAACCATTTCCTAGAAGAGTTACTACTCGACCTTCTTCTAATATATTCCTTTCTAATGAACAAGCCATCAATGCTCAACCGAGACCAGTTCAGCGTCTTCATTATAACATTGTAGGTACCATTGGAGTCGTCACCCGACAACAAGCTCAAAATTCCCAACAAGAACCAACCAGAACGATGGATCAGCTCCATTCGTTTTGAAAAACCCCAATAAAGGGAATCATGCTCCTAATGTTCAACCTAAACCCCCTTACAATATTAATGAGCAATTGTCCAATACTACGGCCGTAATTTCCCTTTTGGATTTATTAAGATCCTCTCCCACCCATAGGGATGAGTTGATGCTTACATTAAGCCAAATGATGGTACCTCAAAACATTCAACTCTGAAGCTATGGCCAATACTATCATCACTCGAGAGATTGATTGTATTGACTTTCGGGATAAAGATATCCCACAACACGGTTTACATAAGGATAATCCCTTATACATTACTTGCTCTAATTGGAGATGTAGTTGTCAAACGAGTCTTGATTGATAATGGCTCATCTCTAAACATTTGCACTTTTGACTTCTACCAACGATTTGGCTTTAGAAGTGATGAAATGAAGAAAACTGATATGATTATCAAAGCTTTTAATGACGAAACACAAGAAATGTGTGGAGTTATTACCCTCCCATTGCAAGTTGGTCCTAGAACCCTAGAAACAACCGTGTTTATTGTACATTGCCCAGACATCGTACAATATACTTTTGGGTCGCCCTTGGATCAATGCCATGCGAGCGGTCCCATCAACCTTACACCAATGTGTTAAATTTGAGTTTAAAAATTAGTTGGTCACTATCCATGGTGACCCTAGACCCTTTGATATGTGTGCTTTGGCGAAACCTCGTTGGAGTGCAATTTTGCCCTGCTCTGTCATCCACACATCCTAGTTCTTATTTTTCATCTAAAACTATGAAACACACACCCATAACTTCACCTATTTCCCCTCCATTAATTTCATCCTCCTATATAGATCAACAACCCTCTAAACAAATCACTCTAGAACCTCAAAAAGATCTTAAATCTACAACCAATCCTTCAAGTTCTATCCCTATAAATTCAAAACCTACAGAAACATCTATCATACCTTCCACATCTCAAGATATAGGTAATAAGCCTTCTACATCTTATGCCCTTTCTGATGAACTTTTACCAGATTTATCCACAACCTTAATATCAGAAAAAACAAATGCTTTCATGCAAGATTCAATTCTTTTAAATAACTTGCCGCCATCTCCTCGTACTTTGGGCCTCCCACAACCTATGGGAAGTACTTACCAAGTCGGGAGTTGTGCCTTCATTTATAAAGGATATGGCTGGGAAGAATCCCTCGAAATATCAAAACTCATCATGAGGGATACGCTCGGTGTTATTTTACCAATGATTATATTAAAGCTAAACCCATGATGCTTAAAATGGGATATAAAGGGAAAGGCTTGGGACCTTTCCAAAATGGCATGAAAGAACCTTTCGAGGTAGAACCGTGGCCTACCTGTTGTGGTGTGGGCCTATTTCCTAGTAAGGGTCAACCCTTTCCTTTTGAAGATGATGATCAACTCATATGTTATCAAGATTATTTGGATAGGCATGTTGATTTGCCTCTTAAAAATCAGTCGTTTTCATGCAACATGCTATCCATAGCTTACCCTGAAATGATTGCTAACCCCGATGAAGAGTTGGAAGGAGATATCTTCCATGATGTCTCTGTTGAAGAGATGTTACACAATGGATTTTATTTTGATGGTTCTATACCAACTATAGCCCAACTTGAGGCCACTAATCCTCAAGATGAATTATCTAAATTAACCTTACAAGAATTACAAGAATTGGGTGTTTCACCCGCCCCACCTAATTTTGAAAGAGATCTACACATGGAGGTAGAAAACATCATTAAAATTAATATTGGAACTGAGGACAATCCTCACATAATCAATATTGGATCAGAATTAAGTCAAGAAAAACAAGAACAATACATTGCATTCCTTAAAGAGTATGAAGATGTCTTCGCTTGGACATATGAAGATATGCTAGGTCTAGACCCTTATGTAGTCATGCATCATCTAGTGGTCCATCCGGATGCTAAACTTGTTAAACAAAAACTTAGAAAAATGCATCCCAAAGTGGCTCTGCTAGTCAAAGAGGAGTTAGAAAAACTCCTGAATGTTATCTTTATACAAGCTATTGATTATGCTGAATGGATCTCAAATGTAGTTCCAGTCACCAAGAAAGAAGCTACCAAAGTTAGGGTTTGCACTGATTTTAGAGATATTAATGCTGCATGCCCTAAATATGACTTTCCTCTTCCAAACATGGATCAAATCATTGAATTTGGAGTGGGAGATTTCTTAATAGATGTCATATAATTGCTCTTCCTACCTTTTGGAAGTGATCCATTGCTTAAAAATGCTTAGGTGCATCTTATCAACGTGCCTACCAAAACAAGCTTAAAAGATCATATGCTAAAAAGTTCGTCATCGATCCTTTGAGATCGGCGACCTTGTTTTAAAAGAAAATCAAAAAAATACAAATGCAACTAAGGACCTTAAAGGTAAATTTGAGCCCAACTGGCTTGGACCATACATTATTACTTGCTAAATTTGAATCAGGAGCATACAAATTATCTACCTTAGATGGTAAAGAACTTAAAGAACCCATGAATATTTTGCATCTTAAACGTTACTATGCATAAATTTGGTCATTTCATCCATGTATATATTTGTTCAAAATCACTATCTTGTATTTCTTTCAAATTTATAAATTCCAAAAACATCAAAAACATTCATAATCATCAAAAATCTTCAAAACTATTTGTTGCATTTATTTATGGCACTTGTTAAATTTTTGTTCAAAAACAAAAATAAAACCACAAAAATAATGATAAAAATATAAAAACAGCAATATGCTTGACTCTTTCGAAACCAAAACAATATAAAGAAGAAAGAGAGAGTCAACATTCTCAAAACTTCTCAAAAGTGTTTATATATATTTTCTTACAATTATTGCAGTTATATGTTTCAAATTATTTTGGATAAATTAGCATTTATTTGGAATCCCTCACTTGCACACTCACAAAAATAAATATCTTGATTTTATCTGGCATGATTACTAATCTCTCTTATATCAAAGTCCACAAAATTCAATTAAATAAAGTTTGAGCATAGAGAATTGATCTTGTTATTTACTTAAACCAAGCACATCTTTTCACAATAAAATGATTATATTTGTAATTTCCATGTTTTGCTACATAGTAGACGTGATTTCTTGAGCGAAAAGTTTCCCCTGCTATCCTATCATGCACATGGTCTAGAATCTTTGAGAATTGGCAAAAGGACAAGCTCACCCCTACCCAGAATAAAAATCCCTTGCTCTACAGCTAATCCGAGCAAGTATCCCTAGCAAAGAAAAAGAAAAGAAAAGTTCAAGAAAAAAGAGAAAAGAAAAATGTTATTTTATATCATTACAGACAATATTTCAAGCACTATCTCAAAAATCAAGCAAAAAAAATACAAAAAGAAAAAGAAGCAAAGTTCAAAAGAAAAGAAAAGAAAAGAAAGCAAAGAAAGCAATAAAATCCCTTTCCCTACCCTTTGAAAAGAAAAGAAGGGTTGATGAGCTTGAATCCCTGGAATTCTCAATTATTCGAAAACTGTGAGGTAAGCCCCATAACAGGTGGTTTGTGCCCAACTCGCTTGGCCTTGGGTAACTCCTAGCGTGGTGATATGTCTGTCACATTAGCGACCTTCTTTTGTACAGACCTATGTCTGCTTATGGATTAGCTAGCTCTTGATAATCCGACCTACATAGTAGTCTAGTATGGTTATATGCATCTACATCATGGTTAATGAACACTTATTTGGTTTCTTCAAATCACTTGTATCATATTATCTTGCTCAAAACTGGTAAATGCACAAAGCAATTGCACACACATTTGTATTTGAGAGATTTTGTGTATCATTATGATAAATCAAGATCGGAAATGAATTCACATATGCACATGGGATTCCTTATAAATCTAACTTTTGTCTTCAAAATACTTTGAAATATTCTTTTTGCAACTTGTTTGGAATAAATCAAGTACAGTTGTTTACCATAAAGACAACTATATAATAGAAAAATCAAAAATTTCTTTCAAAACTATACAATCAAAACATATATATCCTTTTGTTGACTTTCGCGACGATGGTATAGTTCCAAAACCAAAATTGGAATTTTATGCCTAGCGCAAGTCCTCATTTTCATATTTTTTGTTTATTAAAAAATCAACCATGCAATAAAACTATCTCTTTTTTATTTTCGCGATGATGGTATAAGTCTATACCTACATATTCTATGCCTAGCGCAAATCATTGTAACAATTTTTATTCCCCATTTATTTAAAAATCATGAAAACCATATGACTTAATTCATTATGTTACACAAATTATGCTTTTAAAAAGCAAACACATTTTCATTATTTCATGTCATTATGTCAACCTTCAATTTTGCAATGATGGTATAATTCCTAAGGAATTATCCAAAAAATTTATCACACTTAGGAATTTATGCCTAGCAAAAATCATTTTAACATTATTTCATGCATACTATTTTTTATGAAAATCTGAAAAACAAACCATCATCATCATCATTTGCACCATTGCACCAAAGTCTTAAGACAGTCTCTTAAGCACTCTTTTACTTTTAACAATATTTCTATAATTGGGATTAGCTTGACGACCGAGTGAGCAACGACTCCATGAAATGGTCTATAATAGCGACAATGTCCTTTGAAATTATTGTTAGAAGTCTCTTTTTATTTTTTATCACATCACATTACAAACAATCAATTTGTTACATCAGATTATTTCATTTAAAATATTATCGCATGACATCAAAATTATAAATTTTCAAAATGACATAATTTCATGAATCCTCAATCCAATTATCAAATTAATCAATCAAACATAAAAGCATCATAAACATACACATAACACAAGTCATATGATCAAAAATATATCATATATATATCACAAATATATATACATCATCAAAACTGGATTGGTATGCCACAATCTACATCTTGGCATACTCAATCCTCTATCAATCAAAAAATACCGCTCTCGTGTAGTGTCTCGAGAGCCCCTCGAGCTCTCGACCTCATCTCCTCCCCCCCTGAGGTGGACGAGGTGGCCCCATCGTAGTCCGAGTAGTGCCGTGAGTCCTAGATCCCGATCGTGATGAGGTCCTCGATGACCCGATCTTGATCGGATCTGCAATATGTGCTGGTAGTGGTAGTCTATCCTCTCTGGCACCGCCTGATAGTACAGAGTCTGATAGAAAGTAAGTTGGGCGATAGCCCGTGCTAACTCCCGAGTGCTCGCCCCTTCACCCCGTGCTCTGAGGCGTGCAGCCTCATCCTATAGTGTCTGCACTCGAGCCCGCAAGCGAGCAACCTCTGCTCGGAGAGTAGCGGTCTCGCTACTCTCCCCCGTGTCAACGCCCTTGCCCTTATCGAGCGATGGTGGCCTCTCCCTCTATGGAGATGGGGGTCTCGCCTCCCTCCTCTCCCTCTGCCATGGCCTCTCCTATGCCTGTGGCCTCCTCGGCTCTCTCCCGCCGTGACCCTAGGCCACCTCCATAGCCGCTTGGCACCGCCTCCCTATCCGATGCACAACTGCATGTATCGGACCCTGAGCCCTCGTCATCCGAGGAGGGCGGATGCCTATGTACCAAGCATCGTAGCCATCGGCTACTCCTACGTCGTCCCCATCCACTGGCTGAATGGGGGCATCGTCCGTGTCCTGACTCCAGAAGCATTGCATGTCTAGAGCCCCGCTAACTGTGGTGTTATCCCGGACAGTTCGAGAAAACTCATAATCCCTGAGAGATGGGATCCCCTGCTGCAGACCGAACTGATGCAAAACTCGGTCATAGCGATGGAGCTCCACCTCTCCCCTCTCCATCCGTAGCCAGCAAACTCGCCTGACGCGAGCCAACTCCTGTCCATCCTCGGCCCACCCTGGATGCTCCCTCCATGGCCTCCAGGTGATCTGGTCTGGGACTAGGTCATCTAGTAGTCTCTGGGACATAGGAAGGTCGATCCGCCATTGTGACCCTCTCCGGAGCCACCAGTAGAAGACTCGGGGCCTCTCCCCATCAACCCCTATCAGAGGAAGCCCTACCGGCCTCCGCACTGCAATGTGCTCCCAGCACCAAACCTATAGGAGCGATGTCATCACCAGACATCGACCGCCCTTGTACACGACCCCATACAGGATCTTGTACAACCGGCATAGTACATAACTACCCCAAGAGAACCTATACCCGTGGTCTCGCATGTCGTAGATCACATCTGCCAGCATCCACGGCACCCTGCACCCGCTCTGGTGGCACAGCAAAAGTCCACCAACCACTCCAGCTAGAACCCGTGTGAGTCTAGATGCCCCAGGCATCTGACGTAGTGCCTCGATATTAACTCTGCCCTTCTCCAGGGCGAAGCTCGGGTCACCACACAATCGTCCCATAGCATGGCCCTGATTGGCCGTAGGAGTGATCAATCGTCCTTGTATGGGGATTCTTAGAATCCTCCATACATCCTCTAGAGTGGGAGTCATCTCCCCTGTCGGTAGCCAAAAACATGAGGAACCCGGATACCATCTCTCTGCTAGGGCTGTCAGTAGCCCCATATCTGTAGACACCTGTGGCATCTCTGCCACATGCTGCAAGCCGGCCTGTGCCAGCTGATCCCGCTCTGCCTGTGTAAGAGCGGCCAAGTCATCTCTCAACCCTCCATACTTCCATTCCCTGCTCTTTAGCAAACCTCTCTGCAACATAAACAACAAAACAACAAACAATCATTAATAAACAATTCAAGTAATTAATAATGCAAGTAAAATAAGTTCAATTTTATGCAATTGATGATATCGCCCACTATTGGACGATATCGTCCCAAATTTGAGCATAATCGTCTCCGATTTTGCAAGCCGAAATCGTCTCTAATTTGACGAAATCGTCCCCCTTTCGTCGATTTCGCCCTTAGACGAAATTGACGAAATTGAGACGATTTCATCGAAATCGGGACGATTTCGTCCCGACGACGTCGACGGCCCAAAAACGGCCGCGATGCTCAAAATTCATCTAAAAATTACCTAAAAAGCATGTAAAATCAAATTAAAGCATTCTAGTTAAGTCTAGACTCTTACCCGTAGACCGCGTCGGACCTCTGTTGATCTGTGCGTCGTCTCCACCATTTTTGCTTCAGAGCTCTAAAAACCAGTAAAAATGAACAGTAAAAATGAATTAGGGTTTTACCCTATTTTTCTTAATTTTATTCAAAAATAATTTTTGCTTTTCCGCGTTTTTACCTCAAACGTTCGATTTGGGTAAAAACACGGAGGGGGCACCATAGTAAGTTGTCGTACGATTCGACCAAGAATCGTCGCCTAAAAATGGGAATAATTTTTTGCTTTCTCGTAGATCGAGAAGAACTCATCTTTAACGCATTTTCTTCGAAAAATTTGCTAAAGAGGGGGCAAAATGTAGCACCCTAAAATTGGCGCAGTGAAATTGTAATAATTACATTCACCTTAGTAAATAATTTAAATTCAAATTTTAACCTCCCAAACCGCCCGTTAACCGTCGGGTAATCCGTTTCCCCCTTTTTCGTGCCATTTTTAGAGGTTGTTTTGACCGTTTGATGATATCGTCGCCGATCAGACGATATCGCCCTAGATCTGACGATTTCGTCTGGGCTAGGACGTCCAGACGATCTTGTCGCAAAACTAATTTTGCACAATTAGCTTCTGTTCCAACGGGCCTCTAATCCGGGCAGAAGCGTGTCTACGCCGTTAGGGACCCTCCCTCGTTGGAGATCTCCCAAATAGGGATGATCTCCAACCTCCTAACTACTCCCCTAAGCCTATTTAATCCTTAGGACCTTCCCTTCCCAACCCCTGGCTGAAATTCTCTGTAACTTAACTTCATACATGTTAAATCATCCCAAATTCACATTTGCAGTAGTCCTATACCAATTTTTGTTGCAGGTACATTACTGTTTTTCAGTCGGAGCAAGCTTACATCGTCGTCGACGAACCTGTTCAGATCGGAGGCGAACCTGTCGAATCAGAGATGATTTCATACCAATGTGGGACGATTTCGACTGTAGTCAACATTGAGGCAATCAGTGCCTGAAGTTTGCATTTCTTCTCCCCTTTTCTATTGTTTTATGTTGTAATTAGCAATTTTATTTAGTATTTTATGTTATTTTGCATTTGGAGTTCACCCATTTAGCTTAGATTGCATAATAAGATCATGATTTGTCATTAGAATATCATAATTTGTTTGAATTTCTATTCATAACTATTGTTCAGTATTCATATTGTCATTTTGTGTTGTTTCCCTCTGTTATCATAGTGGTATTCTTTGTATTTTGCATCTATTTTTCTGTTTGCAGGTCTCTGACGAATTCGTCTGATGAATTCGTCAGATCTCAGATGATCTTGTCTGATCTCAGACGATTTTGTCGAATTCCAAACGATCCTGACTGCTTCAAACATCAGAATCTCCATCAGACATCCGGATCAGGTATTCTTCTTATTCTTTCTTAATTTCTCTGTTTTTTGTCTTTAAATCTGTTTTCTGTATTCATTAAATCTGCACTTTCATATAGATTAATTTAGATTCATTTGGCCAAACCTAGGATATGAATGCTTAAGGCTAAAAACGAACACATTAAAACACATTCCAAACCTAGGCGTGGAAACTGCCATTAAATGTTTCCTGGTGAACCCACCATCCATTGAAAAATCACCAATATACACCTCCCTTGAGAGGCGGGACCTTCGCAAGTCCTCTCAGTCCGAGGTACCACGACATCCTTTTCCCATCCTCCTTTCGGGCACGGATCCTATAGCCTGAAGGTAAGGATGCGAAAAATTTGGAGCGATACAGACACCACTATATTAAAAAATAACTATAAATCCAATTCACTCTCCACTACTTCTCTACGATGAAACAAGCCACCTTATAATATAAAAGTAAATGGACCAGCCTACAAGAATTCTGGAAGAAAGCTTCAGCTAGATATTGGAGGAACTATTGAGGGATGCAGAGCCACAAACTAAGAGATTCCCATTCTAAGTAATAATGTTGATAAAGTCCACACCCAAATTCATAATTCCACTAAAATATCTCAGGCTTGTCATAGTTGCACATAACCTAAGCATGAATTAGGAGTCTTTTCCCATGCGGGTGCCATGGATGGAGAAAGTAATTTTTAAAACTAATGAGGAGCACCAAGATGTCACTAAACCTTCTAGGGTAAACCATCCTTGAAAAGTGGCAATAAGCCTACTAGTACTAAGAAAATAACTTAAGCCAACTCTCTAAATAGATTATGTTCAATAGCTCTAGAGTGATAGTGAGGTGGTATACCATTAGCCAAAAGACCTAATCAGAAGAAAAGATACAATTATACCACCATATTGATACACCTTCATAGTGAGCCTTCATCATAACATGGGAGCAATAAGAGCGTATCTAATACACCCCTAACCATCGATAAACTCACCTAGCCAAAGGTCACCACTAAGAATAAACTTATAACCTTGAGGAAAGGTGATAAGGAGGATCATCCACTTGGTGGCCACCTAATCTTGACCCCATCTGGACCTATAGGATTGGAAGGCCCCATACAAATGACAAACCCGGATCAAATGCCTTAAATAGAGAGTTTTACCACCAAAGGGAAATTAGGGAAATTCAAAATAATACCAACTACAACACCTGGGACTCCAACTGCCTAATGCTCCCCACAATATAATCCACAAATTTGACCATAGGAGGCAAGAACTCAAACCTAAAAACATACACCTCTTTCCTAACAATTTGAAATGCCAACACTCGATCTCATCCTCTATAATTATCTACCAGTATCTAAAGCATATAAAGAAAATTGGAGTTCCAAACCAATAGCCCTTGTTGGGAGAGGCCTAAATTAGCCATTAGGTCCACCACTTTATTCCCTTCTCTGTAAGTATGCTAAATAAGGACTTCTTCTCTGGATTCTAGAATTCTTTTTGCTTTCGAAATTAGGTTAGCAATCATCCAATTTGGGGGGCTAGAGGATTTAATTGAATTGATAATATTTAACGAATCCCCCTCCACTAAAATTATTTGGAAACCCATAGATTCAATCAACAATAGCCCTTGAAGTAAGTCTTTGGCCTTAATAAAATGAGAATTTTGGATAGATAAGGATTCTACAAAACCCCAATTAATCCCTTCTATCATTTTGGATTACTCCACTAGCCCTCACAAGACCAGGCTTACCCTTTGAGGTACCATCAAAATTATGTTTGATCCAGCCATTAAGAGGCAGGACCCATCTTACTAAACTTCTATGGGAATTAGTCGGAGGTCTAGCAAGTCCAGGATTTGAAGTAAAACTCAACAAAAGTTCAAGGTGTGCTTCTTCAGACATCCCACCATCCAAATCTAGAAGACAAGCAACCACATTTTCCATCAAACTCCCCAAGACCTTCACACTAATTGAATATAGATTTCTCTTATAGTTTTTGAATGCTCTTTGGTTTCTTTCCCACTAGATACCCCAAAAGATATGAGGAAGCAAGAAATTCTATATGCACACTAGAAATGAATATTTAAAAGGCAAAAACCATTATGATCAAAAATTAGTAATGGATTTTAAGCAAACCCAATTTACCCCTAAAAAATATAAAATGTGATCCAACACAACAGTAGAGAAAGGACACTAGAAAAAAGATGCTAGAACATTTCCTTAGATACCTCACATAGGTAACATCTATTAGGTAGGACCATCCCCCTTTTGCATATATTTTCAATAGTAAGGCATTTATTTTGGATGGCCAACCAATAAAATATGTTAATCTTTGGAGTCAAGTATTTGATCTAGACTTTTCTAGGAGGAAGCCAAAGGGACGAGTTAGAATCAAGAAGGGTGTATATCAATTTGATAAAAAAAGAGCCATCTTCCTTTCCTTTCTAAATTAACAAATCTTAGTATTCTTGCACTTTTAAAACCTAAAACTTCAGCATGTTAGAGATAGAGTTCCAAGCAATTTTCTCTTCTTTACATGCATTGGTAGTAGGCACCATATTCTAGGATCTCTTGCCCTCAATACTAGTGATAAAATCCGCTACCTTGGACCAACCAAGTCTCCTGGTAAGAAACTCAATGGATGCCATGTTGGGATCTTATAAAAAGGGATTATCAAGAATCCAGGGGTCATTCCAGAAGTCAGTAGAGTTCCCATTTCCTATGATCCAGCAAAGACCTTTAGATAATTGAATTTTGATTCTACACAAATTTTATTAGATGATGGATCCTTCCATCGAAAGGGGGTCTACCAGGAAACTTCCAGATTGGTAAAGATACATAGCATAAATGATATTTGACCACTTTGAAACCTCTTTTTTTTTAACTTTCCAACCCCATTTCATAACCAAATCCTCATTCATGAGATGAATATTTTGGATACCCAAACCTCTGTAGGCCTTTATGGCATAAACTTGATTCCACGAGACTAGATGAAACTTCTTATGGTCTTTAGATCTACTCCAAAGGAAATATTTTTTAATATGATCCAACTTGGCTAAGACTTTAGTAGGAAGCTTGAAAATGGAAATAAAGTAAATGGGAATACTCTGGAGCATTGTTTTGACCATAAGAATCTTTCTAGCTTGACTCAAAAACATGCATTTCCAACTTGATAATATCTTTTGCATTCTTTCCACCATTGGGTCCCACAATTTTTCTTATATTCTCCCCATAAACAAAGGTAGGCCTAGGTATGTAGTAGGAAAATTTGTTATACCATAAGCTATAATTTCCATGATCTTCCTCTGCTTGGTTAAAGGAGTGTTTAAAAAATACATCATACTTTTTAGATAGTTAATATTTTACCCTGTTGCTTTTTTAAAAGGATAAGAATTATCCTAGCCGCTCTAGCCTACACCACTAAATCCATAAAGGAAAGTAGAGTGTCATCCATAAATTAGTGGTGAGGGATAGAATTAACCAATGAAGTATGCTTAAGGCCTATAATATAGAGGTCTAGAAGAATAGACCTACCCAAAGCTTCAACCATTAGAATGAAGAGATATGATGAAAGTGGGTCTCTTTACCGAAGGCCTCTGGAAATCTAGAAAAAAGTAGTAGGGAACCCATTCACCAAAATTGAGAATTTCACAAAGGAAACATAGGTCCTAATTAGGTTGATCTAGCAATGGCTGCATCCAAATTTTATTAGGACTTCAAACAAGAAATCCCAAGATACTTTTTCATAGACCTTGTTCATATCCACCTTGAGGAAGATGTTAGGCATACCACTCTTTTGAACCGAATGGATGATTTTGTGGATTTCATGAACCCCATCCAATATTTGTCTTCCAACCACAAAACCACTCTACGCTTTATCAATAATGAGAGGAATGAGGGGTTTTAACGCATTAGCCAACATTTTGGAAAGGATATTATAGATGGTGTTGTAGAGGTTGATCAAGTAGAAGTCATTGAGCTTGTTGGCACTAGCATATTTAGGGATAAGCATCAGGAAAGTGGAATTCACCCCAAATGGAATTTTATTGGAATTTTTAATAGTCCTCACCACCTCACACACCTCACTCTCCACGATGTACCAAAATTTTTGGAATAATAGGGGAAACCATTTGGACCAGATGCTTTCAAAGCTTCCATGTTGAAAATGGTAAATTTGATCTCATCATCCTTGAAAAGAGCTTCGAGGCTTAGATTCATATCACTTGAGACTATAGTGGGAATAGATCTTAGAAGTAAATTTTTAGTGTCTCTTTCCCTGCAATCTCTCGAGCCTAATTATTGTGACTATCACTCAACACACTCTGATTATGGGGATCCACTTGAAATTTTGATTTTAATAAGACATTTTGTTTACATTGAGTAATTTATGGATTGGTCTATAATGTGGGTTACAATATTTGAAGATATAGTTTGAGGATGTCTTAAAGAGATCAATAGCTTCGAAGTTTTTTTCATTATTAAATTGATTTAAAGGAAATTGAAATGATGGGTTAAATCAAGTCATGAGTGGTTAAAATAATGTATCTATTCATACACTCTTTGTGTCCCTACAATCTCTCAAGCCTAACTATTGTGACTATCACACAACACACCCCAATTTTTGGGACCCACATGAAATTTTAATTTTAATAAGACATTTTGTTTACATTGAATGATTTGTGGATTGGTCTATAATATGGGTTACAATGTTTGAAGGTATAGTTTGAGGATGTCTTAAAGAGATCAATAACTTCAAAGTTTTTTCATTATTAAATTTATTTAAAGGGAATTGAAATGATGGGTTAAATCAAGTCATGAGTGGTTAAAATAATGTATCTATTCATACACTTTCTCTAGAGGCTTTTGTTTTTATATAAGATTTTGTTCAGCATTTGTTTATAGATCAACCCATATTGAGCCTATTCCACGGATTACTTGTTCAAAACAAAAAATAATAATTATAATAATAAAATAAAGGAATAGTAAAATGAAAATAAATAAAAAAACAAAGAAATAAAATAAAATAGTAAAAATTAAGAAAATAATAAAAATATATAATAATAGTAAAAAAATTAAAATAAAATAAATGAAGGGAGCATTATGTTTTACTTTATATTATGGGTGGTATTCCACTTTATATTATACTCATGAAACTAATGTCAAATTCCAATTAATTTTCAACATTGTTCTCATTATCTTTATGTCTACGTGAGCAGGTTTCCAAATGTTGGGGTGGAACAACTTTCAAGATGGAGGACAGGGTAAACCAGTGGACATCCAGTGCAGTCAACGATGTGGTTTCCAAGATGTTGTTGGGAAGTGCAGTCAAAGATGGCATAAATTTTGAAGTGCCCACTAAGGGCCATAGCTAAGTCAAGTTGATTAAGTCGGGTTGGAGTTGGTAAACCATACTTGGTGATACTATCAGAGCCATATGGGACTAAAGAAATTGTGCCAAATTTTGTTTTTTCCCTTCAAATGAATCGTTGGATTCAATAATGAATGAAATCCAAGATACACATCTTCGGCATAAAAATAGATGGTGGAAAAGGATGGTGTTTTGGTTATGTCAATGGCAACCCACATCAGATTTAACCAGACATCCTTAATTCCCATGATTTGGTTCCTATGGAGTTCAAAATACTATGTGGAATTGGATGGAATGAAATTCAATGGCCAAATTTTATATTGTTGGAAATGCTCATGGAGGTGATGACATGGAGTATGTGCACTGGTATAGGAGCAGGTAGACGCATTGGGAGCTAGAGCAAGTCATGAAGCATACCATTCAACTACCAAATCCTGTGATAATGGATTCACATCTCAAATGTTTAAACCAAGCGCTATGACTGAACTAACATCTAATGGCAGTTGAGCACTACTGTGTTTAATGATATTGGGTGAAATCATGTAAGTTTCCATGACAACGTTGCTCTATCCTTTAGATTCCTCCTGTGTTAAAGTTATATGTGAAAACACAAATGATTTGAAAGAAGTCTATATCCCCACAGCTTCAACATACTTACCTGATCATTATTTTAAATAGAAATTTTATCAAATATCCCATGAATGGAAGATTGTTGTCATCGAGTTTTAAGTATAGTCTTCAAGATTTGGTTTCAAAAGGATGAGTTAAGGTTTCAAATTACAGTGATGGCCTTTCTCAAGTAGATCCATGAACATGACACACTCCTTTGGACCTATGTTGGTGAGCAAGAATTGGATAGACCATTGGGTGTATGGGGCAAACCCCTCATTGGAGGAGGATCTTCTAGAGTCACCTATGGTGGCACCTTCAATGACTTTAGTTGTCTTCATTTGGTTATCTCAGTTGAAACAAAAGTGGTGAATATATATTTGGAGATAGAACACGAGCTTGCATTTATGAAAAAGCAATAAACCGAGGCACATAAATGATAAAGCCATAGTAGTTTCATAAGATTTAAAATATCATGCTTATGTATTTAAATCAGTAAATAATGAAAAGATTCTTGCAATGATTTTGGGGGTGTCTTGATGAAAGATTGGTTGATTAGAAGTCATAATTACATTGCATTTGTGGTTACAAATTCATACTAAGGCATTAAAAACAAAAGGAAAAATGATAGCAAGGTTTAAAATATATTAAGTGGGATACATTGTAAATGATTTACGTTAAATAAAAGAAGATGAAGGTAGAGAGTTTTTTTGGAAATAACGTTACAAAATGAGCAAGCAAAAAAGAAACAATGGGTTTTTTGAAGTTTTAAATATTGATCGAAACATAAGTAAGAAGGGTCAAAGATTTATTTGGCAAGTTTGCATGTTGGAAATGGAATTTTCTTCTTAAAGAAACCTCTCCTCCCAAGTTGTTGGACTGCACCAAGTTTCAACATTGGAAGCCATTGAAACATAGTATGCTGCAAATGTATTTCATTTAAAATATTTCTTTTGGCAATATATTAGAAATTTTAGTGAGTTTTATGCATGTGGATGGTGAACTTACCTATTTTTTAATATATTGCACCCTTTTTCCTTAGAATATTGCACCTCATTAAATGTTGGACTGCGTGAATATGGGTCACACTAATGTTGGTTTAGTGCAGGGTATTTGTGTTTGTAGGTTCGGTTTGAAATTTTAAGGGTTTCAGCAACTTGTTCCTTTTATTTTATTTTTCTCTAACCCTACCCCTTTTACATTTTTTTTAACTTCATCAATAATAAAATATAAAAACAATAAATAAATAAAATTTAAAATCCAAAAAGAAGGAAGCATGGAAATTACAAAGTTACATTTCAAATTTTAATTTTACACAAATTCACATTTTTAAAGGAAATTCGAAATTTCAAGTTTTACACAAATTCACATTTTTAAAGGGAATTCTAAATTTCAAACTTTGCACATTTGTTTCAAACAATCAAATTAATTTCATTTTATGTAAAAATGGAAATTTCAATAAATTCTAAATTTTCATTAAAATGAATAATTAATGTGATATTCCAAAGCTCCTACATTGCAAAGTTAGATTTTAGTCATTTTCTTTTATGCTCAAACAAAGCTTAACAAAGGAAGATAAAATTTGTTAACAATTCAAGATAAAATTTGTTAACAAAAGAAGATAAAATTTGCTTAACAAAAGAAGATAAAATTTACTTAACAATTTGAGATAAAATGGATTAAATCACCATTCAGGAATCATTATTTCAAAGTAGATAGTGGATCAATAAATTCACATTTTCACAAATCTCATGAGCAACAAAGATTATTGCAAATCAAATCAATACTAAACCACAGGCCCCTTGTTAACAATTACTTGCACCTCTAAGGTATTCAACACATTTTCATATTTTCACAAGCAATCAAGCACATTTTAAGTAATTAAGCAAACAAGAACCTTGGAGAAGTTTTAAATTTCTTTGCAAGAGAGGGTTTTCTGATAATACCCTGACTATGATGGTGATTTTACAATTGGGAAAAATTATCACTCAATAGAATTGGTGCTAGAAGGAGGGCCTATTTGAAGGTATTGGTTTTGACTAATGAGGTTTTGTTGAAGGTTGATCACATTTATTGATTGGAAAATTCTTTAATTGATGATGCATTGATGCTAACCTTTTACAAATTGAGAATATTTCTTATTGTTATGGTTTAATTGATGCATTGTTAATGAACGCTTGTTGTTGTCATTGTTAAGCTGGAACCTAAGGTTATCATTACTAGATCTAAGGCTATAGAAGATACCATTTTCCAAAGCCTATCCCCTACTCAGAAGCATAGAAGATCCAAGAGTGAAACAATTGTCATTCCACCTAGTGGGATTTCAGTTGAACCACCTATTGTTCCTATTCTTCCTTTTGTTCCTTTAGTCACACCACCACCAAATCCAATGGCTAGAAATGTTGCTTGGATGGGAGGGCATAGTAGCCCCTTGAAAATTGTTGGAGATGCCCATGATATACCCAAGAATATAGAGAAATTATTGCCCAAATATAAACATGATGGCACCAGATTAGTTGAGGAACACATTCAGGCTTATAAAGACACCTTAATCATATTGCAAGTGGAACATGAAGATGTTGCTTGTAGAATATTTCCTTTGACCCTAGATGACTTGGCATATGATTGGTACATCAGTCTACCTACCAACTCTATTACGTCCTAGGTCTAATTAGAAATCACTTTTGTGAATCAGTTTAGGTTACCCTTAGATCCTACCATAATCTATCATCAATTTGCTTCTTGCAGGAGGGAACCCAATGAACCATTGAGAATGTTTAACATGAGATTTCAAAAACTCTATTTGAGACTAACTGCTCCCTATGCTCTCATTACCAATATTTCCCTTCATATATACTTTAGGGCATTAGATCCCTTGACCTCCATGTTTGTTAGGAGAAACCCTTTGATCACTACTCTTGCCTTAGCATACATGGAAGCCATGACTATCGAGCAATAGTTGATGCCATAGGGTTATGGGATAGGATAGTTACCTACTATAGGACAACCTAGGGCATACAATCAAATCCCAATGATAAACTAGGCATTATCACAGTAGACTCTGATGTTGAACACTTTTCCCTACAATCAACTTTACCCTACCATACCCACTTATCCTTCCACATTCACTTATCCGACTACACCCACCCATCCGACCACTCCATTACTCTTAGAGAATCAATTGGCCACCCATAGAGCCATATAAATGAATGCTCAGGCCTTGCCTACATGCTTAAACCCAACACCCATACAGAGTTTGAATCCATTTCAAAATCCAAATTTTCAAACTCAAGGCACCTTGCAAAATCAAAATGTGGTACCAAATCAGAACATTCTAGGTGTCTGGAATCCAACTAATCCTACCACTACTATTGTTCAACCTAATGAGCCTAATTCAAAGGTAAAATACCTACAAAGATTGTTCAAAAGCTAAGTAGTGACATGGTTCAGTTACAAAAATAGGCACCACAAAACTCACAATAAAATATAAACTATAGTTTTTAGAGGAAATAATGGAACACACGACCAAATAATGGGGGTGTACCTACTCCTATGGTTAATCAAAATAATGCATCTACTAGTTCTAGTCAAACTCATACAATTGTTAATATTTCAGATTTGACTATGAACAACTGGTGTAGGATGCATTCCACTAAAGAGCATAATGAAAATGAATACCCAAAGTTTAAGATGACCTTAGATATTTTGTAGAAAGAGATGGATGATTTGGAATTAGTACCTAATGAGGACTCTTCTCATCAAGCTAGTTCAAGCAAAGGTAAGGGAACTGCTTTAGTTGTTGAAACTTTTGATCCAAAATATGATGAAGAAGAGGAAGATGATGATCCCATAGAAGAAGAAGTTTAGGCCTTTAGGTAATTTAAAAGGGAAATCACAACTACCAGTTGAGAAGTAAGAGTAAGATCCCAAATACTTCTACTCCTCCAAATAATTCCATTATTCCACCAGATACTAAGGCAAATAACAATCCTACACCTCCATCTCGGGTTGATTCATCCAAACCACCACAAAAGGTGCAAAATCTTGATAAAATTGCTTATAACATTGTTGAAGATTTAAAGAAAATGAAAGCTAACATCACTTTGTTTGAAGTTGCACAACTGACAAACCAACAAGATTCTTTGATTAAGGCTTTGGGTGGATCAAGTAAAATTGATGCTAAGAAAACTATAGAGGCACATTTGGTATTGCAAAAATATAAAGGAGAAGCTCCTCCTTTTCTGTTAACCATCAGAATTGTAGGAAAGAATTTACACAATTGCCTCATGGATTCAGGTGCATCAGGTAATGTAATGCCTCATGTTGTTTGTCAGAGATTGGGTTTGAAGCCCATTCCTTCAAATAGGATTGTGGTACAATTGGATAATTCTGAGGTAAATGTCGTAGGTATGCTTGAAAATATTCATATTCAGCTTTCATCGAAACCTAGAATTCAGCAATACATTGATATTCATGTTGTTGATATTCTTGATAAATATGGTATGTTGTTGAGTAGGGACTGGAGTAGAAACTTGAATGGCTATATGGCCATGAACTTTTCACACATGTGGTTACCTTGGAAAGGGGTAGCCAATCAAATTTGAATTGAAAGAGAACCCAGACTCAAGAATTTGATCACAGAATATAACAAAACAAATGAAATCCTTTATAATGAGTCTGAGTTGGGAGTTTATACATTGGACACTAAGTTGGTTACAAATAGATCTAATACTGAAATTCCATCTTGTAGCCCACTTAATGATGACAATCTTGTTTGGATACTTAAATTTGATGGATCTAAATCCAAACAGGGTAGTGGAGCTGGGGTTGAACTCATCAGCCCTAAAGGTAGGTCTTCTCTTGCTGCATTTAGATTACAATTTCCATGTACTTGTAATACAATGGAGTATGAAGCATTAATTCTTGGATTACAATTAGCTCTGAATAAGAACATTAAATGTTTGAAAGTTTTAGGGGATTCAGAGTTAGTTGTTAGGCAAGTAAAGGGGCAATACACATGTCATGACAAAAGGCTAATTCACTACAAAAATAGAGTTAGAGACTTAATAGATGAATTTGAAGCCTTTAACATTTCTCTGATTTCTAGAAAGAGTAATCATGTTGCAGATTCTTTGGCAGTCATAGTAGGTACGTTAAATCCCATCGATAAAAGAAAATTAAAAAATTTTCAATAGAATTGATTCCTTGTCCTTCTATACCTGACAATGTCAAAAATTTATAGGTATTTGAAAGTGATAGACACATCTTTGACTTTGTAACTAACTCGGGTGTTTTTGAAAACTAGGTGATTGACGAGGACCAATGGTTACAAGAGGATGAATATGAAGAAGATGAGGTAATGAAGAAAACTAATGCTATCCCAAAAGGTATTGTCTCCCTTGAAAAGCTTTTTGATATTGACTACCAAAGCAAAAGGTGTGACAAAATCTCACTTCCAAATGATGCATATGATGTAGTTAATATTGGAAATAATGAAGATCCACATAATGTACTTATTGGGAAAGCATGCACACATCATGAAAAAGAAGGAATAATACACACACTTAAATATTATATGGATTGTATTGCATGGAATTATGAAGATCTAAAAACTTACAATCAAAACATTATCATGCATACTATTCCTTTGAAACCTGATTCTAAACCATTCAGATAGAAACAATGACCAGTTAACCCATTGCTAGAACCTCTCATAGAGAAGGAAGTTAAAAAGCTATTAGATGCAAAAATTATATTTCCTATCCAACATTCCACATGGGTTGCAAACATAGTTCTTGTTCGAAATAAAACTGGAGAGATTCGGTTATGCATTGATTTC
This sequence comes from Wollemia nobilis, assembly GCA_028583015.1. Classification (NCBI taxonomy): domain Eukaryota; kingdom Viridiplantae; phylum Streptophyta; class Pinopsida; order Araucariales; family Araucariaceae; genus Wollemia; species Wollemia nobilis. Next base: position 265,964 of record JAQPPZ010001320.1, on the reverse strand, counting down.
AGGAACCTTAATAAAGCTTCATAGAAAGATAACTACCCTCTTCCTTCTATCGATCACATTTTACAAATGGTTAATGGATCTGAAATGATGTCTTTTCTTGATGGATATTCTGGATATAATCATATTCTTATTGACCCACGTGATAGAATGAAGACTGCATTTACTACTAAATGGGGAACATTTGCTTACAAGAGAATGCCTTTTGGTTTGCTTAATGTAGGTGCTACATTTCAGCGTGCCATGGACTATGCTTTTAGAGACCTCATTGGTAAATGCATAGTCATTTATGTAGATGATATCCCTATTTTCTCAAAGAAATGAGAAGATCATATTAATGATTTGAGAAAAGTTCTTCAAAGGTGTAGAGAACATGGCATTTCACTAAATCCTAAAAAGTGCATCTTTGGAGTAACTGAGGGGAAATTGTTAGGACATGTAATATCAAAAAATGGCATTTCTATAGATCCTACAAGAATAGAGGCAATTCAAAATATTCCTCTTCCAGGTAGTAAGAAAGAGCTTAGATCATTCTTTGGAAAAATTAATTTTGTTAGGAAATTCATTTCTGGATTTGCTGAAATTGTTAAACCATTGAATGATATGTTAAAAAAGGATGTTAATATTAGTTGGACATGTGAGGCTAGGACTACTTTTTAGAGTGTTAAAGATGCCATTTCTAATGCACCTATTTTGGTAAGTCCTGATTACAAGAAACCATTCTTCATTTATACTTTTGCATCTGATCATTCATTTGCTAGCGTGCTAACTCAAAAAAGTGAAGGTAATTCTGAAAACCCTATTGCTTTTATGAGTTCACCTTTGAAATATGCATAGTTAAGATATACCATTTTGGATAAACAAGTGTATGCCTTATTCAAAACTATCAAAAAGTTTAGGCATTACATTTTGCATAGTAGAGTTTTTGCCATTGTACCTGACCCTATTGTGAAAACCATGTTGATGCAGAATGAACTAGGTGAAAAATGAGGAAAGTGGATGTCTACCTTATAGGAGTTTGATCTTGAGATCCATCCAATGAAGTTAGTTCGGGGACAAGGCTTGACAAAAACACTTGCAGAGATTGATCCTCAGATTTCTTGTCAATAGTATAATGTAGAGGATATCATGCAAGATGAATGGTATATTGATATTGTTTATTTCCTTTTGAATGGTAAGTGTCCTTCACATTTTAATTCCACGCAAAGAAGAGCTCTTCATTTAAATTCTATGAACTTTATGATTAAAGTTGGTGTGTTGTACAGGAAAAACCATGAAGGAATTTTTCTTCGTTGCTTGAATAAGGAAGAAGCCACTCACATCTTACATGAGTTTCATGGTAAGTATGGGATGGGGTATGGTTCTACAAATGCCACTACACACCAGATCTTGAGATCTAGTTACTATTGGCCACACATATTTAAATATACCCATTCCCATGTACGTTCTTGCCATATTTGTCAGCTTGCAGCTAATAGGGAGAGACATGCATCTATGCCATTACAACCTGTAGTTGAGATGAGACCTTTTGCTCAGTGGGGCTTAGATTTTGTAGGGGTCATAAACCCTAATTCCTCAGCTTCCCATAAGTTCATTCTTACCACCACTGACTATTGTACTAGATGGATAGAAGCTATTCCCACTAAGAATTGCACTACTGAGGTTGTTATTCAATTTTTGGAAGAACACATTGTGACTAGGTTTGGAATGCCATATTCAATTGTTTGTGATAATGGTCCTGCTTTTACTTCACTTCATTTTGCAGAATGGGCATACGACAACAAGGTGAGCATCAAATTTTCTTCTAATTATTATCCACAAGGTAATGGTTTAGCTGAATCATCTAATAAGAACTTGTTGTCAATTATTAAGAAATTGCTTGAACATAATCCTCGGGATTGGCATAATAAATTGAAATTTGCATTATGGGTAGATAGAATAAGAATTAAAGAATCCATAGGAACATCACCTTATCATTTAGTTTATGGTCAGGATCCAATTTTTCCTTCAAATATTAAATTGCAAACTTTACAATTCATGAAGGAATACCTTGAAACAGATGATAAAATTGAAGCTCGTCTTACTCACCTTATGCATTTAGATGAAAAATGAGAGGATGCTTTACTTCATTTTAGTAAACATCAGGATATTGTTAAAAGGTGGTTTGACAAACGAGCTAAGATTAAGGTATTTAGGATCTCTGATTTGGTTTTATTATGGGATAAGGCACATGAGAAAAAGGGTGAGCATAATAAATTTGACTATCTTTGGCTTGGTCCTTATCAGATTTTAGAAATTCTTGGAGAAAACACTTTTCGATTGAAAACTTTGAGTGGGGAGGACATTCATTTTCCTGTTAATGGGCAGTTTCTCAAGCATTATTTTCACCCATGAAACAGTTGAATTCTTGCATCATTTGTACTTTACTTGTATATTATTGTATATAGCTTTTTGGTTTTCATGCTTTTGTATTTAGCTTTTTTTTGTTGTGCACTTTTGTACATAATCTCTTGTTTTGCAAGATTTTGCTATTTGCTTTCTTGTCATTAGGTTAGGTTTTGTTTGTTTTTTTAGTAGTTTTTTTTCATGTTCAACACTTTGGGTTGGTTCCTCCGATTGAGGTAGTGTTTGGTGATAGCTACTAACTTCTGGTTTCTTTGTTGATAGTGTTCCTTTGTCATGTAGGATGGATGGCCTAGTTTGGAATCAGGTGGAATTGAGGAAAAGGAAATGAAATTGTTTAGTAATCATTCTTAGATTTTGGACTAAGATGGTGGATTTTGGAACAATGAGACATTTCGCTGAAGCTCCACATGTAACTCACTATATTAAAGGGTATTCTTTGAAATCTTGAAGGATGAAGTCATTTTGGTTTGCAAATTAAGGCAAAAATCTAATACACTCCATATTTAGCCTTAAGTGGTCTCTAACCCAAGGGGCGCATACGATATTTGCAAAGCAATCAAATGCTTATAATAAAAATAAAAAAAAGAGAGAAATGCAAATCAATCTAGAGCTCGGGTGATTCAGATAATCTCTACCGGGGCTATAGACGCCTGGTTGGTAGTAGAGCAAGGTCTAGAAGAGATCAAGGTCATCTCCACCGGGGCTATAGATGCCTGGCTAGTAGTGGAGCAATGCAGAGGCACATCTTTATGAGTGACATTCTATAGCCTAAATGCAAAACAAATGATGGAATCTGGATTGTTTCAAGAATGCAAAATGAATCACAGTTCACACACTGAGTAGAAGCAAATGGTTCATCTGTTTTCATTTGAAGTTGTTTACCCCACTTTCTCTGGATATTGCTAGATGATGTTTATTTCTCTGATCTTTGGTTTTCTTGGTTTCAGATTGGGTTCTTCATCCAAAATGCTCAGGAGCATTTCCCAGTAGAGTCACCATTTGTTGTGGCTATCGCACAACACACCCCAATTTTGGGGACCCACCTTAAATTTAATAAGAAATTTTGGTTTACATTGAGTGATTTGTGGATTGATCTATAATGTGGGTTACAGTACTTGAAGGTATAGTTTGAGGATATCTTAAAGAGATCAATAGCTTCGATGTTTTTTTTATTATTAAATTGATTTAAAGGAAATTGAAATGATGGGTTAAATAAATTCATGAGTGGTTAAAATAATGTATTTATTCATACACTCTCTCTAGAGGCTTTTGTTTTGATATAATATTTAGTTCAACATTTGTTTGTAGATCAATCCATATTGAGCCTAATCCACGGATTACTTGTTCAAAACATAAAAATAATAATAATAATAAATTAAAGGAGTAGTAAAATAAAAATAAATTAAAAAACAAAGAAAGAAAAGAAAAAATAAGAAAATAATAAAAATATATAATAATAGTAACAAAATTAAAATAAAATAAACGAAGGGAGCATGATGTTTCACTTTATATTATGGGTGGTATTCCACTTTATATTATACTCATGAAACTAATATCAATTTCCAATTAATTTTCAATATTTTTCTCATTATCGTTATGTCTATGTGAGTAAGTTTCCAAAATGTTGGGGCGGCATAGTTTTCAAGATGGAGGATAGGGTAAACCAGCGAACACCTAGCATGGTCAACGATGTAGTTTCCAAGATGTTGTCGGGAAACGCGATCAAAGAGGGTATGAATTTTGAAGTGCCCACTAAGGGCCATGGCTGAGTCGAGTTGATTAAAGTAGGTTGGTTTTGGTAAACCATCCTTGGTGATATCACCAGAGCTATATGGGACTAAAGCAATTATGCCAAATTTCATTTTTTCTCTTGAAATGAATTTTTGGATTCGATAATGAATGAAATTTGAGATACATGTCTTTCACATAAGAAATAGATGGTAGAATAGGATGGTTTTTGGTGATGATGATGGCAATCCACACAAGCTTTAACCAGGATGTCCTTGATTCCCATGAGTTGGTTCCTATGGAGTGAAAAATCCTGTGTGGAGGTGGATGGAATGGTATTCAATGGTCAATTTTGGTATTATTAGAAATTCTCATTGAGGTGATGACATAGAGGAGTACGTGCACTGGTACAAGAGCAGGCATCTACATTGGGAGCTAGAGCAAGTGAATAAGCATACCATTCAACCACTAGATCTTGTGTTAGTGGATTCATATCTCAAATGTTCAAACCAAGTTCTATGAACAAACTAACATCAAATGGCAATTAAGTGCTACTGTGTTTAATGAGATTTGGTGAAATCATGTAAGTTTCCATGATAGCGTTGCTCTATCCTTCAGAGTCATATCAAGTTAAATTTAGAGGTAAAAGCACAAATTATTTGAAAGAAGTCTATATCCCCACAACTTCAACATACTTTCCTAATAATTATTTTAAATATAAATTTTACCGAATATCCCATGAATGGAAGCATTTCTACCATCGAGTTTCAAGTATAATCTCCAAGAGTTGGCTTCAAAAGAATGAGTTAAGGTTTCAAAATATAGTGATGGCCTTTCTTGGGTGGATCCATGAACATGACACACTCTATTGGACCTATGTTGGTGAGAGAGAATTGGACAGACCATTGGGTGTATGGGGTAAACCCCTCGTTGGAGGAGGAACTTCTAGAGTCACCTATGGTGGCACCTTCAGTGACTTTGATTGTCTTCATTCAATTATCTTAGTTGAAATGGAGGTGGTGAAGATCTGTTTGGAGATATAACATGAGATTGCATTGATGATGAAGCAATGAACTGAGGCACATAAATGATAAAATCGTAGTAGTTTCATAAGATTTAAAATGCCATGCTTATGTATTCAAATAAAAAAAGAACAAAAATATTCTTGCAATGATTTTGGGGGCATCTTGATGAAAGGTTGGTTGAGGAGAAGTCATAATTATGCTGCACTTGCAGTTACAAATTCAGACCAAGCATTAAAAATAAAAGAAAAAATGGTAGCGAGGTTTAAAATATATGAAATGGGATACATTGTCAATGATTTGCGTTCAATAAAAGAAGATGAAGGCAGAGATTTTTTTTTGGAAAAAAAGTTACAAAATGAGCAAGCAGAAAAGAAACGATGGGTTTGTTGAAGTTTTAAATTTGATTGAAGCATAAGTAAGAAGGGTCGGATATTTTTTTGGTAGGTTTGCATGTTGGAAAAAAAATTTGCTTCTTGAAGAAACCTTCCTTCCAAGTTGTTGTACTGCACCAAATTTTAGCAGTGTAAGCCATTGAAACATAGTATGCTGCAAATATATTTCATTTAAAATATTTATTTTGGTAATATATTGGAAATTTTAGTGAGTTTATTCATGCATATGGTGAAATTACCTGTTTTTTTAATATATTGCACCCTTTTCCTTAGAATATTACTCCTCATTAAATGTTGGATTGTGTGAATACGGGTCACATTAATGTTGGTTTAGTGTAGGGTATTTGTGTTTACAGGTTCGGTTTGAGATTTTAAGGGTTTCAGCAACTTGTTCTTTTTATTTTATTTTTCTCTCACCCTACCCTTTTTACATTTTTTTTAACTTCATCAATTATAAAATACAAAAAAAAATGAATAAATAAAATTTAAAATCCCAAAAAAAAAGGAACCATGGCAATTTCGAAGTTACATTTCAAATTTAAATTCTACACAAATTCACATTTCTTAAAGGAAATTTTAAATTTTACACAAATTCAAATTTTAAGGAGAATTCTAAATTTCAAACTTTGCACATTTGTTTTGGTTTCAAACAATCAAAATTAACTCCACTTTAAGAAAATTGAAATTTCAATAAAATCCAAATTTTCATTAAAGGGGATAATTAATATGACATTCCAAAGTTTCAAATTGCAAAGTTAGATTTTAGTCATTTTCTTTTATGCTCAAACAAAGCTTAACAAAAGAAGATAAAATTTGTTAACAATCCAAGATAAAATTTGTTAACAAACCAAGTTAAAATTGGTTAACAATTCAAGCTAAAATATGTTAACAAAAGAAGATAAAATATACTTAACAATTTGAGATAAAATGGATTCAATCACCATTCAAAAAAATTATTTCAAAGTAGATAGTTGATCAATAAGTTCACATTTTCACTAATCACATGAGCAAAAAAATTATCACAAATCAAATCAAATTTTAAACCACAGGCTCCTTGTTAACATTTACTTGCACCTCTAAGGTATTCAACACATTTTTAAATTTTCACAAACAATCAACCGCATTTCAAGTAATTAAACAAGCAAGAACCTTGGAGAAGTTTTAAATTTCTTTGCAAGAGAGGGTTTTTTGATAATACCCTAACTGTGATGGTGATTTTGTAATTGGGAAAAATTATCACTCGACACTAACAAAGAACTAAAAATGATATAGCCTTTTCTTTGATGTCTCTAATATTCACAACTCTGGAACCATCATCTCTGACCACTTTCCAAATTTTGTTGGAGCTCCTATGCCTCAAAGTTGATGTGTGAAAATATTTGGTATTTCTATCACCTTCCTTAAGCCAGAGATCTTTGGATTTTTGCTTCCATAGAATTTTGTCCCTAGCTATAGTACTATGAAATTCATCCAATAACACCTTCTCCTTATCCCTAGTATCAGTCGAGAAACCTTTAGCTTCCACCACAAAATCTAGGTCTTTAAGTTGGCTTTTAAGACTTTCTTCTTTTTAAAAACATCACCAAAAACTTCTTTATTATATAGGTTTATGTTAATAAATAATAATAATTAATTTCAGATGATAGCATAATGTTTGGGGTTTATCTCTTATTTGGGAGGTCCAAGGTTCAAACCATGGCATGTGTGTGTGGGTTGTGTTAATCCCCCATTTATAAGCATAGCTCTCAATATTATAAGAGGTCATGTCTAGAAGAGGACTACTTAACCCTATGCATCAGTTGTAAGAGTTTATCACACTACTCGAATCCCAAAAATAATAATAATAATAATTAAATTATTTAAATTAATTAAAAAAATGAAATAAAAGTAAAGAAATTTTTAATATTATAAAAATATATACTAAATTAGAGAATTCCCACTACTTAATCCATACCATCTATGGTTGTTGACCTACAAAATTGTAAACATAAAATTTAGAATCCACTCACTCAAACAACAAATATGAAATATCTTCTAATTTCTCTTATGTAGTAATTATAAGTTTAATTGCATAAGTATTTACAATACAAACTAGCACATGAAATGTTAAACTAAAATAATCAAATAATTTCTAATTTATAATAAAACTTATTAAATATCTAGAGTTTAATTGGTTAAAAACTTTAGCGTTTAACATGGAGATTAAGGTTTAATCTGTTCAAATAATATTTGTTTAGTTATTAAATTATTGTAATATTGGCCAACTAATATTTGCTTAGTTGTTAAGCTATTGTAATATTGGTCTAATGTGATTTTAATTATGATGTAAATCTAATTGAACCAATTATATATATATAGAGAACATGGGTTGTACTCGGGTCCCCCACCCTTGAAAAATGACAACTCTTTGTTATAGCTTGAAATTTTACAAATAAATTTAATTCTCATCTTAATTGAGTTGCCATAGCTTGATACCTACACCAAATTACATAAAATGTTTGAATTCTTGACTTTCATTTTTTAAATCTTCTTTAAGTTTCTATGTGAATACAAATATTCTAAAATTCATCATCTTTCTTGATATTTCCTACAATAATGTTCACAATACCAAAAATCCATCTCTAATTTCTATGCATTGCATATTAGTAGAATATTATTTCTAAAACATTGCATTAATATGGTCCGCTTTACCATATTTAGCTTGCTATTTTTCTTCCCTAATCATAAGTGCAACCACAAATTTGTGATAAATAATTTATATGAAAACACATTAATGTTATAAAATAAAGCAAATACTACCCATGGAAAACATTAAAGTATATCTTAATCATTATTTGAATTAAGCAGTCAACATTTTCTTGTCAGTTGCAACTAAACTTACTATTTCCTCTAACCAAGAAAATGAGAATTTAACTTCACAATCCTTAATTAAAACCCCCTATTGGATAGCCTATCTACACATTTATTTCCTTCCCTAAATATACATGTAAACCTGATTTCTTCAAACTTTATAGCAAGGTCTTGTATTTCCACAATTATCTTGTATATGTTCCATGGAGCCTTTGCTTTCCTCAAAATTGCATTTATTACTATGAGTTAATGACGTTCCATCCATACTCTATTCTATTTCATTTTTTTGTATATTTTTAACCCCTCTAAAGTAGCCTAAGCTTCGGCTTCATTATTTTTCTTAAATCCACTATTGAAAGTGTGATGAGACAAAATATCTCCTCTATTATTTCTAATTATTCCTCCTACTACTGGTCTTGTATTTCCCTTAGATGGTCTATCAAAATTCAATTTGGCCACCTCCATATCTAGTGGTTTTCACTTTATATTCTTAGCCTTCTTTTTGTTTCTCTTATACCCAACATCATAATTCTATTTTATGATTTGACTCCATCTATCAAAGATCTTTGCTTCTAGATTAGGGATTGGGTGAGTTGATAGGATCGATTTAGACTCCTATATGGCTAAACAAAACTTTCATTTCATTACCTAGAGCATTTTCCTTTCTTTTAAACATTATTTTATTCCTTTCTAGCCATACCATCTAAAGCATTGTATCTTTTGATATATCCTAGATTTTTTGTTAAGCCTCACATTTAAAAGTGCTTTGCCATTACTTTAACCATTCTTCAATTTTACCATTCATCACCATGCATTTACCAAACATATTAAAAATCGATTGTCATAATTTCCAGACTATTGAGCAGTGTCCCAAGAGATGGTCTATGGTATAAATTTTTTCTCTAGTTCCCACCAACCATCTTAGACCTTTAATCACTAGATCAATTGATTTTTTTAAACCGTTCTATAGTGTTGAACCATTTGATAATGATAATGTAATAAATGTTAAGCTTGGATCATTAGGCTCAACATACTTACAAGAATTCTTTCCCATTGTCTTTGACTCTCTTTGTACAATCTCCAAATTACTTTTATCCTAAGAGCTAATTTTACATCTGTAAGAACTCTTAAACCAAGACCTCCCCTAGTTTTATCATCACACACCCTACCCTATTTCACCAAAGAAAAAAATATTTTATCATGTAATCCTGACCATAAAAATGATTGCATAACATAGATTAAATTTATTTCTAACAATTTTGGCATGGTATACAAGGACATATAATATGTTAGATTTGCACTATTCCTACTAAAGATAACCATCTACCTTTCTATGTTAAAATTTTATTCTAAACTTTACTTATAATTGGATTCCATAATTCTATCCCCATTCTCCCCTCAATTAAGGGCATCCCTAGATAAGTTGCTAAAAAAAATTCCTCCTCCATTTGAAGTAACTTGCATATCCCTGATTTGATTCTAGTTGGGGTTTTTAAGAAGTAAATTTTAGATTTTGTTGTAGTAACTTTTTGTCCTAATGCTCGTTTGTATTCCTTTAATAAGTTATTCAAAGCTTTGGCCTCATTTATCCTTGACCTCCCAAAAAGGACTATATCATCTACAAATTGTGATGGGTGATGTTGATGTTATTACTAGCCTTAAGTCCACTTATAAGCCCATATTTGTTAGCCTTCTTCAAGTTCCTACCCAAAATCTATGCCATAATAATGAATAGATATGGTGATAGAGGATCTTCCTATCTAAGACCTCTCTTGGATTTAAAATATTTTTTTACTAACCCATTGACCAACATTGAATATGAAATGGCAGAGACACTGGCTTTAATCCATCTTACCCATTTCTTCCCAAATTTAAACTTTTCTAATATTGCAAAAATAAAATTCTATTTAACCCTACCATAGGATTTACTCATCAATTTTTAAGATCATTGCTCTCTTTTCTTGAAGATGTTGAATGCATAACTTCATGAGCTACTATGATCGTGTCTAGAATTTGACTCCCTTTCATAAATCCTCCTTGATCTTCTTAAATAATTGTATCTAACAATGGTCTTAACCAATTCACCATAACTTTTGAGATAGTCTTATATGTCATACTACATAGGCTTATCAGCTTAAAAGTATCAAATAATTTTGCATCCTTATTTTTTGGAATCAGGGTAATATATGTTGTATTTATTTATAGGGTATGTATTATTTTACCCTAGATTGTTCCATTACCACAAATAAATAATCCTTCACTATTTCTCAATTATGTTGATAGAATATTATAGAGACACCATTCAGACTTGGGGATTGATCCTTATCAAAAGAGAAAAGAGCCATTGAACTTGTTCTAGATTAATAGGCTCCATCAGTTTCCTATTGTCTTCATATGTTATAATTGAAGGTGCTTCTTATAGCAGTTTACCATTAATAACTTCAAATTCCTTTGATCCTAGAATATTCTAGTAATAAAGTCTTACCTCCTTTCTTATTTCACTCTAGTCTTCAGTCCAAACCTCTTATGATTTAATTCTACTAATTTTGGATGATGATCTTTATACTATTTCCATCCTATGAAAAACTTTGTAATTTTCTCTCCTTTTAATGAAGTCTATCTCGATTTTAATCTCCCATATATCTCTTACTAAAAATATTATGATATTCACTAACTCCCTTTCCTCCGAGCTTGGATTAATATGATCACCTTTTTAGAATTTTGAAAGTATCTTTTAGTTGTTTTTTCTTATCAAAAATGTTCCCAAAAGTGTTCTTGTTCCATTATTTTAATCTAGATGTCATTGATTTAATTTTTATTAAAAGTGAATACAACCAAAAACTTCCTAAATAATTTCATGTTTGTGCTATCATATCAAAAAATTATGGATGGTCTACCCACATCTTCTCATGTTTAATTTTTTTTTTTTTTTTGTAGGAACCACAATCTAGCCATTTGTCATCCATCCAGGTCTTCCCGCTATCTTTACTTATTTATTTATATATTTAGGCATATTTGTTAAATATATGTTTAATATTAATATTTTATATATATTTAATAAATATTATATATTATATATAAATAAATCCAAGCCATCCAATTTGACTTAATCATAGCCATTCATCCACATCAATCCATGCCACACACCCAAAATTAATATCCACCCTCCAATGTGTTTTAATCTAAGCCACACAATTTGTGTCACTTAAACCCTAACATACCCTAGTGTGGATTATTAATAGAGGTCATTTTGATGGCTCAACCCCTAAGAAGTTTCTTAAATAGTTGATGTTTGAATCTAAGTCCCCTGGAGTATCCAAGCACTCCCGCCATCCATCCTCATTTGTCATATCCTTCACATCCATTACCCCCTATTTTTCTTAGACAAATCTACTTTTGCAAATCTTTACCTCAGATCTTGAATGCCTCTAAGTGCTTCTTATCACAATCGAGCACCTTCGGGTGCTTCCTTCCACTACCAAGCACCTTCGGGTACTTTTCACCACTCTTATGCACCCATAGGTATTTTTTGCTACCATAAAGCACCCGTAGGTGTTTTAGACTAGATTTCTTTAGCCCTACTAGCCCTCAGGTGATGCTAGGGAATCACTGCACCACTTTCCTACAATGGTTATAATAGATCAGAGAACAACAAGTAGACAAGGTAAATCTATCATTGGTTTATTTCATTTCATGCATTTTCAGATTCTACTCATTTTATTTACATTGCATAGCTAGGGTTTTTGTATTAATTATTGAGGGCCTCACACTGTGGAGCTCTCATAGTTACTACTAACCTATTTTCTATCTTTTGTGTGTAGATCTAGAAGTGCTACATCTACATTGTGTAGTTGCTTAAGTTGAAGTGGCCCGGTATTGGATAACACGAAGCCCACTCACCTCTTTTGGGATCAGAAGTGAGATTGAAGACACCACCAGCACTATTCACTAGGTTTTTAGAGAATCCTAGTATTATAAATATTTGATTAAAATAAATCAATTCTTTTATTATAACATTGGAGATTTGAGGCTCCCCCCATGTCAATAAAATCATCTCTTTTTGTGCAATATATTGTCTTGATTTCAACTTATCTTGTTATATATTTTGGTGTTTCACTTTTGCATATAAAAATGGTGATCACGGTGGGAACCCCTAAGGGTTTATCATTTTGATTTACTTTGTTGACTAATTTACTATTTTTTGTCTTATCTTGCAGGGTTTTCAAAAGCACAAATCACGTAATTTTCACTGGATTAGGGTTTTTGAAGCTTCGTTGAAGGTTCCAGAAGGTGCACGAATGCCCTACGGCACTTGAGGGACATCCAAAAATTCTTAGGGGTATTTTTAAAGCACCCAAGGGTGTTTTATATATATTTAAAGAAAAAACATAGGCTTATTTATAAGTTTACTATTAAACCCTAACTTTATGTTTTTATTTATTCTAGCATTTTATATTTTTTTCAGATTTTTGGATTAAAATGAACATCACTAATAAATATGGTAAAAACAAATCATAATTCTAGTTTGCATTCTAGGCATTAAATTAGTCATTGCATTCATTCACACATTTCCATTTCCATTTAAAGTTTTTGGTTTTTTTGGTGTATTGCAATTGAAAAATCTTGCATTTTGATTGCATGTGAATCATTAAATTACATAAATTATATTGCATTATAGGATTCAAAACTCCTCTTTTGTTGGTCTAAGTAGGAATATAATTTGTGTATCAAAAGTATCCCTGCATTGGGTTATTCCAGATGGAGTGGATGAACCCCTCATTGTTCAGAGAGGGATTTAAGTAGTGTACTTCACATCCTTTGAAGAAATTGATACTCTTAATGTTGGCTTCTGATTTAGACTAGTAAAATTAGTTGTTTCTAATATTTTATGTGCACCATAGAAAATAGAAACCTTAAAATAAATCTCACACACACATCATGTTTCACATTCAACAATAATGGTTGGATTTCATCACTAACCATTGCTTGAGATATGGTGACGGTGGCTTTCATCTCCATCCATAGATCTCTGCCCCTAGACACCTTAGATTACCCCAAGAAAACTTGTTGGATTTCATCACCAGCAAGAATATCGTTGTCTATCCAAGCCATAGTTTTCACCCATTTCTAATTCATATTAGCAGATTGAAACACACAAAATAAAAATCTAAAAAAATGAATTCACACTAAATGAGATAATCAATGAAAGAGGTAAGAGACATCTATTGAACAAACTTGACATTAATTTGTCTTTATTTTATTTTTGTGAAGTTTCAATTCTACATTTTATTTTACTACACAATTTGTATTTAGTTTAGTTGTTTATGGTATTAACAATAAATCAACAAAAAACATTAAATCAAAACAATTCCATGGAAAATTCTACCACCTTCCCTACTACTATTGTGGTAAATTCCCCAAGTGTGACATAGACGGATTTATTTATGGGCCCATCACACACTATACAGACTTTTGATGTCTCATAAAGGTATACAAACACTTCCCTTCCCCAATACGAATCATATTCACCATCCATTGACCATAATATCACCCACATAGACATGGCCAAAGTAGAAGCTTTCTACAAATATGTTGATTATGTCTTAGAGTCCATTCATAATTTCCCTAATCAAGATCCTACTTTACAGTAGAAATTTGCTCGTTCCCAGCCATTCAGCTTTACCCAGGTGTACACTAACCCTCTTTTTGAGGCATCAATTACACCTTCTCTCATGTATCCATTCCCCAATACCCAAGTTCTCCTAGCACTTCTATCCCACATTCATACACAACCACCTACACCAACCCCTTGTATTAAGCACATGTAAATGTTGCTTCACAAGCTTTTACCCCCCAAGTTACCATACCAAGTGTAACCTATCTCTTAGCCACATATTCCATGTCGTCTACTTCCATACCTTCCACTGTTGATAGAGAAATTTATGAAGCATAGGAATATTTGAACAAATTTCTTAAGCAACGTCAATATTCTCAATAGCAAGTGTAAGTTAACCCTAAGCCTCTACCAATTTCTACTCAACCCATCCTCATTAACCAAATTCCATCATGGGTACCACAATATTCTATGGTTTCCATCCCTACTCCTCCACCAAACCATACCAATACTAACTCCATTCCCATTGGCCAACCCAGCCATAGCCCCCATGCATTGTCTCCATCCCAAAATTCTCCACATCTTCATCATCAATATCCTCTTCATCAATTTCCATCAACCTTACATAGTCATCATCATCAATCCCATCATCATCTAGTTACCCCACAACATTTTCTACCACGTTGTCTCAAAATCATCAGGTGATTTAGGGCTTCCACATTCCTAGGGAAGACCCTAGAATCAAGGCCAGGCAATAGTAAATATATTGGTTGATACAACATACTCCTGGTATTACAAACCAAAAGCCAACTTTATGTTAGTTGATTAACCAACCCATTCACCTTTGATACCCTCACTGCCATATCCAACAAATTTCACGATGTTGAAGTTTGATAAATTCAAGGGGATAGAGGACCCCAAAGAGCATATAAGCACATTTGTATACTCATGCTTTAGAATCCAAAATGACAATGCTATCATGCTTAGAACATTTCCTCAGACATTAGGTGGAGATACCATAGAGCGGTACAACCAATTACCTAGTCATAGTATCTATACCTTTGAACAATTGGTTGACCAATTCTTTGAGTGCTTTGTCCTTAATGTTAAAAAGAAAGTCTCATTTTTCTATGTTTATGCTTTAAGACAACATGACAATGAGTCTATCTATGGTTTTGGAAACCATTGGAGGGTTGTCATTACCAAATTATCATTCACCCTACCAATGGAAGAGCTTATCAAACTATTCACCAAGAGTTGTTTAAAACCTATCTCTTGGATGCTTCAATTATAGACATATCATTCATTTTAAGAAGCTCTAGTATAGGCTAGTGTAATCAAGAAAATAAAAATTGAAGAGTACATACTTAAGCCTAGGAAAAAGGAATGGAAAAATAAGGGCCAATACAAAATTAGTTATTCTAGTTAATCAAAATCAACACAGGCTGCTCCAGTCAATCAGCCTAATCATGTCAATCAAGTGGTCATGAGCCAACTGGTAATGGCTCAACGATAATTAATGCAACAAACACCGTAATAAATTGCTTATCATGTGGTACCCTAAGTAACTCAAGCTATGCAAAGCCTAGTTCCAACTGTAGAGAACCGTCCTTGGTGATAGTTTATCTTATAGAATTGCCAATATACCCCTTTGTTTGATTTGTATGCTTCCCTCTTATGAAGTTTGTATGACACAAAAAAACTTGCCCTACCCAAAATTAGACTAGATGATCCTGCTAAACATCGTAAATATTATCGGGAATATTTATTTTATCCTTACCATAGGCAAAGTGGGCACAACATTAATAATTTCCATGTATTCAAAGATATAGTTCAAGACCTTATTGACTTGGGGGCCATCAATCTTGACAACCCCCTTGCTCAACAAAACCAAAATCTTGGTATTTTCCAAACATCACTTTCTCACCATGAGGAGGTGCAACCAACTATGGGAGGATCTAACACAAAAAATCCTCCTAATCAAGTTAACCATATTCAAAAATACCAAGGTTTTGTAGGTGTCATTCATGTGGTAACTAGATATCAATGAAATAACCAGCAAAATGAAAGGCAACAATCTCAGGCAAGTGTGTCGCAATCTTTAACATCACCTCCCATTCAAATTTCTCCTAATCCTTCATCACCTATTCATATTCCTAGCCAACCAAATCCCCTAATTCATCCCATAAATCATCCTCCATGACCAGTCATCTCATTGAGTAGCTATTAATCGTAAATCTAAATATGGCTTTTACCAAATTGTCATTATATATGCTAATTGAATGATTTCCCCCACATTGAGGCATTAATGGACATTCTAAAATCCATTGAATTACAATCTCAAGATCCTAATTCCTTCAACAACTTTATAGGGAGCATTCAAACATGCATGGAGCCTTTCATACATTTTGACTTTGATATTAAGCCAATCTCATCGGAATCATTAGATCCTCCATTGCACATCATGGCTCTAATTGATAAAAATTCATTCAGAAGAGTTCCAATTGACACTAGATCCTCCATCAACATCATTATCACTTTTTTCGTTCATCAACTTAACCTTCCTCCATCTCAATCACCAAGTCATTTTTCACCCTAAAAGCATTCAACTATGCTTTATGTTCCATAGTTGGCACTGTTATTTTGCCCATCGAAGTAGGGCTCAAAATGTTGCACACTATGTTCCACATATTGGAAGGATCCATGGTGTACAATGTACTCTTTGGAAGACCTTCGATGAGGGAAATGAGATGTGTCCCTTCCATACTACATCAATGCTTGAAGTACATTGATGAGGGATAAGTACATTACATACCCATGAATGTCAAGCCATTTAAGTGTTGTACTTTTATCTCAAATTCTTGTGAGTCCATGCTTCCTTGCACCCACCTTTTCCTATCACCATCAGCCAATCCATCTACCTCTATACCCATTTATTCATAAAAATATCCTATTCCTGAGGAGCCCCTTATCACCAATCCCCATCAATATTTGATACCTCCATCATCTTCATCATTGACTACATGCACATGTCGTCAAATTCAATTCACATCATCAACATCATTACCTTCAGCATCTTTTCCTTCCACATCATCATCCTCCATCCAACAATATTTCCAATCCAATCCATCTCCATCAGCCAACGGTTCACAAGTCAAGTTGATGAATTGTGAGACATCTTCATCTCCACCATTCTCCAAGTTGTTATCCAACCATGATCCTTCCACATCATCCCAAATTGAGGTCCGCCTCAATAATATTGGTATTGGTGAATATATGGTCCAAGACATCAAAATTACACTGCTTACCATTCTAAATGCTAAGGATTTTAGTTGCCCAAGTGACCCACCTTTATCTATAGGAGCAATATATGACATGGGTTTAGCTCCTAACAGCATAAATTTTTTATATGGGGGGATTGATTATTCTAATCTAGCTTCCCTAGAGGAACCCAAGGAAACAACACCTTCCAACGTATAAAACATGTCAATATTTCCATCCCATTATTTTCACATAATTAATTGGCAGGGACATGGCCTAGGACTGCATGAACAAGGAATGCACAACATTATCGATGTTCCATATCGAGAAATGCATGACCATTCAGGATTAGGTTACACTCCATTTTCCACCACCTCTTCTCTTGAACAAGCCTTCCAAAGGCTTAATCTAAATGCAAGAGAATAAGCCCTCCACCCCGATGACTCTGATGATGAAATCTATGAAGAATTTGAACTCATGTCAAAATTAAAGTTATGAATCTAAAGAGGAATCAGAGCCTATCATTCCCCATGCCAAATAGGATGAGTTTTATCTCAAAATGTTCCCCATACATGAGCCTATATTTCACTTTCTTCTTCCACAAGAGCGAGATACACCTATCTATGAACCACCACCTTCATATCCTTAATCCATATCATAATCCAAACTTGTAATATATGTACATAACACAAAAAACAAAAACAGTGGTTTTCACCACTACAAAAAATCAAACAAAAACAATTTTATTTTTCAACATCGCATGTATATATCATTTAGTTAAATGCATTTATTTTTGTTGATTGTTACTTTCCACATGTCCATTGAAGATACCACATGTCCATCAACTTGAGGAAGGTTTTCACATGTCCATTGAATATACCATCGATGTGGACCTTAGTTTAGAAAAATACAATCCCCAAATTGTTAAAATCATAAAAATCTTATTCAATGATGAACAAGAGCAATTAATTACTCTCCTCAAGAGGAAGAAGGGCATTTTTGCATGGTCCTACAAGGACATGCCTAGTCTTGATCCTAGTTTGGTTGTTTATAATCTCACCTTACATCTTGATGCTAAGTTGGTCAAAAAAAAACTTGGGAGTATGCATCCTACCATGGTCCTCTTGGTAAAAATAGAGCTTCAAAAACTCTTAGATGTGGAATTCATTGTCCCCATTGACTATCCTGAGTGGATTTCAAACATGGTACCCATTCGCAAGCCTAACGGGGCGATACATGTTTGCACTAATTTTTGAGATCTTAACAAAGTGTGTCCTAAGGATGACTTTCCTCTTTCAAACATCGATACTCTTTTTGATACTTGCGCTAGCCAAAAATGCTTTCTCTCATGGATGATTTTTTAGGATATAACCAAATTTGAATAAATACTAATGACCAACACAAAACAACACTCACTACACATTGGAAAACTTTCTGTTACAAGTTGATGCTCTTTGGCCTCAAAAATGTAGGTGCCACTTATCAATATGCCATGACATACATATTCCATGAATATATGCATAATATTATCGAATATTATGTGGATGATCTCTTGGAAAAATCTAAAACTCAACAAGAGCACATCGATGTATTGGAAAAACTCTTTGATCGAATTCTAGAGCATAATGTAAGGTTGAACCCCAAGAAATGTGTCTTTGGTGTTACCTCTGGAAAACTCCTAGGGTACATTATCTCCAAAATAGGTATTAAGGTGGACCCAAACAAGTTCAAGGCCATCATGGAAATGCCTCCCCAAATAAATTTAAAAGAATTACGTAGTTTACAAGGAAAGATTCAATAAATCCATCATTTTATTGCACAACTTTCTAACAAATGCAAGTCATTCAATCACCTACTATAAAATGAGGTGCCATTCTCTTGGACATATGAGTGCCAAAAATCCTTTGATGAAATTAAGCAATACCTAGCTTCTCCGCATTCGGGGATCCCATTCTATCTTTATGTTTCAGCAATGGACTTTGCATTAGGGACAATACTTGCACAAAATAATGAAGAAAATTAAGAGCAAGTTGTCTATTACATTATTAAAACATTGGTAAGCTATGAAAATAGATATTCTTATGTAGAAAAATTTTGCTTAGTGGTGGTTTTTACCACTAAGAAACTTCAACATTACATGCTTAGTCACACAACATATGTCATAGCTAAAAAAAATCCTCTACATTATATGATGTCTCAAACTTACAATAACATCCTCACTACTAAATGGATAATGCTTCTTACTAAATTTGACCTTGAATTCATTAGCCAAAAATCTATTAAATTTTAGGTCATAGCTAATCAACTTGTGAAAGCTCCACTACCTAGTGATCATCCTTTGATTATTGAGCTCCCAGATGATTTGGTATTCTCTATCACTAAACAAGAAGAATATGGAATTCTAAAGGAAGATGTCGATATCATGCTATTCTTCAATGGTTCTAAGTGCACAAAATATCAATATGTTGGAGTTGTGTTTCATACACCCCAGGGGGTACCTATCCCTTTATCATTCAAACTTGACTTCAAATGCATAAAAAACACAGCAAAGTAAAAAACATTAATCTTAGGTATTCAATCATCTATAGCTATGATAATTAAATGTATCATGATATTTGATGATTGTCAACTAGTTGTCAAGTAAATCAATGGATAATACCAATGCAAAGAATTTACCATTAAAATTTACCATGAAGTAGCAATGAAATTGCTAAGTTTGATTGGTATGAAATCAATAGTTTGGCATGTTCGACTAATAGATTTTTAGATGCAATGGCCTCTCTTGGATCATTGATTCCAAAAGACTCCTTTAGAGAGGTACATCCCCTTATTATTTCAATAGTCTCTAAATCTACAATTGTTTATGTTGAATCTAAGGATGAAAAAAATGTTTGCTTTATCTAGTCGGATCCATATGAGCCTTAGTCAATCCAAATAGTATCTTTTCTCAAGTTTATAACACTCCCATATGACATGTCTCAAATTGCTAAATGCACTTTCAAGCAAAAAGGAGCTTGTTTTGTTCTCTTGATGGACGTGTTGTATAAGCATGGTTATGATGAAGTTCTCATTCATTGTCTTGAGACTAGTGAAGCACAAAGAGCCATAGCTGAAGCTCATGATGATACTTGTGGTGGTCATTTTAGTTGAATGGCCATAACAAAGCATATTCTATGCATGGGTTATTATTGGCCCACCATGGAATGTTACTATAGCAAATATGTCAAACATTGTAAGAAATGTCAAGAACATGCTAATTTAACTCATGTGCCATCACAAGCTTTACAACCTATTCAAAGTCTTTGGCCCTTTTCACAATGGGGTCTAGATTTAATTAGAAAAATTTTGCCTCCTTCCTCAAGACAACATATAATCATCATCACATCCACTGAATACTTCACAAAGTGGATTGAGGCAATTCCTCTAACCAGTATGATAGGACCTAGAATTGTGGATTTCATAATTCACCATATCATTTATCATTTTGGTATCCCCTCAAAAATCATTTTTTATAATGGCAAGTATTTCAAGAACAAGGATGTTCGATCACTTTGCAATAAATATAACATCCAACATAGTTTCTCGAATCCTTATTACCCACAAGCCAATGGACAAGCTGAGGCTACCAATAAGATCTTAATTACTATTCTCAAGAAACTTGCTAACAAAAATCATAGATATTGGCATACCAAAATCTCCTTGGCATTATGGGCTTATCAAACAAGCATCTGCATGCCTACGAGGGCAACACCATTTTCATTGGTCTATGGATATGAAGCAATAATTCCTCTTGAGCTTGAGATCCCCTCATGAATTTCTTTACAAGAATTCATAGATGATGACACTGCTAGATAAGCACATATTGACCAACTCACACTTCTTTATGAGAGGTGATTCAATGCTTTAGAGCATTTACAACTTTATCAAGACCACATAAAGTATGCTTACAATACCAAATTTTATCTACGTGAATTTGAAATAGATATTATCCTTAAAGAGAACCAAAAAAACACCAATGCACTATTGCAACTTTGTGATGAATTTGTAGATAATTGGTTAGGTCCATACATTATCACTCAAAGAATGGGTAACGGTACTTATAGGCTTGCCAGTATAGAGGGAGAGGAAGAACCCAAACCACTTAATGTTATACACTTGAGAGCATTCCATGCATAATGTGATTTATATATATGTATGTATACATGGATAATACACAAAAATATTGCATTGCACCCATTTCATTCAAAAACATTGCATTTCATTTGCACCTATTTCATTCAAAAAAATTGCATTTCACAAATTCCATTCCCATTTCACATTTCATAGTAGGGATCATTTATTAAGTTCAAGATCTTAATTGGTCCAATTAAGTCATGTTGCTTTAATAAGAGGAACCTTCGCAACATCATTTACAACATTCCAACAAACCAAGTTGTTATTTTCCCATATATACATAATTCCTAGGTGTTTTTGGTCACTCAGCCACTCCTAGTGTTTTAAGCAAACCACCAATACATTTTGAGTTATTTTTAGGACCATTACACATCTTCACTAAGAAAATATTGAGCTTTAGGAATTGACTCCAAAACATTCTTGAACAAACCACAATTTCACATCTTAAAAACATCTTGTGTCAAATAGGGATAACACCATACTTGGTTTGA
Organism: Wollemia nobilis; assembly: GCA_028583015.1. NCBI lineage: Eukaryota > Viridiplantae > Streptophyta > Pinopsida > Araucariales > Araucariaceae > Wollemia > Wollemia nobilis. The sequence goes on along the minus strand of JAQPPZ010001320.1, from coordinate 244,027 downwards.
ACCTCGAAGTGAAAAGGGTAATATTTTCTAGTTCCATCATGCAACATAGTCCACAAAAATAGTGGTTTTTACCATTACCACAAATTCCAAAAATAAAAGAAAGAGTAGGAAAACATCCCTAACAAAAACTCTAAATCTTTTACATCACACAGCATTGATCATTGGGTTGTAAGGATTGTATTATATTTTTAGTTAGACAGTTAGGTAATTATCCCCAAGACTTAAGAGATCAAATCATTGGAATATGGAGTTAGCCTCCACCAGAGCTATAGATGCTTGACTGTAAATGGAGTATGCTCATGCATGGTGACATGTATCTTTCAAAGAGACCTCTGACCGCACTCACATACAATCTAGCTTGTTGGTTTCATCCATAATAGGTCATACCCAATTTACTCAAGATGAGTTAATAAACTCACTTGCACACACATTGGTTCTTGATTGCCTTGAGTTATTACCATGCTCTTGATTCGGTAAATGAATTTCCAGTACACACATGTGGTCCTAGAGGAATTAGGTAGTTTTTAATGAGTTTTTTGATACCACTAGTATGTTTGAGTCTCTAAAAAACCATTAGTTTTCCATATCAACATCCATATATTCTTCCATGTCTACATCCATGTCATTTCACGAGTCATCCACTCCACATACCACCAAGTTTGGTACCCCTGACTAAAAAAAAATGCTAGAATGTGGCCAAACAAAATCTAAGTTATAAATAATCATTAGAACATTTGCATTCCATACCTTGAATTAATCATCCATACATTTCCACTTTCATTAATCATCCATAACATATCATATGCATTGATCATCCATATAAACATGCATTCCACAAAAGGAATATACACAAAAACATAACACAAAAGGTAAAATCCATGTATATATGTAAAAATATTGCATATACAATAAGTGCCAAAAGGCTACATACAATGGAGCACTAAGGTTCATATACAAAAAGTGCATCTAAGCACTATCTAAGTCCTCCATGATGACCCCTATGACCTAGTAGGAACCCTAGACCTAGAGCTATGCCTAGACTCGTTATTCCTAGTAGCCTCAAACATAGATGTAGATGGAGGATCAGGAAGAGGAATATGATACTCCATCAACTTATCCTCCAAAGCCTTGATATACCTCTGACAAGACCAAAGGCACACTATATTGACATTATGATGATGCTTCCTCTTTAGCAGCTCTTCCTAGAGCCTTGATACCCTCTCATCATGAGCCATCACCATCATATATCACTCTACCACCTATTACTCTAGCCTCACCCAATCCTCCTCGCTTTGACCTAGAGGTCCATCTAGAGTCTCCTCCACATCATCCCCATCTCTTCCATCTCCTCCAATCCCTAGAGCCTACCTAATCATAACCTTAGTCCTCCTCCTTTCAATGTTATATCAAAGGCACATCTACCACTTAGGAGCCTCATGGATCCCCTCACCCTCAGCCTCATCCCCATATCCACCAACTGCTAATAGAGTCAGTTCCTATGGTGGCTATGTAGCAAACCATGCATCATACTTTGTAGTAGTACACACATCATCTATATCAGGGAGATCTATTTTCTCATAATCCTCATAGGCCTCCCTCCATAGCTCAATACATGGTAGCCATGTCTCCTCTTGATACCTCCTATAGAGCATTGGCTCATCTAGAATCCCCTATCTTAAGTTGAACTATCAAAGCACCCATGAGAACTGAATATACTCAGCCTCACTCCAATACCTCCCAACCACCCACCTAGCCTACTTGACCCATCGTAGCTACTCTCTAAATCCTATCCACTTGGTACCCTACCATGGTCTCCATATCACTTGGATGAATGTCAATCCAGCCCACAAATCCATGTACCACTCACTCATACACACAATATGGCTTGTTTGTACCTCCTCTGCCACCACCCATCTCCTAGCATAGGTTTGTCCCCTACCCAAGACTATAGATAGTAAATCCTTCGGTCAAGCCATGCTAAAATGCTCCCATCCCAACACTGTAATAGCAAACTACATCCCAATCCCTTCCTCCCCCATATCCTCACCTCATAGAGCTCTCAATATGCCTATGCTAATAAAGTAGGAACCTATGCATACACCTATTGTATAGTGAGTATATCACTCATTAATCCTATTAGGTTCCATGAGAACCTACAAATGGTATTTTTTGGGGCCACGATGTTGGCCAAAACAAATATCACCAAATCCCAAAGGGCATCCAATTTCTTATCCACATACATGGACAAGTAGGGAATACCCCCACACTCCACCCTCACACTCCATCAGCTATCACCAAACATCTTCATCTTCATCCCTTGATCATGTCCAACCTCAATGCAAATCCCCTCCACTGGTACCTTGAGCATGTGGTATACATCCTCAAGTGTAAGGGTCACCTCTCTAGTGAGGAGCTAAAAGGAACCCCTATTTGGATCCCACCTCTCTACCAAGGTAGAGAGGTATACCTTGTCCACCCTCACTGCATCAATCTAGGCTACCTTCGCTAGCCCCACAGCCTCCACAAAATTCCACTTGTCCTTCACCAGTGCCTTCCTCATCCTAAGGATGTAACATGAGAATCGGTACTGAGCCTCCAAAATCCTAAGCTATAGCACAACACAAAGCATTGATTATTTACACATGTTCAAAAAAATCACAAAAACATAATTTTTTTTGCATAAAATAAAAAGAGCTTCAAATATGGTACCTACCTCAAAAACTCGCAATCTAGCCCCAGCTCTGGCTCTTGCATCCACCTCCTCCACTACCATAGCTTCTACACCCAACTCACTTCACCTCAATCCACCCCACTCCACCCAAATCTCCTTGATGTAGCTTCACAAACTCACAAATGCACAAATGAGCTCAAATTTCACCTAGCAAGCTATTTATAGCTACTTTAGGTACCTTGAAATGCACATGGGTGCTCCTAGTGCATTGGAGCACACCAAGGCTTTTGGAAAGCGCCCAAACATTGGAGGGCATCTGTGCATGCCAAAAGCATCAACTGGTGTTTGGCATTAGAATTAAAAAATTCCAAATCAATGCAAAATAGTGGCTTACCCCCACCAAATCACTCCATATTGCATCCATGCATCATTTTCATCATATTAAAAGGTTTTGTGAAGGTTCCAACTAATTTGGATGCATAATTTTTGTTTGCAACCAAAAGTCACAAAATCGCATAACAAGTTACAAAATGCTCCAAAACGGTCCAAATTTTCACAAATGACCATAATCATCATTCTCATCATCAATAATTCATTTCCACATATTTTTTAATCATCAATCATAAAATTTACATATTTGCCAAGTTCAAACAACATTCAAGTGAACCTTGTATCTAGTGGTTTATTCTATATACTTGGTGATTGTAGTGATTTGCATCCATGCAATTTAGTAAGATGAATAATTTACCATAAGGACACTTGGTTATTTTCATCATCCCATATCTCCTTGTTCAAAATCACAATCACATTTGGTACTTCACATTTTGAGTGAAACCATACCATGAACAATTTGCACAAAAGATATCATTGATGGCCTAGTTCATGGGGCTTAACACATGGACAAAATCACATTTCATCATTTCATATCCTTGACAGTCATCATGGAAACTATCCTTATCTAGGGTTATTGGTTTCAATCATAGGAATTATCTGATAGTCACTAGTTGGTCCTTCGAAGTTGACTATTTTTATCTTTGCATATTCATTCTTGCATATCAATGACGCCCAAAGGCATATTCTTTAGTAGCATCAAATCACCCCAAATTTAGAGAAACCACGTTTGGTTTTGACTTTTCCACAATGGGATACATCTTACATGATCACGACATCTACACTTGACAAAACCCTTCATCTGTTGGGGTAAAAAAAGACACATTTTCATCACATTTTCACAAATCCCATCATCTATTGGGGTAAAAATAAACACATTTTCATAAAACCCTTCATCTATTGGGGCAAAAATAGACACAATCATTTCACATTTTCCACCAATCCCCTCTCTCTGTTGGGGCAAAAATAGTATCACATTTACATCATTCATATCGTCCACAATAATTTGCACATGATTTTCAATTAGCTCATGAGATTCACCACACACTCATTCACCAAATAAGGGGGTAAGCTACACAAATCCAAATTATTTATTATTTTTTCTTCAAGTTTATATTTTATCCCAAGATAAAGTTGCTTCTACACCTAGTCCAAGCAAGTGTCTTGTATTTTTGCACTGCATTGTGTTTCATGCAACACAGTACAAAAAGGGGCATATGTAGACACCAAAATCTAGCCACTTGTCATACATCCAAGTCTTCCTACCATATTTACCCATTTATTTATATATATTTAGGCATATTTGTTAAATATATGTTTAATATTAATATTTTAATATTATATTTTATATATATTTAATAAATATAAATATTATATATGTAAATAAATCCTAGCCATCCGATTTGACTTAATCCTAGCCATTCATCCACATCAATCCATGCCACACACCCATAATCAATATCCACCCTCTGATGTATTTTTAATATGAGCCACACAATTTGTGTTGCTTAAACCCTAACATACCCTAGTATGGATTATTAATAGAGGTCATTTTGATGGCTCGACCTCTAAGCAATTTTTTGAGTAGTTGATGACTGAATCTGAGTCCCTTAGAGTATCCAAGTACTCTCACCATCCGTACTCACTCGCCATAGCCTCCACATCCATCACCACCTATTTTTCTCAGCAAGATCTACTTCTACACATCTTTACCTTAGCTCCTGAATGCCTTCGGGCACTACCTATCACCATCGAGCACCTTCAGGTGCTTCCTTCCACCACCAAGCATCTTTGAGTGCTTTTTGCCACTCCCAAGTTCCCATGGGTTTTTTTTCTACCATCGAGTACCCACGGGCGTTCATACCAGGGTTTTGCAGCCCTACTAGCCCTCAGGTGACACTAAGACATCGTCGCACCACTTTCTTGCAATAGCTATAATAGATCTAAGAATAGCAAGTAGACAAGGTAAATCCATCATTGTTATATTGTATTTCATGCATTTTTAGATTCTTCTTATTTTATTTACATTACATAGCTAGGTTTTTTGTATTAATTATTTAGGGTCTCACACTATAAGATCCCTCACAGTTGCTACTGACCTATTTTTTGTCTTTTGTATGTAGATCTAGAAGTGCTACATCTAACTTGTGTAGCTACTTAAGCTAGAGTGGCCCAATATTAGATAGCACGAAGCCCACTCACCTCTGTTGGGATCAAAAGTGAGATTGAAGACACCACCAACACTATTCACTAGGGTTTTGGAGAACCCTAGTATTGTAAATATTTGTATCAAAGAAATCAATTCTTTATTGTAACATTGGAGATTTGAGGCTCCCCCATATCAATAAAATTATCTCTTTTTGTGCAATATATTATCTTGATTTCAATTTATCTTGTTATATATTTTGGTGTTTCGCTTTTGCATCTACAAATTCACTTACCACCATTTTAACTCTTATTGGCTAGAAATTTGAACTAGTCCTTTTCAAAATATTGATTTTACCACAAGTTCCTTCATCTAGCCAATGATATGCTATTAGGTTATGGCCTCTCCTATTGTTGGTCCATGTATAGTTCCTTCATCTAGCCAATGGTATGAGAGAATGCATCTATCTAATTTTTTTCTATTAGGTTCTAGCCTCTCCTATTGTTGTTCCATGTATAGTTTTCTTCTTCAAACTCAACCTCCCATAGAATATTATTTTAAATAAAATCTGATAAATCTCTCATGCTTTGGGTTAATTTCCTAATTACCCAAAATTTTCATCCATCTTGGTTATCGCATTAAAATCTCCTATGACCATGAATTGAGTTTCTTGGTTTTTACTTCTCATAAAGGCTTCAAACCCACTCCATACTTATAATATTCCTGACTGAGTTGTAGGTAATATTCCTGATCGAGTTGTAGGTCCATAGACATTGATAAGGATGAAACAAATATCTACAAAGTAGCATGTGACTAAAGAGGCTATCCAATGCCTAGTTTTATGAATGGTTACTATAGTGGCTTCACACTACTTATGCTTCAAGGCAAAGTCTCAACCATAGACAGTAAAAACTTTATAAAATTATCATCCAAGGAGATAGCCTTTCCCTGAAACATGCCATAATAAGTTTTGACGGTCAAATATTGTACAAAACCCATTAATTAAAGGAAGTAAAAGTTCTAACAGATTAATAATGAGGCAAAAAGGTAACTCTAATATCAAATATTTTATGATGTTCGGTCAAGCACCAACAATAAAAGTCTTGACCAACCAATGGGTAGGCTAGATTTTGAAAGGACCAAGGAGTGCACCACAAGTTGTAGCTACCACTAATATCTTAGTCAAGTCAAAGCATGAAGAACTATGGCAAAAGTAGGTACATTAGGTTAAATTATTTTTTCTTGGAAGGATGAATATCACCTACCAAATTATATTTGAATTAAATTACTCAAACATTCAATTAAAGAGAAGCAGGGTGTTGGTAGTCTCAAATATGACATCTATTTTGACCTGGAGGTACCTCATTTAATGGTTAGGTTCCCTAGAAGAGGTATTTGGAGTTATCAAATTTACCTGTAGATAATTTTAGAGGGAAATATTCCTTATTGTAATCTATAAATAGTAGTAGCATAGACTATGATAAGTATCAACAAGTTTATAATTGCATTCTCTTATAGGATATCCCTTCATTTTCTTTTGTATAGTAGTTAGATCCTTAGTGGTTTATGGGAAAATTTAACCCTCACTCTTGACACAATATTTTGTAATTACACTATTTCAATATATATATGGAGGTATGCAATACTTTCTGGCTCAATCATCTGTAACTTCCTATGGACCCATTTTTATGTGTGTGCTTGTATCTTTACTTGCATTTGGATTTGTTGATGTATGTATGTGTGAGGGGTATGCATCAATTTTTAAATCATCCATATGTGGCTTCCTATGAACCCACATTCTTTATACATGCTTGTATTGATAAATCCTATTTATGTTTAACTATGTTGGGGAGTGGAAGAGTTCACCATTGGCACATAGCATTTAGGTCTATTGTGCAAAGGTATCTTAGAAAAACGTTTGGAACATCATCACCTTTTTTATTGATTTATCTACTTTTATTTTATTGCATCCCTTTTAAGTGCAAGTGTGCCACAAATATCACATCTTAAGAAGGAGTTGACCTTGTAAAACACTCATGGAGACCCCATATTGAGCTAAACTTTGCACTCTTGGCTACAGCCCTATTGTGTCAATTTTTACAATGTGTGATTGTTTTAACCATGATAATTATAGATGACAATAGTTAAATGGCCCACCCGATGGAACCCTAGTGACACATAATTGATCCTAAATTGCAATAACAAGTTAGGATAGACTTTAAGGGTTTGAGCCTACCTCTACTTGTTGAAGAGTATCTCACTCACCTAGAAACTTCACTTTAGAATGAACACTAGTAGAATTCATTATTAGAATACACTTGACCAAATATGTGGTGAAGGCCTTGATATATCCACTTTCATAGCATAAGACTTATTCACCCAGTGATACCATATCAATTAAAGAAGCCCAAAGGCATGTGAGCTAACCAATAACTAAAATTTTTCTTAGTATCTCTTTTATACCAAACGTGTATAAATAGGATAGTCCAAGCCTACTATGCCCCCCTAGAACACCTACTATATGGAGAAAACTCCCATAATAAATCCTTTCTTTATTGCCAAAATATAATAAAGAAGGCCCAATCACTTTGCGAGAGCACTTAAAGGAATTGGTGTTTATATACAAGACACATTAAAGTACAGAGTAATATATGGCTCTAAGACTATTAGCAACATCACTCAAAGGGGAGACACTTCAAAAATATTAATATTTGTCCCCATACTCTATCACATAGTGAGACCCATTGACCAGTATGGTTATGAATGGATTTGAAGGCATAACTAGCCAAGGAAGCACTCAACCTAAAATTAATTACTCATAGCCCATAGGTTCCCCTAGGGAAGTATACATAGTAAAAATAAAGCATCCTTAGAAGAGGTAACATCAAAATATATAAAAAAATAGAGAGAAAGTATTATGGGAATTAGCTCCTAGGAAAAATTAATAAATTCCAATATGCATGACATATCCAATGGTTTATTCACTATTTTGAAATAGCAAGGTAATAGTTTGAACTTAAGTAAAAATATAACAAACTCTAGAAATCATGGAAGCATGAAAACAAGGGTGGATACAAAATTGACACAAAAAATAAAAGAATTGACCTCCCTTTGTGCAATAAAAGGATAACAATCTTCTCACCATAAAAATTACATGACCAAAAATTAAAGTATAGAATTGAAAGTAATACACAATTAGAATAAGAAGATATATGGTGAGATCAATTGGAGAAAATTCCCAAGACAATTTTCAAAAAAACTTAAGAAAAGGGCTCCAAAATCAAAAGGGTGCATTCCATAGAACATGACCAAAGAAGAAGGTTTGGTTAATAAGGGAAAATATGTGCTCTCTTCAAAAAAATCTCAATTTTAAAATCAACTAAGGTTTGGGATCTAGGACCGACCTTTTGGATCAAATGCCAAGGTAGACTGAATAATGACATTTCTCTAGTTTTTTTTTTTAAAGGCAAAAGAGATCTCATTTGGTAAAGTCAAGGTTATAGAAGTTGTCATGATAGATGGAATATCCTGACTTAGTTAGGAGATGTGCAATGGTTAAAAATAGGATAGGTGACATCACCAAGCTAATATCAAAAAGGAAATGGATGTAGCCAATTGTAGATAAGGGCACACAAGTCAAATATTTTTATTAACCAAGAGAAAGTTGAAATATTCTTTTCTAAGTAAATGCGATACCAAAAAACGATATAGACACTAGATAATCACCTATGTATAGAGCTATTTCTTCCAATTACAAAATAGGTTCCAACCAAATGTTCATTATAGGAAATATAGTATTATCTATGGAATCTAAGAAAAAGGACAAAGATGTAGTTGCATTGTATAAGCTTATCATAAAAAAGGTAAAGCAAGCACCAATTATGAAGATCAAACCACCTAGATATATCGAAGATGAATCTTAGAGGATTGGGGACTCTATACTATCAAAATATGAGATGATGCCAAGAAGAAAATCTTATCAAAGGCAACTAGAATTTGAGGAAGGATCCTTTGTAGTAAGAGTGTGAAATAGCTACCTCGCCCAATACCTCCTCCCACAAGTAAATCCTTGTTATAATTTGGTAAAGATGTGTGGAATAGTATGACCCTCACTTTTAAATGATTCTAGGTCACTAGGATATTGACTTTCAAGTAATTATATATGGGAAGGCCATCCAAAAAATGCTCTATGTTCCAAAGGGTTCCAAGATAAACCTAAAAGTTGTTAAATTACATTATCTAAATATAAGATACAAACTAAGTTGCCTAAACTAGGATCTTATCATGGCCAGAGATACCATGCCCAAAATTTTCCTTTATAAAATGTTAGAGAATATTACATTATTTGGTACATGACAATGTACCACCTTGGTAAATTATTGTAAATATTAAATTAGGGTTGTCTCCTAGATTAGTGAGTGAATATTTTATGTAATATAATAATGTGTAGGAAATGCACAAGTGTCATATATATATGTGTGCAAGTGTTATGAGTGTAAATGTGCATGTGTCTAATATGTATGTGTGCACATGTGTCCATAAAATATGAAAGTGAAGAGTTATTAAGAAGAGTGAAGTCAAGAGTGCATAATATGAAGAGTCACATGCAATTATATATTTGTGATAAAGCATTGTAATATCATGGAAGTGAATCAAACGTGAAAATCTTTATGCTTGCATTAGACATTTATTCAATAACATTTTCAGTATGTTTATGTGCAATATTGTGAGTGTGTTTATGTGTGCATTCTAATGAGATATTCTATTTAATATTACATTTTGAGTTATTATTTGATTCATTATATTGCAACTTCATTATATTATATCTTATGATTATTTTTTGTGGTGATTTACATTAAGTATTAAAGCTTCAAAAGTTGACAATGGTATCAGAGCTACAAGGTTGCTTGCTCAATATTTAAAAGTTACAATAGGTTAGAGTCTTTCCGTAGTTGTAGGAATAGCTAGGACTCAATAATAGAATTTGGAGAAATATAGGGTCTTTCCACAAGGTTGAATAATAACCTATGAATACTAGGACTCAACAAGGATATTTCCACTAGATTGAAGAATAACCAGTGAAGATTAAGGATTCTTTCCACTAGGTTGAAGAACAACCAGTGAAGACTAGAAAATCAACTTGAAGATAGTTGATTATTTAGGGAATAGATAACCCTAACATTGATAAAAGATATTGAAGGGATAGAAATCCCTTGATATTGATATTTCTCTCAATAAAAGAGAAACATTATAAATTAAATTTTTTTATAGATTGAAGATTGTAGGAAGAACCAACATAGAAGAAATTTGGTCATTCAGATTTTTGGATTCTTAGGTAATGCTAGAGAAAGCTATCTAAGATAGTGTTGCAGTGAAAATTGATCTTCAAAAGTTGAGAAGCTTCCTACATAAAATAGAGAAGAATTTCATCTTCATGTACTAGAACACTAAAGGCGTCCCTCAAGCAAGTATTGATTCTAGCTACAGTTAAGAAAAGTTTCAAGTCTCAAAGATAGACATTGATAAAAGTTTCAGGTCATTAAGAGATTGACCTTGATAAGATAGACTGAATTTACCTATTCCAAGAATCAATTAGGAATAGAAGGTAATCTATAATATTGATATAGGTATTGAAGATAGAACTTCATAAATTGGTCCAAGAGAAGAGATCAATAGTAAGATATAGAATTCAAAGAACCAAAGATTTAATACCCTTCATAAAAAGAGGTCCATAGTGGATATAAATGGCCCTAGTAGAAAAAAGGTCATATTTGATTGAGAAAGGAAGGATTCATAAGGATAAATATCCTAGGAGACTTGTAGATTCAATATTAAAGGAAGATATTAAGAAAACCCATTAGAAGAGCTCCAACAAGAGTATTTACTTTGGATTTGGGACAATAATCACCATTCAACAAGCCCATAAGATAAATATAGAAGACCCAGGAAAAGAGGTCCCACAACAGATAAGAGATCATGAGAACTAATTAAATGAGGTCCATCATAAGAAAATATTATTGGTCCTTAGTAGATAAGAGACGATTAATATAGTTTTGTCTATAGAAAACTTGAAGGTAGCAAGAATACTTCAAGAGATAAAAGTAGCAAACTAAAGACTTAAAAAGGCTTGCACACATGATTAGCAAGGAAAACAAGATTTGTGGATAGAATTGATCAAGTTAAAGTCCATAAATTGAAGAGTTTAAGCCAACATATAAGAGAAGGCATCAATTCAAGTGAAATAGAATAGACAACAATAAAATTTAGTCAAGAATATTAATGCTCAAAATTAAACTAAGCATAGGGAGGGCAATGAAAGTGAAAAGGAGATATAAGGAGAAAATATTCTAGAGGAAAGAGGTATATTATGAAGGATTGATAGAAGATCTTATTAGAAGATCCTGTGTTACAAGCTATTTGATAAAAGGAAAAGGCTTGTTATAAAGGAAGATAGTAGAGATTGCTTTAAGTCAACCATTCTAGATTCATCTAAGAAGATAGCATAGATGCAAAGGAAATAGTTCTATGGAGTGGATAACATATGGAAAGAGATTTACCAAGCATACATAGCCATCAAAGAGATAGCTTTTTTAAGATCAATACTAAGAAAAAAAATTATAAGTTTAAGAACAAGGTAGAGTTAGTCTCAGCATTCTATACATCAATGGTATAAGAAGGTCATACCTACAACAAGGAACATCCAAGATAGCGTGCAAGGTTTATGAGTATTAATAGAGTTTAAAGGTTCAAGTCTTAAATGTAGAATATTCCTTTTGAACCTAAACAAAGCACCTGTATCTACACATGCATAAAGAAGATAATATTTAGCAATGGAATCAATGAAGTCTTGCAAAAATATAAGGTGAAATAGCTAAATATTTAACCCTACAAATTTAAGCACCTTGGAGTGTTATCTAAGAGCTAATCCGAGTAACACCAAATAGTGGAGAAGCCAAGTTGAGTTGGGATTAGCCTAATAGCATTGAATAGTGGAGTATCCAAGTTGTATCTAGTTGAGTTGAGTGAGTACTAGCATAGATCCAAGAGGAGTGACACTAAGTGACAAGGATACAAAGTGATGTTAGGGCCAAATATAAGAGATAAAGGAAATCAATCAATATTAGATGATGTCAAGATAGAAGCCAAGAGATATGGATATCAAGCACCACTATAAGGTATCTTAACGGACATCAAGCTTGAAGTAAAGCAACATAGGATTTGAAGAGAAAAGCAACATAGGTGAAAAGAAGTGAAACAACTCAGAGTTGGAGTGAAACAACATAAGAAAGAGAAGTGAAGAGTTGCAATAAGTAGAAAGAGAAGCAACCAATACTAGCATTAAAAAAACCTAAGTGAAATCATTAGTGAGATGAATCAAACATCTTTGGAATCAATTGCCTCAAACATATCTGGAATCAAGCACTTGAAACATTCTTTCTTTGGATTTGAGCATCTCAGGAAGCATTATAAAGTTCAAAAGGTAAGTTTGAAGTAGCCATCATTGCACCATCCGGAAATATATGCAAGTTCCATGTTGAATGTGGCAGCAGGAAACACCTTTTGGTATACATTTGTCTTAAATATGTTTGAGCATTCCAATTCAGAGGTCAAAGAAAGAACAATGATTTCCTTAGCATCAAGATTTTTTAAAATTTAGAACGTTATCATGTATTGCAAGGTAAATTAGGGTTTGAAAATATTTTTTGAATTAAACCCTCATTGCTAAGGTTGAATTAAAAATTGGAGATATAAGGTTAAGGTTTGTTTTTTTATGTTTGGAGTGATAAGTTGTTAATTTCCTAATTATATATTTATTGTTTAACATTTGAAGTGATAAGTAGTACTAGGGTGTGAGTAAGCTTTTTAAGTGTTTTTAATTAAAGTATTTTGATTTTTTAAAATACAAAAGTTTTTAGAATTTTTGCAAATTATTTAATTTTGGAGAGATAAGGAAGTCTACATCAAATTAGGATTTTTAAATTTGTAAATATTCTTACTTTTTAGTTTCTAATAAATTAGGGAGACATAAGGAATTCAACATCAAAGGTTTTTGAAATTTTTAGAAACTTGAAAAATTATTATTCAAAACCTAGGGAGATATAAGGTAGTCAACTTCAAAGGTTATATGAGTGCCACTATGTCAAACAACAAATTATTTCTTTCAGAGTCTCAACTTCTCAAAGGTCCTAATTATGCTTCATGGAAAAACAAAGTGAAATCAATTTTGATAGTAGAAAAACTTTGGGATATTGTTAGTGGAACAAAAACTAAACCTATTGAAGATGATAGAGAAATTCAAAAATATGAAGAAGGAGAAGCAAAATCCCTCATGATAATAACATTTACAATTATATATGAAATACAACCTTACATAAGTACAAAAGTAACCTCTACATAATCTTGGAATACTTTAGCCAAGATTTTTGAAGGAAATAACAAGGCTACTATTTTGAATCTTCAAACTTAATTGCATTCTTTAAAATTTAATAGTGGTGAAAGCATTGAATTATTTTTAAGAAGAGTGGCAGACATAAAAGCAAAACTATTAACCTTAGGAGAAAAGGTAGAAGATAAATTTCTTGTTCAAGTGATCTTGAGAGCTCTTCTAGAAAACTATAAGCATCTAGTTACATCTTTGCAAATTCTAAGCAAAGATACTTCATTTGATGAGTTAGTCAATATTCTACAAGAATATGAAGTGGAGAATTCAAATAAATATGAAATGACTAACAATGCCTTAGTATCAAAAGATAACCCACAAGGAAATGTTGCTTCAACTTCAAGAGATAGGTTTAAAAGGAATAATAGATTTTGTTATATTTGTAAGAAGAGGAATCATAGTACAATTTTTTGTAGATATAATCCAAGGAATCAATCTCAAGGAAATTAGATAAATCAAAGTGGTCAAAAAAATAGGCCAATATAGCCAAGGCAATGTCAAACTCAGTATCATCCATATCAACAACAATTTTAATATCATTTCCCTTCTCAGTATCAATATAATCAACCTTAGCTACAATATAGAGATTGAAATTAATGAAGAACACAAGCTTATACTGAGAGGGGGGTGAACAATATAAGATCAACTTTTACTTTTCTTTATCAAATAATATTATCCAATATATCAATGGAAATATCAACAACAGTAATCAAAGCAATGCACAAATCATCACACACAATAGAGACACCAATTTAACGTGGTTCACCCAATGTGGACTACTCCATGGAGAAAATATTTCACTAAAAAATTTTCAACAAATCTCTTGGAATTCTTCCTTATTACAATATTTATGGACCCATGTCTAAAGGAGATACCAATCGCCTAATCAATTTTATGGACTCAATCCATAGCAGAAATTTTTCCCCTTTTTTAGTTTGTGGATATCTATCCACAAGAAAACTCCTCCTCTACTTTGTCTAGTGATCTTCTAGAAGACTACTACCTCCACTACACTGGTGTGTGGATATTTCTCCATCGAAGATCTTTGTCCTTACTTAAAATGCCTCTGTCCTCACTGCCTTGGCTAATGGATCTTTATCCATTAGAGACTAATTTCCTCTACTCAATCACCTCCAAAGCTTGCTCTCATATCTACTTAATATCTATCTCAAATCTGCACTAAGCACTATCCTTTTTCTAGCACAAATCTTCTCACAATTTTATCTTTGGTCTGGCATAAATCTACCCTTAAATCTACACCAAAATCTATCCTCAAATTTGTCCTCAAGCCTTAACACAAAGCTTGATCCAATCATAAATCAAATCTGCTTAGATCTATCTCAACCCTTACCACAAATCTTGAACAAATCAATCAATCAATTCTTCTCTCAAGTCTTCTCAAAGACTTCCCTCAAATCTATCCAACAAGTCCTCACCAAGACCTATCTCAAAACTATTCAACTAATCCTCCCTAGAACTTGTCCAATCTTCTCAACAAGTCTTCACCAAGACTTACCTCAAATCTATCCAACAAGTCCTCCCTAGAACTTGTCCAATCTGCTCAACAAGTCTTCACCAAGAGTTGTCTCAAATTTGCTTGTAAGCTTTCACAAAAATCTCACATAAATCTATCCTTAAGCTTTCACAAAAGCTTACTTAACTCTGTCCTTAAGTCCCCTCTAGGACTTACTCAAATCTACTCATAAGCTTTCACAAAAGCTTACTCAAACAACTACAATACTTGCATACAAAACTCAACATAATCTCTTTCAGAAAACCTCTTTAAACAAATAAACAAGTTTCACTCAGAATCTTGTTTAACCATAGAAACATATAGAGAATGATCAAAGACTCAATATGTTTCACACTCATAATTATTTTTACTCATTAAAATAATTTTCCACTTGTAAACTCTCTTTCAAATCAATTCAGAAATAAAGTATAATTTGTTTCACAAAACTTGAACTATCACTCCAATGCTTTCAATCAATAATGCTCAATCAACTTTACTCAAACATTCACTCAATGAAACACACATTTCTTACAAAACCTAACCAAGTGTTTCACTATACTCCCAACAACTCACACTATGGAACTCAAACCTTGACTCAAGATAATTCCAATATCACATAACAATGATACTCATGTTCTTTCACAAACCCTGGCTCAAGATAGTTTTCAATTTCACATAACAATGATACTCATGATATTTCACAAATCCTAGCTCAATATAGTTCTCAATATCACATAACAATGATACTCATGATCTTTCAACATCCACAAATCATGAACATGAACACTCACTCAAACATTTCTAGCAATGCTTATCAAACAATCTTTTTCACTTCAACTTTGCATTTCACAACATTCAATACAACAATATTTCACTCATAAGGAATATGTGCCCATAACTTTTTATTTGATGGAGATATATCTTCAAAACTTGTCTCAATCACAATAAAATCCTATTTGCCAATTTTAAAGTTAGATAGCAACAACCAATCTCAAAATCTCCACACAAATATTCTCCCCAATAATTATTTCACCATACAAAATATCAAGACTCGAGTACACCTTATAATCTGCAAACTCTCAAAATAATATTCAATACACAAAAATTAAGTTCCTTTACTATCACCTTAAAAAATCCAACCTTTTCAAAATAATATTCAATACACAAAAATTAAGTTCCTTTACTATCACCTTATAAACTCCAACCTTTTCAAAATAACATTCAACATATAAAAATCAAACTCCTTTATTCACCCTTATAACTCCAACCCTTTATTTATTTTTCTAAGCAACAAAAATATTTTAATCAACCTTATAACTCCCTATGCATTCCACTATGCAAAAATATCATGTGGTCTTTATAAAACTAGCACCTCCCAAACTTCAGCAAAATTAAATAATAATCAAAAGTGCTTACCTTAGTCTTTGGCCCACATCTCAAAAATATTATGCACATCTTGGTTGTGCCAAAACTCAAACTCGTGACCAACTACCATCATAATGACTTAGCCCAAGGCTAGAATTCCATTGGGCTACATGCCCACATGTGAACCTTAGTTCACGCACACACTCTTATGCCTCCGCAGAATTTAGTGAACAAACAAAACATCTTCCTCCTTCACAAAAATGGGTCGCATGGGGATTTTAAACCATGACCTCGATTGTGTGAGTGCCTTAGCAAGTCTTTGTCCACTATTTGCGCTACCCAGTGCTATGGAACCTGTTAGCCATGTCACTTGCACTTCAACCAACGTCTGCCTATTAAAAATTTTAAATCCACAAATCCTCCCTTTCCACTTAGCAAATCAGTGCATGAAAAATCACATATAGCATTAGCATAGAATAGCATAGATGAAGGAAGAAATGAAAAATCATTTTCCCCTTTTTATACACGTTTTCCTTTGCACTTAACTCGTCAGCCCAAATTCGAAATTCGAATTTCGAATTTAAATTTAAATTTTAAAACCTTTGAAAACTTTGGTGCCTTTGGTTTATTTAAATTTAAATTTTAACCATAGGTTAAAATATTTTAATTGTAGACACGAAAAATTGACCCACTATGGTGAATAATTTATCTTAGATTTCTTGTTTTTTCCTTAAAAACATATGGTCATATTTGAACCAATTTTTACCCTACTAAATCTTCTCTATTACTTCTAAATCATATACTATTAGATCAGGCTCAAAAAGAGCTTTCCAATGGTATATGATATGACCTGTTTTGACTTTGTTTGACCCTTTTAAATGCATTAAAACCGCATGGGGGTCCAACAGGTGTGACGTCGCATCCCATTTTTATGGGGCACATTTTTTTTGTTTCTAATTTAATTTATTTTATTTTATTTTATTTATTTATTTTATTATTTTTGGCCCACTTGGACCACTTTTTAAACCCGCCCTAGGGTTTCTTGGTGTCGGTTGTCTGTTTATTTGACCTACCTATTTGCCTATAAAAGAAAGATAAAAAAAAAAAAATTATGAACATGAACGCTGCTACAAACATGAACTCACAAATGACACGCTCTTGCTTATGATCTGATTGTTCTCTTTTTTTTTTCTCGTTGCTTCTTCTTCATTGTGTGTTTCTCTACTAACCCCCAAAGTGTAACTGCTGGATTTTATCTACATTGCATGATTTATTTTTGACTTGGTGGATCTATTGGTGTGAGCTTGGTGAAAAGACAAAGTGCCTTTTGTGGAGGCTCTCATCTTCTTTCTTTTGTTCCCTCAACATCCGTCAAGCACTGTATTGTTTTCTTAAATTTTTATTTTCGTCATTGCATTATCATTAAAATCATTTAGTAATTGGGATCTCTTTGTTATTTTTATGCATTGCATCTGTAGATTACTGTAAAATGTCGCTCATCATATTCTCTGTATGTTATTTCTCATCTTAGTATTTTCCTGGGGGTAAGTTTTCTAATCTGTCAATTTCGTTACTTCCATTTACGTATTTTTAACATAGCAGCATATTCTATTTCTATTTTTACTATATATGTACATCTATTTTATGTTTAAACTCCAAAGGTCATTTTTCTATTTTATAATGCTAATCAAACATTTTTCTAGTCCATTATTTTTCTTTACAAGAACATGTTTATTTTGACTTCATTAGGGCAATGAGAATTAAATCTTGGATCAGCCATCGGTTTGAGTTAAGTGATTTTGTTCTTATTATTGGTTTTTCTTATCTATATTCTTAGGCATCTAAATATTAAAAAACATATAGTTTACATTTAGGTTAATTCCTGTATATTTATCTTTAATTAATTTTGTTTTAATTAATTAGTTAATTATGTTTTAATTAATTAGTTAATTATGTTTTAATTAATCAATTAATTTTGTTTTAATTAATTAGTTAATTCTGTTTTAATTAATTAAGCAATTCTGTTTTAATTAGTTAATTTTAATTTAATTAATTAATTCTATTTTAATTAATTTGTTAATTCTATTTTAAAAAACTGCTTGAAACAAAACCCTAGGTTAGCCTCATTCAAAGAAAAGAATCATATTAAGTTAGCTCTTGTATTTTACATTTCTTGTATTCTATATTCATTTGCATTCCATTTTATTTTGTATTGTTAGTTAATTTTCGCTTTGTTTATATTTCCATTTATTTTTTGTTAATACTGTTATTTGTTTTCTTAGTTTAAAATTAGTGAGACCAAACCTAGGTTGTTTGTTTAAAGTTAACACATTAAAATTTTTCTTGTATAACCTTGAGGAGTCTCCTTCTCTTGTATCCCAAAAAGGACTTGGAGCGAGTCCTAAAACCATTCCTGGTGAACCCCCCAATACTTGTTTAGCTAACCAAGTGTAGAGTACAACATACCCCCATGGTTCACCCCTGCAAAAGGACTCCTTCCCAATGGATCCAGGTCTCCTCTTTGTTCAGGGAATCGTACGTGGTAGGGCAGTTTTCCTCCTCTACATATTTGGTGAACCCGACATGAACACCTCATTTTCTTTTGAAAGCTTTAAACAAGATCATTAATTATGTTTGAAAGAACTTAAATAAACTAAAATTCTATTTTTGGTTAGTATTTTCCCCTTTTTTTTCACTACTTCTAATGGCTCCTTTCCTTAGAAGTCATAGAAGACAATTAGAGTATGATTATGTTCCTTTGGAAGATGACCAGATTGATAGGGAAGATCCTAACATAGATCCAGAATAACAAGAAGAGATAGAGGTAGAAACTAAAATCAATCCTAATCCTTTTGATGGTCCTAATGGTAGTTATGTTTTTTCATCATTTGATCACATTTGGGAATTTATGAAAGCTCATAAGGATAAATTAATGGAGTATATTGAGAAGGAAGCCCATATTGAGAGAAATGCTACTCCTCCTCCTCCTAATAATTCTCCTATGGTTGAACATAATATTCCTACATCTCAATCTATGCATCACAATAATCTAAGGAATCAAGTAACTCATACCACTACTAATACCGCGAATGTTGAAAGGAATCCACAAGTCCCTTTAACTAGTAATGGTATGATCAATTATTTTCAATTTCCTTCTTCATCCTCTTATATCAACACTATTGCTTCTATTCCACCAAATGGTAGCTATCCATTCTGTACCGCATATAATTAAAATCTATCTAACATAAACCAAACATTAGGACTTCAAACTTACACCCCTCATTTAGGAAGTCTAGGGAACATACACAGTGGTAATTCATATGTATAAAGTTTAGAAAATGTGGTAAATCAGCTAGATTCAAGGATGGATATGATGCAACCTTTAGGGTTTACATACAGTTATAAGGATATGTATAGTCAATGTTTGGATCCTATTGTTGCTGCAAGACCTTATCCAAAGCATTTTCCTATGCCAGTGTTTCCAATCTATAATGGGATAGAGGATCCAATAGAGCATCTCAAACATTTTAGGATAGCTTGCCATGATATTTTTTATGATGATATACTTCTGTTGAAAACATTTCCAAAGAATCTTGGTGAAGTTGCATTAGAGTGGTATTATCGATTACCCAACTATTCTTTGATAAGTTTTGAAAAGACAACAAAAATGTTTATTCATTAGTTTAGTGCTTACATTGAGAAGGAAGTGACTATGAGAGATTTGTATGACTTAAAATAAAAAAAGGAAGAAAGCTTTATAGACTTTTTAGCTCATTGGAGAAGTTTAGTTGGAAATTTAAGACAACATGTGTCACAAATAGATATGATTGATATATTTATTGGTAGTTTGCAAGAACAACTATCATATGCATTAGAGACTACTAATGTTACATCTTTAGATCAAGCTATTGAATTATCCAGAAAAGTGGAACAAGCACTTATTAAAAGAGGCCAGCTTAAGTATAGAGAAGAAAATTTTACTGTCTCAACATAAGAGTAGACATACATGGGGTGATAATGATAGTAGGCTTGTTAACAATGTCAACAAAAACCTACAAAATATAGTGCTTCAAAAACCTCCTCAAAGGAATTTCACAAGACTTAGTATACCTATGGAAGTAGTCTTAAAACAATTATTGGATGTTAAGGAAATTGAGTTACCTCCTGTTAGACAGCCAGATACTTCAGCTTCTTGGTACAATTCAATTCAACATTGTTCTTATCACAAATTATAAGGTCACTAGACAAATACTTGCAAGAAGTTAAAACATGTGGTTTAGGATTTGATTGGTGTTGGGAATATTGACTTAGGAAATTTGAAAGCCACAAGTAATCACACTCCAACAACAAATCAAGACATGGGGATATTCAAGGATCCCCTACCAAAATATGACCAGCAAAAAGCCAACCAAGTAGCTCACAAAGGTGACTCTTCATGTCATAATAATGTAGTTGGAATGGTTGGAGTAACCACACAAAAAAAAAATTATAATCAACAAGGTTAGAGTTCTACATCTCAACCTAGTTTAGTTCCAATAGAGAGTCAGAAAAAAGATTCAGCTAGAAGGATTTCACCTATAGTGTTGAAACCACAACCAAAGGTTTCATTTGATCTTCAATAATAGTTAGCTAATACTCTAGCAAAGATATCAGTGCTTGAACTTCTTCAGACTTCTCCATATCATAGAAATGCTTTAATGGAATTTTTAAAATAATAGTTTGTTTCCCCAGACATTCCTCCCTATGCTATCACTAACACCATAAGTTTTTTTGGGATACGTCATGTTTCATTCTCAGATGATGATAAACCTTCCTCAAAATTTAATGGAGATTCATCACTTTAAATCATCGCACTTATTGGGGATACCCTTATCAAAAGAGTCTTGATTGATAATGGTTCCTCCCTAAATTTTCATACATATTGATTCTTTCAAAAAAATTGATTAAAAGAGGAATATTTAATAAATTTTGATATCATTATCAAAGCTTTCAACGATGATTCCCAAGAGGATTGTGGTGTCATCTCTCTTCCTTTGAAAGTTGGACCAAAAATATTGGATACTTTGTTTTATGTGGTACATTGTCCTGCATCTTTTAATCTTCTTCTTGGATGACCTTGGATTCATGCAATGAAGGTTATCCCTTCTACTTTTCATCAATGTCTTAAATATGAATTTAAGGATCAGGTTATGACTATCCTGGGTGACCCTTGACCATTTGAATTTTGTTCAAATATTGAGTTAGCCCAATTAGATTCTTATTCTTGTCCTTTTATTTCTTCAACAACTCCCTCATTTTCCTCATCTCAAATCTTCAAACATCTTCAAAATTTAAAAATAAGTTAGGAACATGAGACTCATCACTCTTTCTCTAATCATGAAAATCATTTTTTTGAGAACCTCTTCTGGATCTAGCTAAACTACCACCTTCACCTTGAACTATGGTCTTACCTCATAAAAATTGTGATGTTATACATATTGGCACATGTACTTTTGTCTCCGGTGGAACTGCTTCCAAAGAAAATATTTGTGGTAGTAACCCATATTCCAACAAAAGCTCTTTTTCTCAATGTTATCTTACAAATAATTATCCCCTTCTTAAACATATTCTACCTAGAATGGGTTATGTTGGTAAAGTATTGGTACCACAACAAAAGGGTATTCAAGAACCCTTGGATGTTGTGATTTGGCTAGGAATATGTGGTATAGGGTTTATACCTAATAAAAATCAACCTTTTATTTTTGAATATGATGATCATCTTATGACTTATGCTGAATATATGGAATATCAAAAGATGTCAATGGATGAGTGTGCTAATTTATTTCCTTCAAATATAATGCATTGCAATATGATTGATTCTGTTTGTTCAAATATTATTCCTAAACATAAACTTAGTGATTTTATTTATATCTCTTATGTCAAAAAGCATGGTACTCTTAGAAAATGTGTTGTTTATCAAGCTATGAATGTTGATAAAAAAATCCTTAAAAACATTCCTTTGTGAGTTTAAGGACATGTTCAACCCAACACTCCATAACTTGCTTCTTTGCTTTGATAAAGGACATAATGCATATAGGCTTTGTGTAGATTTTAAATCTCCTTAATCAAAGACATAAATAAAAACATCATATAATCAAATACACAAACATATAAATATAATACAAATATCATGTAGTTGCATCCATGCTTATTTTGCATCTTGTCTTGCTTGCTCATATTGCATTTGTTGTCTATCATCCTTGCATATTTTCATGATTGATTGTCCATGGTTGCTTGTTCATATAGATTATTTTGGGGGTTTTACGATAATGGCATGTGATGACACCTAGTTAGGTCATAGCTCACATGCATTACATTTCCCATTAGGACTTTGATGCCTAGTAAGACCCCCCTAGGGATTTTTATTTCACTTTCTTCTGTAATACTCCTATCTCATCTACTATTCTTCTTACAACCTCTCTTCATTATGGGTTAACACTTGCAATATTATATTATATTATACACCCCACATAGGATTCTTATACATCCTAGCGGATACTACACTCTTATATTCTATTGGATCATACTCTCTTTTGACTTAGTAGGCTCAACACCCCATTACAGGATAAGCTTCTTAGCCATTGACAGTAGGCCTCAACATACATCCTAGTGGGTAATAACCTCATAGCAGTCAATAAGGGAGCAACCATCCATAGTGGATCATACTCTCTTACACTTTTTGCAAGTGCTACACCCATAATGGGTCTAAATTCTATTACGGTCTATAGCATTTGACTACACTGGTTCCTTGCAACCTACGCTAGTTCTATGACTTAGACCGCTTATTTTTCTCCTATTCTAATGGTTGACCTTTGGATCTTATTTTTCTTCTTTTTATTCTTCTTTTCTCTCCATTTATTTTTTATTTCCCTTTCTTCTATTCATCCATGCATTTCATGCTAGTTACATTAGGTTCATATTGTACCCAATAATTTTTGTTTTGTTGCTTGCTTGCTTTATTTTGCTCTTTCTTTTATTTGTTCTTTTCTTGTGTTTTGCTCTTTATCTGCTTTGTTCTTCATGTTTTTGTGTTTTGCTTATTTTTTTTCTCTACCTTTTTTTTTTCTTTTCGAGTTTCTTAAGGAAGTATTTTTCCTTTAGAAACTCAAGGGTGAACCCTAGCCATAGAGGCATTAGTGTTAGTAATGTCTCGCCCTATGTGCAAGAGTCCAGAGTGTCCTTTGTGATACACCTCTTGCACCACTCCTTTGCCCAAACTTGGCCACCCCTTCTCTATGTTTGTTGTTTTCTTGATCATAGGAGTCTACATATTTCTTTGTTGTATTTACTTGACCTTAAATACATCAAATAGGGGGCAAAATGTAGACACAGAAAATTGACCCACTAAGGTGAATAATTTTCCTTAGATTTTTTGTTTTCTCCTTAAAAATATAGGGTCATATTTGAGCCAATTTTTACCCTACTAAATCTTCTCAATTTCTTCTAAATCCTATACCGTTAGATCGGGCTTAAAAAGACTTTCCAACGGTATATGATATGACCTATTTTAACTTTGTTTGACCCTTTAAATGCATTAAAACCACATGGGGGTCCAACAGGTGTGACGTCGCATCCCACTTTTATGGGGCACATTTTTGTTGTTTCTAATTTATTTTATTTTATTTTATTTTATTCTTTTTTGCCCGCTTGGACCACTTGTTAAACCCGCTCTAGGATTTCTTGGCGTTGGTTGTGTGTTTATTTGACCTACCTATTTGCCTATAAAAGGAAGATAAAAATCAATTTTTATGAACATGAACACTGCTACAAACATGAACTCATGAACGACACGCTCTTGCTTACGATATGATTGTTCTCTGCTACTTTCTCACTGCTTCTTCTTCATTGTGTGTTTTGCTACTAACCCTCGAAGTGCAACTTTTGGATTTGATCTACATTGCATGATTTGTTTTCGGCTTGGTGGATCCGTTGGTGTGAGCTTGGTGAAAATACGAAGTGCCTTTTGTGGAGGCTCTCATATTCTTCTCCTTGTTCCCTCAACATCCGTCAAGCACTGTATTGTTTTATTATATTTTTATTTTCGTCTTTGCATCATCATTAAAAGTATTTATTAATTAGGATCTCTTTGTTATTTCTATGCATTGCATCTGTAGATTACTGTAAAATGTTGCTCATCATATTCTCTACATATTATTTCGCATCCTGGGCTTTGCTTGGGGGTAAGTTTTCTGATCTATCAATTCTGTTACTTCCATTTACGTATTTTTAACACAATAGCATATTTTATTTCTATTTTTACTATTTATGTACATCTATTTTATGTTTAAACTCCAAAGGTCAATTTTCAATTTTATTTGCAAAGGTCATCTAATTGGACCTAGGGGGCTTGACTGTTGTGCCTCCAAGGACTCTCTTACAGTGGCCTAAGCAGGCCCCTAATGCTAATCAAACATTTTTCTAGTCCATTATTTGTCTTTACAAGAACATGTTTATTTTGACTTCATTAGGGCAATGAGAATTAAATCTTGAATCAGCCATCAATTTGAGTTAAGTGATTTTGTTCTTATTACTGGTTTTTCTGATCTACATTCTTAGGCATCTAAATATTAAAAAACATATAGTTTACATTTAGGTTAATTCCTGTATATTTATCTTTAATTAATTCTGTTTTAATTAATTAGTTAATTTTGTTTTAATTAATTAGTTAATTATGTTTTAATTAATCAATTAATTTTGTTTTAATTAATTAGTTAATTTTGTTTTAATTAATTAAGCAATTCTGTTTTAATTAGTTAATTTTGTTTTAATTAATTAATTTTGTTTTAATTAATTTGTTAATTATGTTTTAAAAACTACTTGAAACAAAACCCTAGGTTAGCCTCATTCAAAGAAAAGAATCATATTAAGTTAGCTCTTGTATTTTACATTTCTTGTATTCTATATTCATTTGCATTCCATTTTATTTTGTACTATTAGTTAATTTTCGCTTTGTTTATATTTCCATTTAATTTTTGTTAATACTATTATTTGTTTTCTTAGTTTAAAATTAGTGAGACCAAACCTAGGTTGTTTGTTTAAAGTGAACACATTAAAACTTTTCTTGTATGTCCTGAGGAGTCTCCTTCTCTTGTATCCCAAAAAGGACTTAGAGCGAGTCCTAAAACCATTCCTGGTGAACCCCCCCGATACTTGTTTAGCTAACCGAGTGTAGAGTACAACATACCCCCACGATTCACCCCTACGAAAGGACTCCTTCCCAGTGGATCCAGGTCTCCTCTTTGTTCAGGAATTGTACGTGGTAGGGCAGTTTTCCCCCTCTACTTTAATTTAAATAAATTAAATTAAATCCTTTAAAAACTGCTCAATGGGTCTTTTCAAGGAAATATTATTTTAATGATTCCTTGGACCTCATTTTCTTCACCTCATCCTTTTGCCCAAAATATTATAATATTAAATATTATAATATTATTATTTATTTTTAAACCTGCTCCTCCTTCCTTGGGTCTTTAAGATTTTAGGTCTCTTTAGGCATATAATATTTAAAATAAATATTATATCCTATTTATTTTAATCACTTCCTTGCCTTTTGGAAAAACAACCTGATGACATTAATGATGATGAAACTTGGACATTAACCTCTTGACATCAATGAAAACAAAACTTGCTCAAATTTCGAATAATCAAATGGGTCATCTAGCTCAATAAATTCAAGAACTAGAAGAAACTACTAAAGAAAATGAAGATGAAGCTTTATGCTTGTATTAGTAGACCTTTATTCAATAATATTTTCAGTAATTTATGTTCAAAGCTTTCTGCTGGCATTAGTAGGCCTTTATTCAATAATATTTTCAATAATTTTATGTGCAATATTGTGAGCATGTTAATGTGAGTATTCTAATGAGATATTTTATTTAATATTACATTTTGATTTATTATTTGATTCATTATATTGCAACTTCATTATATTATATCCTATGATTATTTTCCTATGGTGATTTACATTAAGTATTAAAGCTTCAAAAGCTAATAGAAAATGATATATTTACACAAGAGACCAACGATATTCTAAGTTTGGTATCTTTCATCTTTAGATCCCCCAATGAAATTGAAATAGCAAAAAATATGCCAGCCATTATGCATATGCTAAGAAGCAATGTAAGGAGGAAGTCATTCATTTTTTACTTCAGTGATTTCATTGCTCAACATATTCACAAGAAGATGATCAACTTCGGAGGAAATGAAGAACAACTTATTCTATATAAAAATAGCTAGAATTTTGAGCACCTAAATCTAAGAAGGGTAAACAAAAAAGATGGGGTAAACCCCATAATTGAATGAATATATATTATGTACCAACATTCTCATTATCATGTATTTTTTAATAATTTCTTAGTCCCCACAGTAGCAATATTAAATGCGTAGGACCTAAATAGATATCAAGAGAAACTATGGAATTTCTAAAGACAAAAATAAAAGGAGTTTGGTACTTCCTAGAGGGCCTATAATTCATACTTTTTTTATTAGTTAAAATATGTGATTAAAAAATGGGTTTTAATAGGTACCCAAAACCTTATTACATCAGAGTAAAGAAAGTTGAAACCAGCCACAAAAACCAGAGAGACAAGGATAGGGAACATAGTCCCACAAAGCTAGAAGCACCACGAAGGATGCCCTTGAAACATAGACAAGGAGAAACTAAGGGTGACATAGAGGATACCCTTGAAAATCAAAAGAAGCTAAGGGAGATACATAGGATGCCCTTTACAAAAAACCTTAGCAATAAAGGAAGCCCTAAGCTTCATCTTCAAGTTCGACACCAACTTCCTGGAGCTCATCATTTGACTCATCCATATTGACATTTTTATCTTCATCTTTATTGTCCTTAGGAGCAAAAAAAACCTTGACGTCCTCCTTGATAGCAGAGACCTTACCACCATCCTTAGAAAATGATTTCCTGAAGAAGAGTAGGTTCAGTGCGTTGTGGATACTAGCCATCTAAGATATGCAATTGGAAATAGAGTTGATAATGAATTGTTGTAGAAACTTATCATAGACATCCTTCTCATCATCCTCGAAGTCGATGATCAAGGATTTATTTTCTTGCACCAATTTTTTTAAGCACACATAGGAACAAACATAATTCAGCTCGGGGGATTCACTTTTAGCTCTTTTCCTCAACTTACGAATAGTCTAGACTATAATTCATACTTTTTATATAAGAGGGATAACTTTTATTTTGCTATCATATGTAACCAAAAAAGTGGTATGTATAGAGACATTAATGCAAGCAGATTTGATAGATTCTACATATGTAAGTGGGCAAAATAAATTAGGATTCTATGAAATGCCATTCTATTTAGGAATAATAACCCAAGACAAAATAAAGGTGACTGAAGGTTTAGAAGCAAAGTTGAAACAACTAGGGCTAGAGGTTTTAGAAGATACATGGAGCTATGACCCTGATGGTATATTTATAACCTAATTAAAAATACTCACATATCCAAGAAATTTAAGCATGAACCAAGACCTGATTTGGAAAAATACATAAGCAAATAGAAAAGGTTTTCTCCCCACTTAGAAAGAATATTTTTTGACAATGGGAACCTCAAAATAAAATATATGAAAGTTTCTATTAAAAGATAAGACTTTGATCCTGCAAAGAGAATAAAGTCATCTATACGAAAAACACTTAATAAGATGAGATGGAGTGATAATAAGATCAGATCATGGTGGAAGTTTCATCAATATATTGATCAAACAAAAGCACCTATGGGAGTCAGGACCTAGATGAAGATAAAGTGTTTAGCATGACATATGACCAAGAACACCTAGAGGAGGCGTTAACAAAAATCAAGAAGAATGAGATTGTAAAAGTCAGTCCCAATCAATAAAATATTGTAAGGTCCTCACTAGTGCATTTGTACAAGGAGAAATATCAAGGGGAATGTAGAAACCTAAAAATATCTCAACCAACCCCTTGCAATAGCATTTAACAATTGAATAATAAAACGTGCATAAATTGGTTCAATTACCCTAAACCCTAGGTGAAGCTAACCTAAACCCTAGGTAAAGATAACCTAAACCCTATGTGGGATCCACCTCATCCACCACTCACATCCCTCTACAATATTTTCTAAGCACTCACCCCCCTCATGTAACATCCACCCCCTTTCCCCCATTTAAAGCATTTACTGAAAATTAATCAAAAAGTGGGTTTTCCCTTACCTAGGCCTTTTGTTCTTCCCTATGTGATTAATAATAATGGAGCACCCATCCTCCATTTTATACGTATAGGAGGTAAACCTTACCCATCCACCTAACGCATTAAATAGTTTGTCTCTCTCCTCCCTATTCTCTCGCTAGATCGTGTGCCCTTTTTTCTTCCCAAGAGGTCTATAAATAAATGATGTTGCCTATGGTTTTAGGAGGATATTCTAAGCACTTTTATGCTACCAAATTACACCCTAACTCATGCACAATATTTTTTGAATATCTAACGCTCTTTCCATTGAGTTTTATTTACAAGTTTTTGGTGATTGTAGATGCAGATTGGAGACCAGTTATTATCGAATTGATACCAAATTCCATAGGTGGTCTCTATAGCTAACGAAAGGACCATTTAGAGTAAGAGAATGGAAAATGTACAAACCCATCCAACCATCCAAAAAATATATGTATAGGTATTTTTTCCACTTTTAGACTATCAAGTTAGCCTACCAAGTAACCCCTTCCTTCCACATCAATTTCAACTCATTTCTATATTTTCTTGATGCATTTTTATTCAATTTTTGAGTCATTGTGTTTGTTATTATGGGAGGCCTAATTGAGATAGGCCTCAAAATGATATAACAAGTTTTTTTAGGGTTACAAAGGATCGAGGATCAACGTACCTAATGGTGGAATGCTTCATAAGCCCACCATATTTTGAGGATCTAAAGGAAGACACCTACACTTTTGTAAAGATGTTTGATGTTAGGGTCCCTCCTAATAGAGTCCCTCTTTTATATCCCTTAGGGTATATTATAAAAGAATGATATCATTTCATATTGTAACACTTTTATAAATTATCAATAAAATGCGACACATTTTTCTTATAGTTTCATTTGGAGATCACGGTGTTATCTAGTGTTAGTTTAATATCTAGCTAATAGATTTTTGTGTTCTTGCTATGTTGTAGGTACTACAAAATTGGCATGGAGTCTCCAAAATATCTGAAACACATCTTAGACCTCATCTACATAGATTCATGATTTACCTTGTTGGTTTTACATAGTTGTATTGCTTTTGGTTTAACTGTCACTTCCTAAAATCAATTATGTTGTATTTTTATGTTGAAAATATGCACAATTTGAGTTTATTAGGACTCTAATATTTTGCTTTTAAAATCATAGGTACAGTACCCAAATCACCAATTTTTGTCACCCAAACCTGAGACAGGTCCAAAATAGCCAAGAAAAGCACTTTTGCAAGAAAATGTACAGACCCATATGTTTCACCTAAAAAATATACAAACCCATACATTTTACCTAGAAAACATATGGATCCATACATTTTCAATTTTGACACATGTGATAGGTCTTGTCAGATCCCAAAAAGCCTCTAGGAGCTAGGAACAATAGGTAGACACACATAAACTTGAAATTTTATCACTTTTTCTCTATTTCTACCTATTTTGAAAAACCGCATAGTAGTTTAAAGTTTTCTTTACAAAAATCACCTAACTCAATAGGTCACTTCTCAAAATTGCACAATTGCTTTACAAAACATCTTTATATTGTTTTTTTTTCGTTTTAAAGGTACCTAGCTTGATAGGTCAACTTGCAAACTAGTTAAACTTACTTTCAAAATGCACCAAAAATGCTTGGTCATTTTCACAAGTAGTGTAGCTTTCTTTCAAAGGGACAATTTCTTTTGAATAACACATTTGAAAATGTTGTCTTTATCTCTCTTGATTTAGCATTTTTTAATTCTTCATTTCAATTTTCTAAAAAGAAGAATAACAACAAAAATAAACACACGCGCATGATAGTCAAAAAATTGGTTTGCATTAAATTTCATCACCAACCGCCGAATAGAGATCAATACCATTGGCTCCCACAAGAAAGCATTGACTCACCACCCTAGATGTCCTTGTAGATCTCATGAATGGTTTTATGGACTTCATCACAAAAAAATCCCCTACTCTTGAGATTACCTCAGGGTAGGATTAGGATAGATGCCCCTACTCATAGGGCTTCCAATAATCAGTGAGCGTGCAACTATAATTATTGACTAAGCCCATATGAGGGTGAATAAAATTCTTGGGTAGGTTGATAGCAGGTCATAGACAATGCCACCTCTTTATTAAGTGGAATTTTGTATCCCCTTCTAGTCACCTCAAGCCTTCCCCATCATAGGAAGTATTTCACCCATTTTTGTATCACCACTCCTTGTGTACCTTTGGGTATGGTGGGAAGGGTGTGCATTAACATATCTACTTAGTTTTCACTCACATACCTAGTATTTATAGTGGTTTTTAACCTCAAAACACACAAAACTACAAAACTACACAATCAACCATAAATCCAACATTGATTACACACATTTGCTTGTTTTTTGTTGCTTTTAAAAATTTGTAAACCATGTTGTTACAAAACTACTAAAAACACCTCCAAAATAGTCTCAGATATTTCCAAAATAATTTGAAAAACTTCCAAAATAGTCTCAAACATTTCCAAAAAAATCCTAAAAACTCCTAAAATAGGTCCCAAAGACATTCAAACCCAATTTGGTGACTTTCTAAGCATAAAAAACTAGTTTTTCAAAAATATACGAATAGGTCTGATATTTTTTAGAAATCGTATGAACCATCCAACCACCCAAAAAACATACGAACGTGTACATTTTATATAAAACCGGTTCATTTCAAACAAAACCATACTTGTGACACCTTGACTACTAAAATTTTTGGGTTTTTTCCTAACCAAACTTATGTATGCTTCAATTTCTATCCAACATGGTCCATACATGAAGTAAAGTCATGTTCAAGAGTGCACAGTCCTAAAACATGTATGACTGAATTCATTATTAAAACATCAAGGGGAGACATCTTGCCCCCCCTTAGTATTCATTTGCACCATCCTAGTAAGAACAATTTGGTTTACCATAAACTTCATTATCTCCCTTAAAAATTCCTCAAAACCATCTCCTCTTCCATAAAAATCCCCATCAAACCGAACCACTAGTCGTATCCTAAATCGAGGTGTCAAATTTTGGTTCTAGTTTACCACCATAATCAACTTATGTTGCATCCTCTTCCATCAACTTAAAATACAATCTAACTAGTACCACATCTATATTCTCCACTTTCTTTTTATCTAGTCCACTATTGACTAGGTCGTAGGAAGCCTCTTCCTCTGGTATTCCAACTTATATTCCTCCATCCACTAGCCTTCCCTCTTCAACAAACTTGGTATTTACGTACTAGCCCTCATCTTCCCTTCAACAATGACATCATCAAATTTATCTTCCTTCTTAGCAACCCATGCAAGTGAACATCACCCCCTTCATCCTCAACCATAAACTCAACTCAAAATATTCACCTGACTCACCCCTAATCATTCCCTAATACATCAACAATGCCCTTATTAACACATCATAATAGGATATTTCATCGCCCCACCATATTGGACATCCACTCATCCTACCATGTCATCTCTTGAGCCACCCTTATACTCTTTAGTTTAACAATCATAAGGGTATGCACAAATACCCCAACAACAATAGGTGCCCAATAAAGTACCTAATAAATAAGGGTATGCATAAATAGCCCAACAATAATAGGTGCTCAAATAGGGACCTGATCAACAAGGGTATACACAAACACCCCAATAACAATAGGTGCCTAATCAGGGGCCTAATCAATAAGTGTATACACAAATACACCAACAACAATAGGTTCCCAATCAGGGGCCTAATCAATAAGCATATACACAAATACCCCAACAACAACAGGTGCCCAATCATGGACCTACTTGATAAGTATATGCATAAATACCCAACAAAAATAGGTGCCCAATTAGGGGCCTAATCAACAAGGGTATGCATAAATATGCCAACAATAATAGGTTCCCAATTAGGGACCTAATCAACAATGGTATGCACAAATACCCTAACAATAATAGGTTTCCAAGCATGGGCCTAATCAACAAGGGTATGCAAAAATACCACAACAACAACAAGTGCCCAATTAGGGGCTTAATCAACAAGGGTATGCAAAAATACCACAACAATAATAGATGCCCAATTAGGGGCCTAATCAACAAGGGTATGCACAAATACCCCAACAACAGTAGGTGCCCAATTACGGGCTTGATCAACAAGGGTATGCACAAAAAACCCAGCAATAATAGGTGCCAAATTAGGGGCCTAATCAACAAGGTTAAGCATAAATACCCCAACAAAAATAGATTCCCAATCAAGGGCCTAATAAATAAGGGTATGCACAAATACCTTGACAACAACAGGTGCCCAATCAAGGGCCTAATCCATAAGGGTATGCACAAATACCCCAACAATAATAAGTGCTCAATCATAGGCCCCTCCAACAAGGGTATACACAAATACCCCAATAACAACAAATGTGCACTACACAAGTGTAGGTGCAAGGATTACCACATCAACAAATATATGCACAAACACCTCCCCAACAAGTGGTCATCCAAGGGCTACCTCAGCAAGGGTATACCTAGATACCCATTCAATATATCCCTACTCAAACATCATTTAACCACATGAACAATCAGTAGGTACTAGACAACAATTGGTTCACCCACACACCTCCACAACACATAAATTTAAGTGTCTACAAAAACACAGTATTACAAAGGGTTTAATCTAATGTATTAGCAAAAAACCATTTCCATGGTAAATCAAGTACAAAACCAAAATATGAATACATGATTGAACAAAAATCAAGTCATCCATAATCCAACTCCACCCTCCAATTACCACACTACCAACCACAAATACCCTAAACACTTATTGATAAATCCAACAATGCTATTCATGCCATATATGATACAGCTTATGCAAGACCAAATCAAGAAGTTGCAAACATGCTCAAATAGTTTTAGATATAACAAACCCACTTACAATGAGTTGTGCTTAGAGATTGTTCATCCCTCTGTACACATGCCACCCTACCCCTTCAAGTTTGACCCTAAATAGGCAAGGAATACCCTTAGAAATATTTGAGCAACTACCAATTTGTTTGCTATCACATCAATGACTATGGTGTTGTAGGCACCTAAAATACATCATGTTGAGGAGGCTACTCATATGGATACCTCTTTAGGTCATATGATTGATCTTGGACATTTCCAAGACCTAACAGTGGTTTTAACCACTCAATTAGGGCAAGCTACTCCTATTTAGCCATAGTCATTTACAAAATCAATGGCTACCTCCTCCATCATTTATGATCAAAGCAGCTACGAGAAGCCAGTATTGGTGATAGTGACTAGATATATAACTACACCTATTGATAGCAGCTAACCCTATAACAAACTCGGGCTCCCTAAGCTGAGTAAAATTAGTTGCATACAACAAAATTACAATGGTTTTGGTAAATCAAAGCTCCTGGAAGCTTCACCTCAATTGCCCAAGCATAACTATTTCTTGTTCTTAGCTTCCTAGGGAAGCTAGAGCAAGGATTTTGGAAGTCTACTTAAGGTCCCAAATTTACAAGAAAATCCTAGGCAATTGATGAGATTTTTGTGTAATAAAGTGTTATCGTTTTGCAACCAGAGAGTACAATCTCTCACAAGTAAGACGGTGCTACCAAAATTGTGCTATGAAACCTACCCTTCCACAAAAGGATATTATCATAGTTTGAGAAGAACAATATTCAAGCTTTCAATTTAATGTGAAATTGAACCAATTCCCACCCTAATCCATTCTGTAAGAATGCACCAAGAATGTCAATCCATTCAACATTAAAATTGATTGATGCTAGGCCTAGGATGCAGAGAGTAGAACTTCTATCATGCAGCCACTATTTTTAATAGTGGCCCATAGGCACCATTGTCTATATTGATAGTGGCTAACAGAGACAACTGCTCTAAGCATCAGTAGCTATGTTCTGATGTCTCTTTTCTTCTATTTTAGCCATTAGAATTAATCATAGTTACATTTACTTTATTTTTGAACCTAGATTAAATTCTTTACATCACATATTTATGCTTTCCTTTTAGTCTTTCATGCATTTTTATATGTTTTCATGTAATTTATTTCCTTATTTGCATATTTCAAGAGACTAGCCTTATTTCAAGAGGCTTACAATGCTATTAATTACTTTTTGTTTCTTTGTGTGTAGGTGATAGGGAAAATCGGAGATCAAGGATCATCAAGAGTCAAGTTCTTGATATCAAGAAACAGAGGTGGCTTGATAAATCCTCTATAATCAAACTGGTGAAGACACAAAGACTTTTTAAAATACATCTTTCCCCCTTGTTGGGGTCACGCTCTTTGTAAATATGTATCAAATTTGGTATCCCTAAGAGATATGAATTGTAACCAAAGCCTATTTGATTAATAAAAGAGAGCACTCCATTTTTTTATTCTCTTTTTCCAAATGGTTACATTATTTTATGTTTTCAATTCATTACATTATTGTAATAGACTAGATGTATGTTTTTTGTAGCTTTTTAAGTGGTTATCATGGTGTAAATTTTCTATTATTAGTTTCTAACTATGTTATTATTTATTTTTCTTATTGTAGATACAGCTGCTTTGAGCAAAAATAGCTAATAGTCATCGCCACTCTGAGCAATAGCAACTAGCGCCACTATTGCCACAATCATCAATGGCTATAATAAATATAGATAAATTCCAACTTACAGCATCATCTTAGAACTTAGGTTACCCCTTTAAGTGGCCTTAAATTGTTATTTTTCTATACTTCATTTAAAATGCTTTAGTAGGAATTAATTACAAAACATAGAAAAATATTAAAAGCAAATTTATTAGGTTTTTCTGTTTTGCTATTAGATATTTTTGGGAACATCTATTATTGTAAGCTACTACTAGAAATAGTGGTTGTTGATGTTAGCTACCCAGAAGCCAATGGCTATGAATTCTAACTGCTCCTATGTATAGCGGCCATGACTGTGCACCACTATTCATAGAGGTAGCTACTATTTAATTTGAGTGTATGATTTGCCTGATCTAAAGCCTGCTTAAATACTAACTCATATTAGTTGTATTTGTACTTTCTAAACCTGAAATGTTGATTACATGCATAAATTTATGAATTTAAAATGCATTTTAATTGCATGTATTTGAAAGATCATCGTATGCTTTTTTATGCATTTTTTCTTTATGCTTGTAATAAAATGAGCACTTCACATACCACATTTCAAGTGTAAACATAAATTGCATTGGGCTCTCACATCCAACCAATTGGTCAAGACCAATAGTGGATGTCATTACCACTTGGTTGGTTTACTTATTAATTTTTTTATTACCCAACCATCGCCAAGGCCGATCTAAGAACTATTATATCCATGGAAAATAGCATGTACTCTTCTCCCAAAGGTATATCACTACCCACATTGTACTGAGTGAGGATCGGTAGTACTTGTGCTCCCTAATCGGATATGGGTTTCATATCCATATCTTGGTGGGTATGATAGCCTGGACTTCATCACCAAGTTTGTTGTTGTGAGTATACAAGTGAAAACCTTAAACAATTTGAGAGTATCATCAATAATTTTCAAACACAATAAGAGCAAATTGGATTTCCAACAAACCATAACACACAAGATGAGTTTTAGAAAACACAAAGAAAAATTAAAAGAGATAACCATTTGTCTACTTTATCTATTTCTAAAATTTACATATGAGATAAATTCACAAGGTAATGATCAACACATGGGATCGCCCTCGATCCACAACTGAGACAGCACCAAATGCACATGAGGGCACAAATCACCTTAGAGCCATTACCCTAGACCAAAATGTATTTGAATGACATTCAAGAAGTCTTAGAGGAGATAATTCTACCCACAAGGGATCTCATCGAGAAACCCTACTTAGGATAATTCCTAATGAAACTTGTCATGGCTATGAGAAGATTCCATCTAGACCTTAGCCTTTACAGCATGTTGATAGATAAAACTCACCCAAGAAGGGGCCTATCATAGTGGATTCATACCCACATATACCCATTGCATTCACATCCACATCATAGGATGGTGCAGGTCTTATGCCCTTACCTAACCAGGGTGAGCAGAGTACTCCACCCGATCAACCATGGAAGAGTAGGATATTTGATCATAGGGACATATATCGCGATCATACTCCTCATGGGTCCACTGGGTCTACTGAGGAATACATTGTGGAAGGGGGAATTGAAAACCATTTGTATCCTATATTTACCCATGATGAATGTTCCAGGTGAATATGTGACACCCTTTAAATATCCTTACATGAGGATCATACCCTTAGGGTTGAGCACAATATCAATGCAACCTTGATTAATCAAGGGAAGAGGGTTGCCAACCTTGTTGCATAATTTGAGACAAATAAAAACCCTTGTACAAAGTTTTGAAGCCATAGACCTTATACAGTAAACTGATCAAATTGGTTACCTAGGCCTAATGCACTTCAAAGAGAGCAGTTACTCCAAGACCAATTGGATCACCTACACAATGAGCATGAGCATTTAGAGGTAAAGCATGCAGAAGAAATTGTAGAATGATAAATGCTACATCACCAGCATTTGTACAAGCACCACCTTAGAGAATAATAAATCAAAAGGA
The DNA here is from genome assembly GCA_028583015.1 of Wollemia nobilis. Lineage (NCBI taxonomy): Eukaryota > Viridiplantae > Streptophyta > Pinopsida > Araucariales > Araucariaceae > Wollemia > Wollemia nobilis. The sequence goes on along the minus strand of JAQPPZ010001320.1, from coordinate 206,701 downwards.
ACAAGAGGAGTGATTAGATAGATTATCTTAAGCTAAATTACCTCCATCTAGTGAGTATAGATAGCAGCATAATGTAATATGTGTTACATCACACCCTAAGCTACATACTAGGCAAACAGATAATCATACTCACAAAACTTCACAGCATGCTTCTAGGAAACAACAACATCAAGCGCTACATCTACCTGAGCATGATCAATATGAGGAATCAGAATGAGATGATCAAGAATAGCAATATCCTAAACCATCCTCTATAGACTTGGTCGATTATTACAATCGGCCAACTCAAACTCAAAGAAATCTGCCACCTCCTACTCCCCGAATATCCCTTTGATAGGAAGAGATCATCTCTTCTAAATCTTACTAAGTACTCATCGAGTAGATGAAATACCTCAAGAAATAAGAAATGGCTTATCAAAATCCTACTTTAAGCAAGATCCATAACCAACCCCTTTGTCCTTTGGTATCAAGTCTAGCGTATCCCAAAAATTTTGAGATGCCCAAGCTAGATAAATTTTGTGGTGATGAGGATGCACATGAGCATGTGATGAGATTTATGAATCTATGCTTCCAGTTATAAAACCATGATGCCTTGTTATTATGAACCTTCATAATTACCCTTTCAAGCACTGCCCTTGAGTGGTATAACCAACTCCCAAGGCATAGTATCACTAACTTTGAATAGTTAGTGAATGCTTTCCTAGAATGCTTCTCCTTTGGTATTAAGAAGAAAGTAAACTTATCAAACTTATCTAACCTAAGACAATATGATGATGAGCTGGTAATGGACTATGGGAACAGATGGTGGAAACTCATGGTAAAACTTCCATTTGAAATTCCCACAACTAAACTCACTTGAATATTTACCAAAATTTGTGCTAAATATATATTATTGTTACTTCAACTCCAACAATACACAACATTTGAGGAGGCTTTGGCGTAGGTCAAAGTGATTGAAGACATAAAAATCCAAGAAGGATATTTAAAACTTTGAACAAAAAAGAATATAATAACAAAAACACACAAAATAAATAGCATCAAGTCAAACATGTGCCTATCAACCAAGTCATGTTGAATATTTCTAAAGCAAAGAAGAGCCAACAATAGCCGAACCATCAGGCTTAACCTCCCCTTGTGAATTACCAATAGCACAATAAAAAATAGGGATAAAAATGATAGCGTTGAACACCTCGTAATTACACGCCATTACCCAAACCTTTGGTGTCACTCTTCAACCACCTATGTGATGCCAAGGCCCTAATATTCTTGAGATATGCACTCTTTATCCTAATCACCCAAAACCTAAATGGTATAGGGAAGATTTATATTGTGTATATCATCGACAAAATGGTCATGATATCCAGGATTGCATCTCACTCAAAAATGTTCTGCAAAGTATGTTAGACAAAAATTAATTACAAATAGATAGTCCCTTGGCTATCGATAATCAACACATTAACATATCCAAAGATCCTCTTCCCAAGCATGAGGTCCAAAATCATCAAATTGAACATATAAATGAGATAGACATAGCTCCACCCAATGAGGTCTTTATCAACATGATAAATATTACAGCAGGAAGCAAGAAACGCCTCGATCAATCTATATTATTGAAAATTCTAATTATAACTGATCATGTGTCGTAGTCCTTATGATCATTGAATTCAATTTAGTCATATAAGAATCCTGTGATCACATTTCAAAGGCAATAGATTAAGCCAATCCCTAGTATCAAATCCGATCCACCTCTGCATATCATAGCAAGCATCAATCAGATTCCATACAAGCAATTTCTTGTTGATACCAGTCCATCCATCAACATCATCAATACCATGGCTTTGAAACATCTGAATCTCCCACCTTCACATATTACAGATTCAAAATTCACATCAAGAGCTTTCAATGATGCCACATCCCTGACAATCGGCACAATAGTCCTACCTATCCAAGTAGGGATAAATACCATACCTACATTGTGTCACATCTTAGAAGGTGAGAGGCAATATAATATATTATTAGATAGACCTTGGATGAGGGACATAGAATGTGTTCCATCCATTGTGCATCAACACCTTAACTTTGTACACCAAGGTCAAGTGTACGTGTTTCACAACAATCTTGGCCCTTTTAAGTACTAAAATAAGATCAATGAACCACATGAACCTCTTGCAACATGTAAGTCCTAGAATATTCATCTGGATAAAACAAGGAAATATTTTAATAGAGCTTGCATCAAACCATATCTACCTACTCCCATTAGCAAAACTCATGCTATCACCTTACCTTATGGGGAGAATAAAATATCAGTTGATATAACTGATACAAAATCACCTCAGCAAGTTGATGATCCATCCACAACTAGTCTGAAAGCTAAAATACCTTCTCACGAGTTTGTGGTAATGGTCAACATCAAAATAGAGAACCAAGTTTCTCTAAGGCAATTAGAACAATGGATAATACCATAAAATAGTATTACCACATCGAAAGCACTACCACCTTTTAAATTTGTTACACCTAACTCATTTCTTGTAGTGCCTTCAAAAGAGCAAGAATGGGTATTTCCCCCATGTCAAATTAGAGGTACTCAAGCTATCACAAACAAACACTACAAAGTGAATCATAAATATGAACTAAATAATAAACATGAGCATGTGAACACCACTATCAAAGTGGATCATCAAGAAGCATCCACATTGTCTCAAATGAAGGAGACTAGTGATTTGATTTTACCTAAGGGTTCTTTGACACCCACTCTTTCACCTCCTTCATTTGAAAATTGTGATACAAACCCATCACTAGTGATACACGTAAAAGCTTTATTAGTCTTGTAGCACATGCAATATCACCAGGATAATATAGAGGTGCATATGGAACAATAAAATGATGCATTGCAATCAATAATGTACCAGCTCATGAGCCTGGAGCTAAAAAAGCAACCCACATTCAAGGTCGAATCATCTCCTATGTAACCACAAGAAAAGCCTTAACAAGAGCAAGTGCCAATTCGGCTACGCCAGTGACCTCACAAGTATCCACCGTTACCTAAACCTATGATATCGATGTTCAATTGATTATGTACCAAAAATACAATCACCTTGCCTAAGGTTCAACCTTTAGATCCGAATCATCCAAAATCCCATGGATATAAGGAGAAGGAATATTGTTTATATCATATATAAAATAGCCATGACATTCAGTCATGTTGCGTTTTCAAGACCATAATCCAGAACATGATTGAAAGGAATCATATTTGGATTGTTAAAAAAAAAATAAACATAGTCGGTTATCCATCCCTTGTGCCAAAAAAGCAAAAATAGCCTCTTAAGAAAATAATTAACATACTTGTGGCTCAATCCTTTCATCAAACTAATTCAATGCACCCTCCATGCCCAAAATACCAACAGTGTATTTGGACTCCATTAAACGAGTATGTCAATCATTTTTTAGAAGATGTAAGAAGCTAAAGTCATCATCTTACCTGACATAAATCCTTTAGACCCAAACAGAGCTAAATCTAATGGTTATAGGGAGGACCACTTTTATCTTTATCATTAAATAAAGGGCCATGACATTCACAACTATTATGGATTTAGAAATGTGGTTCAAGACCTTATTGACAACAAGGATTTTTCCATAGATAGTTCACCCATAGCACCCCATACTACCACAATGTAGGCCATGTCGTCCCATTTGTGACCTCAATATTAGTCGCATCCTCGTAGGTCTAACCGGCCACCTCATTGAGTATTCACATTTTCAATGACTACTGTGGAGCTATTTCAATAGCTATATGAGGTAAATTCAATCATATTACCAGAAGTCAAGCCAAGAGCACCCAAACCTATGTTACATGATGAAAGCCTTTATTTTATATTTCATTGTATACATAGTCATGACATCCACAACTACTATTCATTCAATAATATGGTCGAAGATATGGTAGAACAAAATGAGCTCCATGCATATGGTTCACTTGTTTTACCCTATCAAAACATTGGTACCTCATAAAATTTGTGCCCCAATAGGGAGAATTAATTTTTATCACTCTTCCTAAGTAGGTTGATTACATTGCAGTGATTGACATGCATAATGGAGATCCTCAAGGTAGCACACCTTCCCCACCATCCACATCACGATCAATGAAGAAAAGTGAGAAATCTAAAGGTGTCACATCTTCCTCACTTTTATTTAGTAACACACACATTGGGGATACCTAAGGTAGCGTACCTTCCCTCTAATAATCAAAAATACAAAAATAAATAAGAAAACAATAAAATCCAAAAACAATTCAAAACATAAAAAGCGCAAAAATATCTACATTATGCATTTTCATTTTGAACATGCATTCATTTAATTGCATTGCATTAGGTATTTTCATCCATTGCACTTGAATTAGGACAGGTTGTGTTTACAATCTTACAAATGACACCACATTTGTATGCCAATCATGCATCCACAAATCATCATCATTCATCATCCCTTGTGAGTAATTGTGTTCTTCAACACAACCTATAAGTTGCTATAAGGTGTATACTAGGAATTTTTGGTCATTCAGCCATACTTAGTGATCTTTTCATATTTTGTAGAAAGCTATATTTGCTTTTAAATATGAGGTCTAGTTTTGATAGTACCTTGCATATATCAAAATCCCATCACAATTTTAAATATTAATAATCCTAGTTTGAACAAAAAAGGATGAACACTACAAAGTGGTCCTAGTCACCTTAAGAAAAAGGTTTCCTTGCTCATCTTATCATGTGCATGGTCTAGAGTGTTTATTATTGACAAAAGGACAAGCTCCTCTCTACCCAAGAAATCCCTTGCTTTCATACAAAATAAGAAAATTTCCGAAACAAAGCAAAGCAAAATAAATAGTGATTTTCATCACTAAGCAAATCCCTTGCTCTAAAAGAAAACAATATATGCAAATTAAACAATGATTTTCATCACTAAGCATGAGCAAGTATCCTAGGCAATGAAAATAAAATAAGGGGGTAAGAGCTTGAATCCCTCGAATATTTAGTATTCGACCACCATGGAGTGATTTTCATTACAGCAATGGATTGAATGAAACCCACCTGGCAATGAGGTATCCTTACACATGGTGATATGTTTGTCACATTAGCAACCTTCTTTTGTATAGACCAATATCATCTTATGGAAGATTTAGCTTTAGGTGGCTTGTATTACCTAGTAGTCTAATCCAACTACGTCCAAACCTAGGATCGTGATGAACATATGGTGATCCTCATTATAGCAATGGGTTGAATGAAACTTGCTTGGAAATGAGGTAGTCTTATACCTCATCTAATATGTTTATTTACACACATAGGGATAATGAATATCTTAGTCTTCTTAACAAAGCTTTTATCTTTCAGAAGTCTTGTGTAGTCACTAACATCTTTTGATTAATAAACTAGGGTGTTTGCGTCTCATTGAAAACCTCAAAAATCCTCTAATAGCAATAAATAATATCATCAAATCATGCGGACTTTTCCTTATGAAATTTTGTTTAATAAGGGATGCTCATAGAATAGGATAGATACTGGATGGCTATCAGCAATGATATTTAGATGGCCATGTTAGCGTACTAATATGTATTTTGTCTTTATTACATAGTTTAGCTCACTGTTACAACTGCTGTAACAAGTTGCTATTATCGCTGGTTGGTTTGGCAACCTCCGGGATAATTGTTATTGTAATTGTTATATAACCTGCACATCTGAATAATAAACTAGTTCTGATTTTCTACAAGGCATCAGAGCCAGTTCTGTAAGTTTGCTGGGCAGACGGAATTTTTTTTGCAGGCGTGATTTTTGTGTCACAGAGCCATGCAGCAGAGCGAATAAAAAAAAAAAAAATTATTTTTTTTTTTTTTTTGTGTCGCGTGTAGACGCGCGATAGCCATCACGCATCCACGCGCGACTGAGTGCAGCCTGCGCAGGCGTCCCATCCTGCACAGACGTTGCTGGAGCCTATGTAGACGTCGCTGGAACGATTCCAGCCTACAGACGCGTTCGTAGCCTACGCACGGACTCTGCAGACCCTGTGCAAAGCGTCCACAGTCTGCGCACGGAACCTGCAGACGTAGATGCTACGCAGAGCATCTGCAGCCTACGCATAGACGCTGGCGGAAGGGAGGGTGACGGCACCTCCCCCGAGCTTGGCGCGTTGCGTCAGTGGACGCACCGCGCAGAAGGAGGGGGATGTCAACCCCCCCCCCGTTGAGGGGAACGTTCGCTCCATGCGGACTGTGCACGTCGAGACCCGCAAGTAGACACAAGGGCCCAGACGTCCGCGCAGGGGGAACTGAACGCGCTGGGCGCGTTCGCAGCCCGCGCAGGGGAAATCCAACCCCCCCCCCGCGGGAGGAAATATATATAAAAAAAAAAAGCCCCCCCCCCCGCGGGAGGAAATATTAAAAAAAAAAAAAGCCCCCCCCCTCGCTGAGAAAACCCGGCACGCGACGAAGCAGAGCTGCGGCCGCGACTTGCAGAGGAGGTGGCAGAGGGAGCCACGGAGGACGGGCAGACTGAGGTTGAAATACGAAGGGCTCCAGTGATCCCTTCGGATCAGCCCGCTAGCTCACTTGGCAGTGAGCTGTGCGGTAAGGCTCAGGGAGCCTGTAGGTCGGGGGTTCAAATCCCGCCGACTCCCCCTAAGGTATAATTTTTTTTTTCAAAGTTATTTTTTTAATTATTATTTTTTAATTAAAATTTTTAATTTTAATTTTTTTTTATAGTTTTTAAACTTTATAAATTAAAATTTAATTTTAATTTATTTTTTTATAAGTTTTAAAACTATATAAATTAAAATTATTTATTTTAATTTTAAATATATAATAATTATTAAAAATGCTTTGTTAAAGAGATTTTTTTTAAGGGGGGATATTTTTTTCAAAAAATCAAAGGGGGAATGTGAGTAATTTTCTGAAAAATAGCAATTTGGCGAATTGTAAAAGGTGCATTTTCGGCTGTGACCGACACCTTGTGGGTTATTCCTGTGGGCATTTTTTTTGTTGTATGTTGCATATTTCATTTTTGCACTATAACATTAAAAATTAAAATCAAAACACTCCCTAAGTCCCCGGAATAATTAAAACCCATCCGTGCAATTTATTGCACTACAGTGTTCGGTATTTGTGATACCTCTGGCCAGCACTTACAGGTAAAGTTGTCGTGATTTGGCTACTGTATCCGCCGCCTAATATAGCTGCTACAACGACGTCTGAGCTTGTTCTCTATAAATCGTCGGGGAGAGATAAGTTAGCCATTTTTTGCATTTTTTTACTCCATCCACTACCCTTTATCGCACTTGTGTTTAGGCGTAAATCCCGACGAAGTATTCTTCATAGTGTTTAGGGGAAGTTACGCCCCACGCATGAGAAGAATCTTCTATGGTAGGTGCCATCAACAAGGCGATTCCCTTTCAGCACCGCTTATGTTCCACGTATCGTATGATCTCTAAAACTCACCTATAGTCTCCCTCACGTAAGGGCGGGTGATTTTTGTTGATCTTTCTAAATACCTATAGTTTCCCTCACGTAAGGGCGGGTATTTTGTACGGTATAACGGCCTAGCAAAAGGTATATCGAAAGGGGGACCAATTGGTGATATAAGGAACCTTCACTATGGCCGTTGTTGCAAAGTTGATGACTGATCCGCATCGCTTATTGAAAGGTCCAAATTATACACCATGGAAACATAAGATGAAGGCAATTCTCCAAATGGAAGATTTGTGGGATATTGTTACCGGAGTAGCAACTAGGCCTTCACCAACAGCAGGATCCACAGGTCCTTCCGCAGATCAGATAGCTTTTGACAAGAAAGACAGTCGAGCAAAGGTGCTCATTTTGTTTGTTGTTTCAGATGAAGTGCAACCTCATATAGCTGACAAAGCAAGTGGTAAAGAGGCATGGGATGCCCTTAGAACCATCTATGAGGGAAAGAATGATTCCACCATTCTTCATCTTCAACAACAACTTCATAACCTGAGTTTGAGACAGGGTGAAACAGTTGAACTCTTTCTGTGCAGAGTGTCTGAATTGAAAGAGAAATTGAATTCTTTGGGAGATACTGTGGACGAAAAGCTTCTCATTTCACTTGTGATGAGAGCTTTACCTTCTTCATTTGATATGTTGATAACCTCCATCCAGGTGTCTCAACGACAAATTACCTACATCGAGTTGGTCAATCTGCTTCAACAACAGGAGGCACGCCAACTTCACAAGGATGATTCTTCCAATACATCCCTATACACCAACAGGCAGGGTTCTAGGAAGAAAGGTAATGGGCAAAAAGGAGGCAACTTTCAGAAAGGAGGAAATTCTCAACAAGATACGAAAGGAAAAGGCAAACAACCTCAACAGAAGAAGAGGTGGTGCAAGATCTGTGAGAAAGACAACCATGACACCAACAGGTGTTGGCATAAGAACAAGCAGAAAGGCCAAAACAAACCACAAAATAAAAACAAGCAACCCCAGTGAATGTTGCTGTTGAAGAATCTGACTCAGATTCTGAATGGGCACACAAGGTGCTCATGACTACCACAGATTCCACATAGAGGGATCCCGTTTGGTATGTCGATTCTGGAGCTAGCAAACATATGACTGGTGACAGATCGTGGTTTGAATCATTTGTGGCCAAAGAGGGCAAACCTGTCACCATTGCTGATGATAAAACCTACAGGGTTCAGTGGAGAGGGTACAGTTTCAGCCACTCTTCCTGATGGCAAGTGTCGTATTGACAAAGTCCTCTATGTTTCGGGATTGGCCAACAATTTGTTGTCAGTGACACAAATCCTGGATAGAAATATGGTTGTCAACTTTCATGTTGAGAATGGAAAGAAGTGTTGTACTATTACCAGGAAGGGTAAGCAGATTGCAACAGCTTCATATAAGCATGGCTTATTTGCACTAGATGCTATCTCTACTCCACATGTTGCCATGACTGTCTCTACCAAGGAGGCAACTTCCCTATGGCACAAGAGATATGGGCATCTTAGTTCTGGCTACTTACTTGAGCTCAGTAAGTATGAGATGGTAAAGGGTCTTCCTTCCCTTTCTGCCACATTGCCAGTGTGCTCTGACCGCTTGGCAGGAAAGCAACGATAGAGTACCATTTGAGAAGAGCTCTACAAGAGCACGAAAACCTCTCGGAGTTAATTCACACCGATCTGTGCGGTCCTTTCACACCCAACAGTTGTGGAGGGAAGAGGTACTTTCAGTTATTCGTAGATGACTACTCACGAAAGATGTGGGTTTTCTTTCTCCAACTAAAATCTGAAGCTTTCGCATTCTTCCAGCAGTTCAAGAAATCCGTTGAGAAGGAGTCAAGAGCTTCTATTAAAACCCTCCGCTCAGATCGAGGGGGAGAGTTTACCTCTAATGAATTTTTTGCATTCCTAGATAAGCATGGAATCAAGAGACAGTTAACAACCGCCTATACTCCTCAAAGAAATGGAGTTGCTGAGAGAAGGAACCGTTCTATCATGGAAATGGTTCGTTGTATGCTCACAGGAGCTACTCTTGGGCAACAATATTGGGCAGAAGCTGTCACCACTGCAGTGTATCTGTTGAATAGGGCACCCACAAAGGCCCTAAAAGGAATGACTCCACAGGAAGCATGGAGTGGTCGAAAACCCTCCATATCTCATCTACGTATTTTTGGATGTCACGCTTTCATGCACATACCGAAAGAGAAAAGGAAGAAGCTAGATGAGAAAACACTGAGATGTATTTTTCTTGGTTATTCTGAGCACTCTAAAGGATATCGGTTGATAGATCCTTTGACCAAGAAAATTCATATCAGCAGAGATGTTGTCTTTGATGAAGCTTTCACATCACAGAGCACATCTAAAGTACACCAAGATATTGTGGAATCTAAGGAAGAGAAGATTCCTTCGTCAACACAGACAGGAGGTCCTTCTACATCTTCTTCAACTCCACCGAAGAAGAATCCTAAATGGTGTACAAATACAATCAGAGATGCAAATTTATCCACTCCTCCCAATTTGAATTTGGATAGACCTCGTACACGCAGTATGGCTCAAAAGGAAAAAGAAGCCAAAGAAACTGGTGAGGTTGATGATCTTTGTCAATCTTTTGAGGAACTTTCTGTAACTCCAAGTACATAAGTAGAGGATATGGATATTGATGATGACAGGGCGTTCATGTCTACCATAGATGATCTTGAACCTGCATCAGTGCAAGATGCTCTTAGTGAGCCTCAGTGGAAGGCCGCTATGGATACAGAGTATGAGTCTTTGATGAAAAATAAAACTTGGAAGCTTGTTGATCTGCCGCATGGAAAGAAACCCATTGGCTGCAAATGGGTATATAAAGTCAAGTACAAGGCAGATGGAACAATTGATAAGCATAAGGCCCGTCTTGTTGCAAAGGGCTATGCTCAAAAGGAAGGCATTGACTACGAGGAAACTTTTGCACCTACCGCTCGGATGACCACAATTCGGGTTATGTGTGCTATGGCAGCACAATATGGGTGGAAAGTTCACCGGATGGATGTCAAAAGTGCCTTTCTAAATGGTGATCTCCAAGAAGAAGTCTACATGACTCAACCGAAGGATTTGAAGTGGAAGGCCAAGAGCAGAAGGTTTGCAAATTGGTCAAATCCTTATATGGTCTGAAACAAGCTCCTCGAGCTTGGTATATAAAAATGGACAATCACCTTATGCAGCATGGATTTAAGAGATGTCCGTCAGATGCAAACCTCTATTTCAAGAAATAGGGTTCTGAGATAGTGTTGCTTGTACTCTATGTGGATGATCTGCTCATTACAGGGAGTTCAGAAACTATGATCTCTACTGTCAAAAGAAACTTGTGCAAATATTTTGAGATGACAGATCTCGGACTTCTCCATTACCGTCTTGGTCTGGAATTCAGCCAGAAGGAGCACTCCATCAAAGTGTCTCATAAAAAATATGCCAAGACATTGCTTGGAAAAATATCGCATGACTGATTGCAAGCCAATGGCAACTCCGATGGAGAATGGACTTCAGTTATCGCGATATGATGATTCACCTCAGGTAGATGGTACTCTCTATCGACAGTTGATTGGGAGTCTCATATATCTGACCAATACTAGGCCAGATCTCGTATTTGCTGTCAACTATCTTTCGAGGTTCATGCAGGAGCCTAAGACCACTCATTGGAAAGCAAAGAAAACGTGTTCTTCACTATGTCCGTGGTACTATGGAATATGGCCTAGAATACAAGAGGAACAACAAATTCTTCTTGCAAGGATACACGGACTCCGACTATGCCGGATCATTTGATGATCGCAAGTCAACTTCTGGATACATTTTTCATCTGGGATCCGGTCCTGTCTCTTGGCACAGCAAGAAGCAACAGGTGGTTGCTATTTCATCAACAGAGGCAGAGTATCGCGCCGCACGTGAAGCTGTGTGCGAAGTGATATGGTTACGTCGCATTCTGACAAGTATGGGCCATCCATCAAAATCTCCAATACACTTGTTTTGCGACAATCAGGGTGTTCTGAACCTCGTCAAGAATCCATTCCATCATGAAAGAACAAAGCACATTGACACACAATGTCATTTCATTCGAGATGAAGTTCCAAAGCACCGAATTCAGCTTCAGCACATTCCCACCGATGCTCAAGTTGCAGACATTTTCACTAAGGCACTTGGACGTGTCAAATTTGAATTGTTTCGCAGCTCACTTTGTATTGCAAAATAATGTAAGGGGATGTTAGTATAGCTATTAGTTATTACATTACCCAAATAATGTAATAAAGGGGGATGTTAGCGTACTAATATGTATTTTGTCTTTATTACATAGTTTAGCTCACTGTTACAACTGCTGTAACAAGTTGCTATTATCGCTGGTTGGTTTGGCAACCTCCGGGATAATTGTTATTGTAATTGTTATATAACCTGCACATCTGAATAATAAACTAGTTCTGATTTTCTACAGGCCACTAACTATTTTGTGCATATCTTTTAATTTTTAGAAGCTTATAGGGAAAGTCCATATATCTCACATCATTTCATCTCATATATGGATGCTTAAATGATTAATTCTTATTATAAGAGTTACCATTTTTATTCATAATTTTCATACATTAAGTGTTTGTCATTAGTTTGTTAAACACATATTAGATTTATTCTTTATATTTTAAGTGATTAAAGCATACAGGTTCAATTGTATTAGAGAATCCTAATTTAATTAATGCATTACATACATTACATTTATCATATCATATCACATAGATTAAATGCATAAAAAATGGAAAAAATAAACATGCATTTAATATTCATCAGTGCATCCATATATGCATACATAATAGTGCATCTACTCATATAGATCACATACATTTACCATATAGCTAGTGCATGTCATTAGTACATTACATACATATAGCATAATCGCATCATCATCTAGGCATTGCATCCATGACTACATCACATAAACATAAAAGTAGAGACATAATACACATAATGATCCATAAATAGAGTATCATATATATGTGTCAAAGTACATCAGGTACAAAAATACCTGTAGGCTACAATTGTGTAGGTCCTCAGACCTTACACTAAAAAATTATACATGTTAGTATGACATATCAAACAGGGCTTGCACCCCCTAGGTCGCCTCCACCCTCAGCTCCATCTCTGTGATTTTTTCTAGAGCTAGTACATGTTGATCCCTCAAATTGTGCACTTGACCTATGACTGGGTTGTATCGAATACTACCCAAAATTACTCTACCTACTCCATTGGGAGCCCCTTGCTATATATTTCTCTGGTAAAATTCCATCCAATACATAGCCTTTAGAGAAATGATATAGGAAGCATTTTCTCCCATCTAAGCTACCCTCTGATCTAAGAGACACCTCAAGTGCCTAATCTCTACATATGCACATAATTTTATCAGTACCTAAGCAAATGGAGTGGATGGTGTGGCTTGAGAAATCGGTACAACCCCCAACTATGTCATGAGAGCATCCCTCTCAGCAGTCCTGGCATCTATAATGGTATCCCTAGACATCAACTATGCCTGTAGGAGATCCCTCTCCTGCGTAACTTGCTCAATTCATGTTGTGGCTGAATCTACCTAAGCCTAGAGAGCCTCCCTCTCCTCTACATACCCCCATCACTACCATTGGCCTACACTCAATTGGCACTACATAGTAGTGAGAGATGTATCTCACTCCATAACTTGCCTCTACATTTTCTAAATTTGTACCTATAAGCCATGCACCTGAGCTTGTATTTAGGATACGTCATCATATAGGGCATCCTCCTTACCCTCCTCCTTATCATGAGGATCCTCCACACACCTTATATCCTAGGCCTAATCACCCTCTGTATTGTGATGCAATCATTACCCATCACCATCACCTCCCTCAGCTATCGCCTCATTCCTAAATCTACCTAAGCTACTGCAACCCTATCATAACTGAGTGGTCCACTAAGTATCATAATCTATAGTTGTATCAAGGTCCACTACACCTATGTCATAAATAGGAGGGTCCATCTCCTCTGTTAGCCCTATCACCTGTGGTATTGGAAACTATATATTTTCCTTTCAATGGCGATAGAGGATTGGCTCCTATGGTAGATCTTGTGCTATCCCAAATTGATGAGTGACCCGAGAATAGTGAAATAACTCTCTCAAATTCTTGTGGCATCCCATGAGCCATTTTTCATGCCTAACTCAAGCTAATTACCTCCCTACCTCCTCACACTCAAGATAGCCTAGGTAAGGTCTCCATATAATCTGACTTGCATGTAATCCTATCAAAGACCCAATGTAGTGATCTATATCCTTAGCATGTGATCAGCTATGATTGGTCTTTACCTCCCATGGTCACCATGTAGTATAATATTGATCATCCACTACTATGGTAGCTATAGCTAAGGGTAACCCACTAGGTCGGTCTATGCAAATGTGCTCCCACCCTCAAATTTATAGAAGTAGGTTGAATTCTACTCCCACTCACCCCCATCATATAATATGGTATAGCTCAACATAGAGTTGTGCCAAAGGTGTGCTCCCCATGCCATAATTATAGGCTACCACAAATTGCACTCTAACAGGTCCTACACTATATCTAAGAGGTTCCAAGGGAACCTCACTCCTAAAGTGTCTAGTAGTAGTACATTACAAATAATGTGCATCAATACTGCCTAGCGTCAAGAGAAGACATACTCCCTATACCAGTACTCCATAGGAACCCTACCATGCTCAATGTCCCCTGATGTTGCAGTAGCTCTATCTCAAAAAACCTAAGCAAATACTGTGTTCCTCATCGTAGTAGGAGATGAAACAATCACCCATCCATCGATGGGAATTGTGAAGATATGATAGAAATCCTTTAATGTCACTATCATCGCTCTAGTGGGGAGATGGAAAGTGTTAGTCTTGCTATCCCATCGATGGGCCAAGACTGTTAGATATGACTGATCCAACATCAGTGTTGACAATTGAATAACATAGTTGAGGCCAATCACCTTGAACCACTTCCAGTCATCATCATCTAAAAGGAGATGCAACTCGAGAAGCAAATTAGGCTCTTGTTCCTATGCTATCAAAGTCTAGCATACAGGAAAGAATAATCCAATGAACAATAAATCACTCAAAAATTTCCAAAAAAAATCAAAAATCAAGCAAAAATTCAAAAAAAAATTCCTAAGGTTCTCAACCGCTCACATCGCTAGTGGTCGCCATGGTCGTCGTCGATGTTGTCAATGGCTACCACTAACAGTTAATTTTTTTGACCGTTGGTGTTTGACCATAGCTACCCACATCAATGGTAGCCCCCATTTGGCAAATTGGGAGCCACCCTCACCTATAGCATCTACGAGATAGACCCCACACGAGGTCATTTCTCATCCCAAAAATGCAACAAAAATTAAATTACCCCCTTAACCTAACCTAAGGCTAAATCCTAAACTAAGGGGTGAGGTTAATTGCTTGCAGTTTAATGAGGTTCCTTAACCCATTAATTAGTGAGGTTCATTTTAATGCTTAAATCATGAGAGTGAGAGATGAGGAATCTACAGCTCTGTCCCTCGAAGAAGCCTCTAGTTGATCTACCATTGTGGTCTAAGGTAAGTGTGAAAGCATTCCATATCAAATATTTTCTCTCCTTAGAGCTCACTATTTTGCCAAGTCAACTGGAAATAATGATTTTGCAAAAACCTTAATTTTCTTTTTATATATTTTGCAATTTCCACCACCACTCACTTTGATAGTGATCACAGACCAGCCCAACCCCACCCACTGACATCGACAACGGTTATAGGATTTTCCAATCCCCATCACTGATTTTGACAATGGCTAAGAAAAATAATAAATGCACCTAATTGCTCACCATAAGCAATTTCATTTTGGACATTAATGCATATCTACCGGTCCATAATCCTCAAAATCTCAAAATTAATAAAAAAGTAAAATAAATCAAAATTTTAGTGTGCCTTGTATTCAGTTATTTACTCTATACACTTGGTGGTTGTAATGACTTGCACTCCATGCCATCCGATAAGATGAATAAATTACCATAAGGCCATTTGAACCAAATTATTCATTGGTGAACTAAAATGTCTTCAATTCAATCCCTAAGAAAGCCATTACAATTGGACTGCTCCACAGGAATGAGGTGTTCATTTCATTTCTTCTCTGAAATTTCATTAGATCATCAAACATAGTGATTCATCACATGCTAAATTTGAATTGCTATCATCTTGATTTTCTAAGAAAGCCATTTGGCCAAACTACTCCATGGGATAGAGATGTACAATTACTATTAATGGTTGAAATCATAGTTGTAATAGGACCTACCCTACAACAATAGTAATCATCTTGAACTGTCCAAATTAGTCATCTTGGTCAAGTGACTCGTCGCTTTCATCACTTATCATTTTCCTCATAAACTCATTTCTTGAGGGGTAGTCATAATCATAACATTCATAATCAAAATCAATAATTGAATACTTAATCATGTAAGTTGTGTTCATCTTATGAATCATTGCTAATAACTATTATAAGATTCCCCATTTCTAGGGGTAAAAAGCAAATATGCAGATTTAAACCTTTGTCGATTTGTCTATCGGTCCTATTGTAGCTTAAATGCTACCCAATTATACTCGGATACGCCAAATTTTTGCACAATTTAAGCCTTCCATACTTTTGGAAGCAATAATTTCAAGATACGCACCCTTCTCATGATTGGGGTATCTAACAATGACCAGATCAATGAACATCAATTAACCTACAATATGGCTTTAGGATGTCTATTTTTTCTTAGTGTTGTGCTTTCCCACAATACATCCCAAAATGGGCATCTATAGACACCTAAAATGCATCATGTTGAGGAGGCTACTCATATGGACACCTATTTAGGTCATATGATTGATCTTGGACCTTTCCAAGATCCAAAAGTGGTTTTAACCACTCAATTAGGGTAGGCTACTCCTGTTCAACCATAGCCACTGACGAAATCAGATGTTATCTCCTCTACCACTGATGATCAAAGTGGTTGTGGGAAGCCACTAACGATGATAGCGGCTAGATCCATAGTCACACCTGTCAATAGTGGCTAACCCTATATAAAACTCAGGCTCCCCAAGCCGAGTAAAATCAGTTGCATCCAACGAATTTGCAACGGTTTTGGACAATCGAAGCTCCTGGAAGCTTCACCTCAACTGCCTAAGCATAATTGTTTCTTGTTCTTGGCTTCCTAGGGAAGCTAGAGCAAGGATTTTGGGAGTCTACTTAAGGCCCTAAATTTACAATTAAATCCTAGACAATTGATGAGCTTTTTGTGTAACGAAGTTATATCGCTTTGCAACCAGAGAGTACAATCTCTCACAAGTAAGACGATGTTGTCGAAATTGCACTATGACACCTACCCTTCCACAAATGGATATTTCCATGGTTTGATAATAACAACGGCATGTCCAAGCATTCAATTCAACATGAAATTGAACCAATTCCTACCCTAAGCCATTCTGCAAGAATGCACCAAGAATGTCAATCCACTCAACATTGGAATTGCTTGAGTTCCAAGCCTAGGATATAGAGAGCAGAACTATCTTACGGTTGCTATTTTTAATAGTGGCCCGCAAGCACCGTTGCCAACATTGAAAATGGCTAACAGAGCCAACTTCTCTAAGCATCAATGGCTATGGTTTGATGTCTATTTTCTTCTATTTTAACCATTAGAATTAATCATAGCTGCATTTACTTGATTTTCTAACCTAGACTGAATGCTTTACATCACATATTTATGCTTTCCTTTTAGTCTTTCATACATTTTTATATATTTTCATGCAATTTCTTTTCTTATTTGCACATTTCAAGAGACTAGCCTCATTTTGAGAGGCTTACAATACTATTAATTTATTTTAGTTTTTTTATGTGTAGGTGATAGGGAATATCAGATATCAAGGATCATCAAGAGTCAAGTTCTTGATATCAATAAATAGAGGTGGCTTGATAAATCCTCTATAATCAAATTGGTGAATACACGTAGACTTTATGAAATACATATTTTCCCCTTGTTGGGGCCACACTCTTTATAACTATGTATTTAATATGGTATCCCTAAGAGGTACGAATTGTAACCAAAGCCTATTTGATTAATAAAAGAGAGCACTCCATTTTTTTATTTCCTTTTTTCAAATGATTACATGATTTTATATTTTCAATTTGTCACATTATTGCAATAGACTAGATGTATGGTTTTTGTATCTTTACATGTGCCTCAATGCTCAAAATATTCCTGCAATTCCTTGGAGGAGTGGCTTTAAATTGGTATGATAACTTTCCTAGGCATAGCTTATATACATTCGAGCAACTAGCAAATACTTTCTTGGAATATTTTACGCTTAATATAAAGAACAAAATATTCCTACCAGACTTATATAGTCTACGGTAGTTCGAGGATCCCATTAACAATTATGTGGTATGATGGTGAGTACTCATTAATGATCTACCTTTATCGATCCCTCAAATAGATTTGGTTAAGGTATTTTTCAAAAGTTGTATTTAGGCCATATTCATAATTTATAGATGCAATAGCATAGCTTCTTTGAGGAAGCTACCACGCATGCAAAAATTATCGAAGATGTCAAAATATAGAAGAGGAATATTTATCCCCACAAGAAGCCCAAATACATCCTAATATATTCAAAAAAGGTAATGGTAATTAGAACCAACCAAGGCCTCATCAAACATCAATCTTGTAATAAATATAGTAGCTACACCACCCACCCAAAATACCTCATTGCAACAATATGGTCATCCACACCTAGAGAATGCATTTCCCCCACCTTTATCATCTCACCCACAAAATCCCCAATGTCTTGTTGATAATCCACCTTACATGTGGATCCCTCTAACTGAACCTATGATCAATATTTTTCAAAGGTTTTATGATGCAGGTCATCATGCCTTACGTAAAATTTGGCTATATAATTCCAACATACCTAAACCAAGAGGCTATAATGAATATGCCTACTATGACTATCATCACCACAAGGGGTATGATATTAAAAATTATCAATAATTCTAACATATTATCCAAGATCTAATTGATAGTGGAGCCATTTAGGTTGATAATCCCTTCGCTCCCTCCAATCAAAACTTAGATTTTATTTGGAATCCCCTTTCATAGCACATATAGGTTATAACCTCAATGTTGCAAGCATAAAACTACCGGGTGAATCAGGTAAATCATACTCCTAAATGACATGGGTTTGTAGGGATGATCAACATCATCACAAGGAACAATCGATATGCCTCTCGACCTACTCAACAACTGGCACCAATTCCTACATCCTCATACTCCACACCTCCACTAGCTCAAGTTCCTTCTACACTACTAAGACCCATCATAATGATTCAAAGTAATCTCTCTCACTAGCTACAAAAAGCACCTACTAATCTATCCATATACAACCTCTTACAATAATCTTAGCCTCATCATGAGGCTTTAAATGGTATCCTAAGGTCCATTGATCTTCGCATCGATAATAGAAACACTTTCACAAAATTTATAGGCAATATGTGCACTAGCATGCAACCATCCATTGTGTTCTATGATTATGAGATAACAATGCTCGAAGGACCAGGGTGGGATCCACCCATGCACATTATCATAGATGTGGATGGCATAACTTATAACTATGTCTTGATTGACATAGGGTCTTCCATCAATATTATCACTTTACCAACTCTTGATCATATCAACATTCCCCCCAAACATAATGCCACTCATACTATGGACTTGTGGTCCTTCAATGATACCCTATGCCAAACATTGGGTATGATAGTCTTGACCATAAAGGTAAGCATCAAAACCATACCCATTTTATGTCATATCATTGAAGAAAAAATGTAGTACAATCTCCTCCTAAGGAGACCTTATATTTACAACATCTAATGAATTCCCTCTACCATCCATCATTGCATCAAATGTTGACATGATGGACAAGTGCATTGCATCCAAGTTGATGATGATACATTTACGTACTACAATTTAGTTAAATTATCACAAACACATCATTAGATTATGATGCTTGATGGATGACATAGATATGGGAGGCTAGGATATGCATGATTGATGGGGTTAGCGATGTAGGACCAAAGGTAGCACATAGGAGTCAAGATGTGGTAGTAGGTAGACCAAATTATACTACAAGCAGGGCTATAGTAGTGATTGGTGATGGAGGCACAACCTATGGCACTAGAAATTCAGTAGCATACAGGGGATTCATTTTATTCAGCCAATTGATTACCCCAAATTGGTATCAACTATTGTACCTATGGAAAATCCAAAAGGAGGGGTACACATATGCATTGAATTTTGAGCTCTTAACATCACATGTCCTAAATACAACTTTCCTCTCCCAAGCATCGATACATTGGTCAACTTATGTGCATGTCATAAAATGTTATCCCTAAGGATGGATTCTTTGGTTACAATCAAATTTGGATTAACCTTGATGATCAACACAAGATCTCCTTCACATATCCCTGAGGGATATTCTGCTACATGATCATGTTATTTTTTCTAAAAAATCTAGGCACTACATACCAACATGCCATGACCTACATATTCCATGACTACATGCACAAAATTATGGAAGACTATAGGGATGACCTCTTACAAAATATATTCGACCATCTCTTAGAACATAATGTTAGGTTGATTCTAAATAAATCTGTTTTTGAAGTGCTTTTTGAAAAAAATTTAGAACTCATTGTCTCACAGTGGGGCATTCAATTCAGCCCCAAAAAATTAAAAGCTATCATGAAAATTCCACCCCCTATGAATTTAAAGCAATTGCATAGCCTAAAAGGAAAAATCCAAGTGATTCATTGCTTTATTGTGCAATTATCAGACAAGTGCAGACCCTTTAACCACTTATTGTAAAAGGGGGTACCTTTTGTATGGGATCAAGCATGTTAGGATGCCTTCAAGGAAATCAAACAATACCTCATGTCTCCACCAATGTTAACTCCACCTCACCCAGAGTTACCATTCCACCTGTATATATCTACCACCAATTTTTCCTTGTGTACCCTTTTGGCTTAGAAGAATGAGGCTTGACAAGAACAAGTCATCTATCACATCAGTCAAACATTGGTCAATTATGAAACCTGCTACAAATATATTGAAAAAGCATGCTTGGAACTTGTCTTTGATACCAAGAAACTTTGCCATTATCTAATTAATAACACCACTTATGTGGTCACAAGGGACAACCCATTACGTTATATGATGGGTCGATCATACCAAAATACCATAATCATCAAATGGTTAATGTTACTCTCAAAATTTGATCTTGAATTCATACATCAAAAATCCATCAAAGGGCAAGTTATTATAGATCAAATTGTTGAAGCTCCACTCCCTAATGCCAAACCTCTCCTCATTGAGCTCCCGATGATTCTATCTTTCATGTTTTAGAATAGGAATAATTTATTGATGTAGAGAATAAAGTGGACCTAATAATGTTCTTTGATGCTGCAAAATATGAACAAGGAGAAGTTGCTAGATGTGTAATCTTCACACCACATAGGGCTCCAATCCCATTCTCCTTTAAACTAAATTTCCCTTGCACAAATAACAATGTCGAGTATGAAACCCTTGTCTTAGGTATCAAAATCACCCTCACAATGTGCATCAAATATCTCCACATAATCGGTGATTCCTTCCTAGTGGTTAATTAGATAACTAGAAAATACAATTGATTTTTTGCCCCCTTTTTTCAGAGTGATTTGTGGAGCAGAGCGATTTATGGGATTCCCACAGTTCGTGGGTGGTTGGTGGGTTTGGTTGGCTTAGCCCATGGTGTTGTGCCCATTGTATTCTAATACCACATAGTGGTTTAGGATTGTAAGAGTTTCCTTTATATTTTATTGTAATATCCCATTTTCAAGAAAGAAAGAGAATAATAATATTGAGTGGCTCTTGTTTTTCTGGAGTAGCCCACATCGGGTGAACCATATTAAATATCGTGTGTCATATGTGCATTGTGTGGTGTCATTTCTTCTAAGTTGTTTATTTTTGCTTTATATCTGGAATAATTTTTCTATAGATCTCTTCGAAAACAGAATCAAGAAATCCTAAATAAACCACATATTTACGAGATAAATTTACTCCCAACTGGTTGGGACCATACATCATCACTCACAAATATGTTTTATATTCTTACCAACTTTCCAACCTCAAGGGAATAATGGAAACTTAGTCCCTTAATATCATTCATCTCTATGCATTCTACGCTTGATTTTTGTTAATTGAGACTTACAAATTCTTGTACATTCTCAAAAAAATAACAACAAAAAAAAAACCAATGAATTGCACGCTACATATACATAATCTCCTCATGTTCAATTACTCATCATGAATAGCAACATTGCCATCCTTTATGTTCATCCAATTATTCTCCAATATCTTTCATATAAGATAAATTATGGAGCTATCACCAACACACAATACCTTAATCATGAATCAAGATATTGATCAATGTTGTAGATTAATTGGCTGAACATAAACGATACACATTCACTCTTCTCCTTTCTAAATTCTACCCATTTCATCTTCTTCCTATCCATTTTGTATGGTCACACTTAGAGCGGCTACATACCTAGAATAGGTTTCTTCTTCTCTTATTTTCCTCTCCTTATTTATCTTATCTCTGTTATATGGTCATGCTTAGAGTGGCTACATACATGGGATAGGTTTCTTCTCCTCTTTTTTTCTTTTTCACACTTTACTCTTATTTTTCTTCCTTCGAATCTTTTCAAATTACTCATGTTTATACTACTAAAAATTTGCACTTACATCATTTATTGCATCCATACATATATCATTTCACAAAACTTCTATGGTATTATTGTCTCCCTTTTGGGATATGTAAATATGACATAACCAATCATGCTTGGTTCACTTAATCAATGATAATATTTATCGTATATGTTTATAGTAAATAGACATCACATTGTTATGCATTTCACCAATGTTTGCATTCTTACATCATTATGTTCATTCACTTGCACATAGGCATATTTCATTGCATACAACATCATACACTAGTTATCACAACTATCATGATGTCATGTTCAATTGTACGCATACTTTGATTAGAAATGGAAGTATTTTTCTATTATTCAACCATTTTAGTTGACCTCATCAAACTTTATCAAACTTCATTGGTGATGGCAAGCCGGGATTCACACAAACACATTCACAGTAATTTCATGGTAATTTCATTAAAAAAAATAGCATAATACGGGTTACAGTATTCTCTCCCGTATACCACTTCTCCCCCAATCCCGAACTTCACCATCCCTTTCCCATACAAATTTTCCCCATTTTAATGTGGTCTCGGCCTTCCCTGTAATTAATGCTCCCGCCCAAAGACCAATTCGAATTTCATTTTCCCTCCGTTGAAATTTCAAGATTTTCCTTTCCTTTTGTTTTCTGCCATAAATGGCAACTGTCCGATCCGTCCAGAGCCTGCATTCATGGCTTCCCATACCCTGCACCCGCCGTTTTAATCTGACTGTCTTTAAATATCGATGTCTCCGCCATTAAGTCTTTCACTTGTAACTACGGTTCCTCCAGAAACGACATCCCAAGATACTTAAACTTGGTCGACGTCTAAATCTCTCTCCTCCGATTACGTGGCCCTCAACCTCATGATCTGTTACAAGTGTGTCTCCACGTGTCAAAATTAACTCTATCCCCCACTGGTCGTGTTGCCTTTAAGACACGTGGCAACCACGTGTCAATTTCACCCTGTCCGACCGTCCGCGTGTTTATTTCCGTTTGACTTTTTCTTGGGCCGCGATATCGCGACATGTAGCGATATCGCGACATGTCGCGATATCGCGACCCAACTGACGTCCGCCCTCAGCTTTGAAACATCGTCGCGATATCGCGACATGTCGCGATATCGCGACCCAACGGTCACCTCTCTTCCGTTTGCAAAAGATGCCGCGATATCGCGACGTCGCGATATCGCGACCAAAACCTTCTCCCCTTCTTCGTGTGCACCGAGCCTTTGATTTTAATTGCCAACTGTTCAACGCTGTTGAAGTCGGAACATGTCGCGATATCGCGACGTCGCGATATCGCGACTCAAACTGGCCATTGCCCTTCCGAAGCTTTGGGGTCGCGATTTCGCGACCCCAACGCAACTTGTGCCTTTACACTAAAACTTCCTCTTCTTTTTTACAAAACCTCCCTCTTGGTCCAAGATTCGAAACAAACCCAACACAAGTACTTAGAAAATAAAAGCAAACAATAAAATGATTTGGAGGATGCAAGATTGCTCCTTGACCACCGGATGCTCCTGCATCAGACACCCGGGGTAGATAAAAAAAAGTGACCCTCACTTTTGTTTGGCTAAGGGGAGACCCAAGCGGTCAACTTCCGTCTTCGACAACCAAGTCGCATCTTCAGTTGGTCTGCCCCTCCACTTGATCAAATACTCAGTATACTGCCTGTTTCGGGTGCTCCGGCCTTCACGGGTATCTAATACTTCCTCGGCCTCATCTGTGCTTGGAGTAGAGGCTGGAAATTGCCATGGTTCTGGACTTTGCATGTCTGTACTTTCTCCCTCATGATATTCCACGAGATCTGAAATATTAAAAATAGGTGAAATATCAAGCCAACTCGGCAATTTCACTTCATACGCATTTCCTGACTCCCGCTTTCCCGGTATTTTGCATGGCCCAAACTTTTTCATCTTCAATTTATTGTAAGTCTTGGCAGGAAATCTCTCCTTCTTGAGATACACCATAACCTCATCTCCAATCTCGAACTCCTTGAACCGCCGCTTCGGTCTGCCCTTGTCTTATATTGACTGTTCATTTTTGTAATCTGTCTTCTTACTTCCTCATGCAGACTTTTTATATGCTCTGCAAATTCTTCTGCCTCGGCACTACATTTTTCTCTTCTGTCCAACTTTCTTAGCTCAGACACATTCCTCGGGTTGTTTCCATATACTATCTGGAACGGTGATTTATTTGTGCTTTTATTAACTGAACTGTTATATGCAAACTCTGCCTGTGGTAAGACCAAATCCCATCCCTTGGGTTGATCCACTATCAAACACCGCAATAAATTGCCCAGGCTTCTATTGACCACCTCCGTCTGCCCATCTGTCTGTGGATGGTATGCTGAACTGAATTTCAAGTCTGTCTTCAATTTCTTCCACAGAGTTCTCCAGAAATACCCAACAAACTTTGTATCTCTGTCTGAAACTATACTTCTCGGTAAACCGTGAAGTCGTACCACTTCTTTGAAGAACAACCCAGCAATGTGAACTGCATCACTTGTCTTTTGGCAGGGAATAAAATGTGCCATTTTGGAGAACCGGTCCACCACCACAAATATTGAATCATTTCCTCTCTGTGTTCTCGGCAATCCAAGAACAAAATCCATGCTTATGTCCTCCCATGGTCTCTCAGGCACTGGGTAATGGCTGGTACAATCCTGTATTTTGTTTTACACCCTTTGCCATCTGGCATATTCTGCAACTTTGCACAAACTTCCGTACATCTTGCCGAAGTTGTGGCCAGTAGTAATTTTCCTCAATCAAGGCAATGGTCTTATCCCTACCAAAATGCCCAGCCAATCCTCCGCTGTGCTTTTCTTTGATTAAATTCTCCCGCATGGAACTTACGGGAATGCACAACTTACTACCCTTGAACAACATCCCGTCTTGGATTAAGAAATCCAACCATTTTGTTCTATCCATGGTAAGAGGTATTGAGCAAGCCTTCCGGGCTTCTGCAAAATCCGGATCTGCAGGGTATAGACCCTTCAGTTCTTCAAACCCCACTACTTCCATTGTCAATCTGGTCAGCAGAGTCTGCCTTCTGCTTAAGGCATCTGCAACCCTGTTTGACTTCCCACTTTTGTGCTTTAGTACAAAGGTATAACTTTGGAGGAACTCCACCCATTTCATGTGCCTTTGGTTCAGTTTTGTCTGACTGTTAATGTATTGCAAAGCCCGATGGTCAGTAAACAGTACAAACTCCTTTGGTAATAAATAATGTCTCCACTTTTTCAGGGCCTGAACTATAGCATAAAATTCTTGATCATAGACAGAATACTTTTTCCGAGCATCATTTAACTTTTCACTGAAATAAGCAACTGGCTTGCCTCCTTGACTCAGTACCGCCCCTATTGCCCCTTGCCACTTGGCATCACAGTCCACCTGAAATACCTTGTTGAAGTCTGGAAGTGCCAAAACAGGCTGTTCTGTAACTTTTCTCTTCAATGTGTCAAAGCTCCTTTCAGCCCCTGATGTCCATTTGAACTCCTTTTTATCTCCCCTCATTGTCTCGGTGAGAGGTGCACAAATACTGCTGAAGTTCTTTATGAACTTCCTATAAAAACTGGCCAGACCATGGAATGACCTCACTTCTGTTGTGCTCCTTGGAGTAGGCCATTCAATGATGGCTCTCACCTTTTCGGGGTCCATCTTCAGGCCTTCTACTGAGATTACAAACCCCAAGTATACCAATTCCTTCTTGACAAAATTACACTTTTTCAAATTTATTAATAATTGTTCTTCTTGCAGCTTTTCAAAGACTCTCCTGATATGCATCAGGTGTTCCTCCAGGGTCCGGCTAAATATCAATATATCATCTAAATAAACAATAACAAACTTTCCCAGAAATTCTTTCAGTACTTCATTCATCAGCCGCATGAAGGTACTTGGTGCATTGGACGAGTCCAAAGGGCATGACTAACCACTCAAAGAGGCCTTCTCTTGTCTTGAAGGTTGTCTTCCATTCATCCCCCTCTCGGATACGGATCCGATGATAACCACTTTTCAGGTCAATCTTTGTGAAGTACTCGGCTCCACTTAAACGAGTCCATGATATCATCCATTCTTGGTAACGGGAATCTGTACTTAATAGTAATTTTGTTGATGGCCCGTGAATCTGTACACATCCTCCATTCCCCATCCTTCTTTGGCGCCAGCACTGCAGGTACTGCGCATGGACTCAAACTTTCCCGAATTAATCCCTTTTCTAATAATTCTTGGACCTGTCTATTTAACTCCTCAGTCTCTACAGGTGTCATCCTGTGTGCAGCTTTATTTGGCGGGGCTTGATATTGGTACTAAATCTATATGATGGCTAATTTTTCTCACAGGGGGTAAGCCCTCAGGCACATTGTCAGACACAATGTCTGGAAATTCCTCCAGACAGATTTAGAACTTCTGTTGGGGTATCCCGGCATTCCTTCCCCCTAACTCTAGGGATTATTGCATAACATAAATGTTCATGCTTTAACCCGTTCAGAAACTCTCTCCCCTCAACTAAACAGACTCTGGAA
This sequence comes from Wollemia nobilis, assembly GCA_028583015.1. Classification (NCBI taxonomy): domain Eukaryota; kingdom Viridiplantae; phylum Streptophyta; class Pinopsida; order Araucariales; family Araucariaceae; genus Wollemia; species Wollemia nobilis. Next base: position 179,849 of record JAQPPZ010001320.1, on the reverse strand, counting down.
ATATTACATACCTTTTCATCTGTATCCTTCAAGGGCTTTAGTTTATGGCGTACACCATTCTTTGTCAATGAGTAGGTGTTGGCACGGCCATCATGTATTGCACTCCGGTCAAACTGCCAGGGTCTCCCCAGCAACATGTGGCAAACATCCATGGGTAAGATGTCACACGAGGACCTCATCACAATACTTCCCAACGTTAAATTTAACGAGAACACTTGCTCATTGACCAAAGCTCCGTGGTCCTTTTGTAACCATGCGACCCGGTATGGGTGTGGGTGTTTCTTCCTCTCTAAGCGTAACTTTGTAACCATTTCCTCGAAACCGGGTTATCCGTGCTACCATTATCAATAATGATATTGCAAACCTTGCCCGCACATTTACATCTAGTGCGGAATAAACTTTTCCTCCGGTATGTGTCCTTCTCCTCGTTCAACGGGACTCTTCTTACAACCATTGTTTCTCCTCTCTCTGCTTCTTCGGAATGCTCAGATTTAGCATCCTCCTCTGCCACAGCAACTTTGGCTGGGCCCTCAGGCCTCTTGTTTGTTCTTTCTCGGTGTTGTGGACATTCAAATGCCCTGTGTCCTTCTTCACCACAGTGGAAACATGTTCCACGAAATACTCCCCTTCCAAACCCTCGTCCAGATCCACCCCGTCCTCTTGGGTAGTTGTTCTGATCTCGGGGCTGATAAACATCTTCTTCTTTTTGGTCCTGGTTACTACTGGCTTCCCCAGTCTTCTTCGGATCCTTGTACTTTTCTCCACTGGTCCTCCCACCAGTCCTTCCACCTCGGCCTCTTCCTCTTTGCTTGCCTTCAAACCGCCTGTTTAGCTTTTCTTCTACCTTCAAGGCAAATTGATAAGCATCCTCAATGGTGTTTACTCGAACCAGAGCTCGGTTCTTCCTGGATACCAAGCCTCAACCCATTAATGTAACGGGATACTTTCTCTTTATTTGCCTCTAAATGCCTTGTTCTAATAGAAATTTTGTAAAATTCTTCGACGTACTCTTGGACAGTTTTGTTTGTCTGTCTCAAGCTCTGCATTTTTCTTAGCAGATCCAACTCGTAATCTGTCGGGATGAACTGTCTTTTAAGCTTCTCCACCATTCTATCCCATCTTGTTATTCTTTCTTTCCCTCTTCTGTTTCTCTCCAACTGCATTCCCCTCCACCAAATGCTGGCATGACCCTTTAACTTGGTCTTAGCAAATCTGACCCGGTTAGGGTCTTCAATCTCCTCATACTCGAAATATTCCTCTAAATCATTTATCCAGTCAATCACTTCTTACGGATTCAGATTTCCCGAGTAGGTAGATACCTCCATTTTTGGTTGTTTTCCAATCTGAGAGATGGCCTTATACAACCGGGCCTGAGCTGGATCCACAGCTTCTGCTTCTTCCTCAGACTATTCTTCCTCTTCAACTTCATCTTCACTTTCCTCTTCCCCTCCGGGTTCGCGCCTTCTGCGTAACTCTGCTTGCAAGGCTTGAACTTGTCTTTGCAAGGCCCGGAAGTCTTCGGCCGGCACCACATTTCCTGCTCCGCCACGGTTCCTTCGTGGAGGCATGATATTTTCTCTGTATTATTATTTTTTTTTTTTTAGAATTCTTCCACAGATCCTGGTGCAACTGCCTCTCTCCGGCGATCTGTTACACGCTCAGGAGCTCCCGCTCTGATACCACTTGATGGCAAGCCGGGATTCACACAAACACATTCACAGTAATTTCATGGTAATTTCATTAAAAAAAATAGCATAATACGGGTTACAGTATTCTCTCCAGTATACCACTTCTCCCCCAATCCCGAACTTCACCATCCCCTTTCCCATACAAATTTTCCCCGTTTTAATGTGGTCTCGGCCTTCCCTGTAATTAATGCTCCCGCCCAAAGACCAATTCGAATTTCATTTTCCCTCCGTTGAAATTTCAAGATTTTCCTTTCCTTTTGTTTTCTGCCATAAATGGCAACTGTCCGATCCGTCCAGAGCCTGCATTCATGGCTTCCCATACCCTGCACCCGCCGTTTTAATCTGACTGTCTTTAAATATCGATGTCTCCGCCATTAAGTCTTTCACCTGTAACTACGGTTCCTCCAGAAACGACATCCCAAGATACTTAAACTTGGTCGACGTCTAAATCTCTCTCCTCCGATTACGTGGCCCTCAACCTCATGATCTGTTACAAGTGTGTCTCCACGTGTCAAAATTAACTCTATCCCCCATTGGTCGTGTTGCCTTTAAGACACGTGGCAACCACGTGTCAATTTCACCCTGTCCGACCGTCCGCGTGTTTATTTCCGTTTGACTTTTTCTTGGGCCGCGATATCGCGACATGTAGCGATATCGCGACATGTCGCGATATCGCGACCCAACTGACGTCCGCCCTCAGCTTTGAAACATCGTCGCGATATCGCGACATGTCGCGACATGTCGCGATATCGCGACCCAACGGTCACCTCTCTTCCGTTTGCAAAAGATGCGCGATATCGCGACGTCGCGATATCGCGACCAAAACCTTCTCCCCTTCTTCGTGTGCACCGAGCCTTCGATTTTAATTGCCAACTGTTCAACGCTGTTGAAGTCGGAACATGTCGCGATATCGCGACTCAAACTGGCCATTGCCCTTCCGAAGCTTTGGGGTCGCGATTTCGCGACCCCAACGCAACTTGTGCCTTTACACTAAAACTTCCTCTTCTTTTTACAAAACCTCCCTCTTGGTCCAAGATTCGAAACAAACCCAACACAAGTACTTAGAAAATAAAAGCAAACAATAAAATGATTTGGAGGATGCAAGATTGCTCCTTGACCACCGGATGCTCCTGCATCAATTGGGTTCTAATGCACTTTTAGACTTTCCCAGGCTTACTAGGGTTCTTTCATGGATCAAATACATGTGCACACTAAATAAAATTTTGAGTATATGGAAGACAATACCTTGTGTATACTGGCCACTGAGCGAAAGGTTTTCTCTCCTTATTCTATAATTTATAGGATTCAAAACCTTGAGGTTCGACAAAAGGACATGATGCAAAAATAATAATAAATAAATAAAAAGAGAAGCAAAGAGAAAAGAAAAGAGTACCATCACAAAGCTTAAATCCCTAAGCTCCTCGGGTTCATAAGATCATGGGGCTAATATCAATCAAGGCTATAGATGCCTGTTTAGTAGTGGAGTGTGCCTTACAAGTGGAAATATATATGTTACATTAGCAACCCTCTCTTTTACAAACCAATGCACACTTGTAGATGAGATAGCTTACTTGGATAGGTTTACAATTGGTTAGTCCAACCTCACTCAAAATGGATAAATGAAATGATCACTCTATACACATAGATCCATGATAGACTCAACCTTAGTTAGGATGGTCTAGGTTTCATTAAAACTTTACTTGACTAATAAATGGGTTTGATGATTAAACTCAAATGTTTGACTCTCTAGAAATCTCTTCTACCATCTAAAACAACTTAGCAAAAGAAACAAACATATATCATGCTCAATTGTAGAACTAGCAAATTATTAAAATATAAATAGACATTATATATAATTTAGTCATTCAAGCATCATTATAAGCATCTACATACACATCATGATTAAATTTGCATCACCATATATGGTCTCACTATATATCCATATGTCAAACACAACTATCACTTTGTTATTGATTATGTCTACCATACATGACTGTATAAATAAAATACGTACATCCAAAAAGTTCAATTATAAACAAAATGGAAAGTCTAAAAATACATAATATTTTCAATTTCATTCACCACAATCACAATCACATCTCATACATATCAAATCAAACACATCTAATCATTACCATAATAAAAAATGCATAACACAAATCACATCAACATGGATATATATTGCTCAACATCAATGTATACATCATCAAAATTGTCGAACGGTTAATCTCGTACACATCCTCATTAACACAAATAATACATCAACATGGTTGCACATTAGTAGAATCCATGCACATCATAAAAAAAACTTGTCGTACCTATGCCATGATGAAATACAACATCAACCCTACTAACCTCCAGGTGATTTACCACTTCCCTCTCGTCTCCTTGACCTGTCACCATCTCTCCTCCATGAACTCTCACCCCTTTGCATTGATGTTGATCCTCCCATCGTCAATACCCTTGACTCTCTAAATCATGATCTTGAGGGAGTCACTGATGTCATACTCCTATGGATGCAATGTTATGTCAATCTCAATTGTGATGGCAGTAGTATTCGATGAGTAGACAACAATGTCACACACACCACTATGAAGGTATGCTCTCATAGAAGATATCTACTATATGCATCCACTACCCACTATAATTATGCAATATCAGCCTAAAAAACTAACCCAACTTCCTCAGCCCTCAAACGTTCCATCTTTGCTCGTATTCTTGCTCTATCTACCTTAGAGTCATCTAGCCCATGTTACACCTCAACCATATGTGCACTCAGCCACTCTAAATCTTCTACATATTTTATACCAACCTTAGCTACATCTCATGTTGCACTAATAGCATCTCACTCATACCATAGCTTAGCCACTTGTACCCTCAGCTATTCCACCTCTCTCTCCACCACCCCCTTAGCGACCACTATGGCATCTTGCTCTCACTGCAATCTCTTCATCTCTACCTTGAGTTGTTTTGGCTTATAAATATGTGCCCTTAGTCCCTCAATAATAGTCTCTAGCTCTTCCCTACTTTCCAGAGCTATACCTCTCATAGCCACTATTTCATCATGATCTTATAGCAATACCACCATCTGCAGTCTACACTGCTCCACCTCCAACTGTAGAGCATCTCTCTCTACCTTCACTTGCTCTTCCCTATCCCACCATGTATAGAACTCACATATATAATCCCACATCTCCTCTACTATAAGCATCTTAGAATCATCATCCTACCCTCTGTCATCTAGTATAGTCTTTGCCTCACTTGCTCATGATGGTCTGACTCCACTATCATATCATGGTCAAACATGTTACCTCAATGGTGATCCTTCCTAAGATGCACCCTCATCCTTATCACTAGCCCCATGGCTACTACTGAATCACCAACACCAGAGGTCGTGCCTCCATTACTAGTAATTATTGCAACCCTACCTAAAGTATCATCTAGTCTACCCGTAATCACCTCTCAACTCCTAGGTACTACCTCTAGTCCTACACTGCTATCCCCATCAATCACACCTACCCTAGGCTCCCATATTTGTATCATTAATCAAGAATCATACTCTAACAACGTCCCCACATCATCAACATTGGGTAAAGCTAGAATCTCATCCAGTGATATATCAAATACCCCTACTTATGGTTGTACACCACGATCTCCCAAGACACACCAAAACATCACAAGTGGATATGGTATGTCCTATTATAGCCCAAACTATCTTTGTACATGACTAAATAAAAATTACTTAGGTTGAAATGCATGCCTTCCAACCATCCATTTGCCTCACCTCATTCAAGCCATCTCCACACCATCCTCTCATGAATTTGGAGCTTTCAAAGCTCCTCTATAAGACCACCAAACAATATTCGTAGGCCTCAGGTTCCAAAATTGTCCTCGATAATAAAGAGCATGACCCTCATGGTCCCTCCTAGTGTGATCCTCCATATCATGTTACCACTACATGGCATATGGTACATTCGACCCTAACAATGCATGGGCCTCAAACGATATTTACTTTGGTCTCATAATAACTATGTGCTTCCAAACCCATAACTATATCAACAAACTGCTACATAAGGATTTCTTGGTTGTAATCCACATCCCATGCAACTCTCAATAGGTCTGGGCCAACAAAGTGAGTTCCCATGCCAAATAGCTCCCTTACTCTACCATATTATAAACAATCCCCATTAGGCTCCAAGGGAATATCACTCCAAACGTATTAGGTAACACATAATTGTTGATACAAACCATCAATAAAGCATGTTGTTAGGTCAACTACCCACCTGTGTAGTGATTTGCATCTTTAATACCTCTACTAAAAACACCCACATCCTCCCAGACATCACCAAAGGTCCTCTACAACATGATATTTCATGCCTCCCTGCCCTGCATGGCTACCACAGGCAATTTATCCATAGGAAACTGATAAATCTAATAAATATCCTCCAGGGTAATCGTCATTTCCCTTGTTGGAAAATGGAATGTATTTCTATTGATATCCCATCACTCACAAATGACATCCAAATATGCATGGTCACATCAAACCACATGCATACATGTAACCCCATAGAAGTTGATCTTCTCGAGCCATCGCCATGCCGACTCATTCAAAAATACCCTCAGATCATTCACCAAAGGTGAAAATTGATGTCGCGATCTCAACTACTTGACCTACAATAATAACAAAAACAAGCCCATCAGTCCACATCCATCAAATTTTTTGTTCAAAAAAAATCCAAATTTCATCCCAAAAAAAATTTATGGATTTGTACGATTGCATACAAAAATGTATGGATTTGTATGATTTCGTATGGACGGGCATACCCGTCCATAAATTGTTTGGATAAAGGGTATTTTTGGATACCCTTTTGCCCCAAACACACAAAAATGCAAAAAAAAATCAAAAACAAGCATAAAAATATGAAAAATCCTAACCTAGGGTTCATTTTATTTCAAAAGCACCAAGTTGGGTGAAAAGTCAATTTGCCTTCATTGCACACCCTCCAATGTCTGCTCCTGCACTGCTCTATGTCATCTCGTCATTCGGGTTCCAAATTTTGGCAGTGCTCTATGTCACATACACACTCTCCCTCAATCATCTCCCTTTTATTTTTGAAATCACACAGTAAGAATGAGGTATGTGCCCCTCCGACCGTGCTTTTATAGGACCAACCTAGAAAACATATGGATCCATACATTTTTTTGGGCGTACAAATTTGTATAACTATCAGGTGCACCCATTCGTATGACTGATAGACACACTCATCCATACGATTGTAGGATACACCTGTTCGTACGTTTCTAATTTTTTTGGCCACCAAATCATGTAAAACTCCAAAATTCAACCTCTCTAGCCTTTCAACACTCTTAAAATTTATTTTTATCAAGTGATTCACCGCAATATTCGCATCCTTCACCCGTTAACTCATCACTTGAGGGGCTAGATATCATATACAAAAGTCACCTTGTGCATGATCAATACTCAAACACTCAATCTTGGAAAGTGCATTTGTCTAAGAACCTTTTCCAGAGATTATCATACACCCTCATTTGTTGGAGCAAAAAAAAATCATAATTTCTCTTCTCAACAAAATTTTAATTCTCTTCTCAATAAAAATACAACCCAATCAAATTTGGTACATTGTATGTCAATAACTATAGGTTTACTCATGTGTATATGCTTCATTAAGGTGGATGATCGAGCCCACTGAAGCAATCATGAGCATACCTACATATGGTTGACTAGTCTACCAACCCAAATGATCTCATCAATCTATCAAAGGCAAAGTTTCAAATAATATGCATCCCTTTCACAATTGGGCTATATTACATTGATCACAACTTAGGATAACCTTACATCTACTCTTAAATTAATCATTTGTCATCAACCACCAATCCATGTTCTCTCACAATCAACAACCAAATGGGTGTCATAATTTTTTTCACTACATCATGTCTTCACATAATGCAGTATAAAAAGGGGTAAAATGTAGACACCTAAAAATGTCTCAACCAACCACTTGCAACAGTATTTAAAGGTGGAATAACAAAACACATACAAATTGATTCAATTAACCTAAATCCTAGGTGGTTTCCACCTCATCCCCCACTCACACCCCTTTACACTCTTTTATAAGCACTCACCTCTCCTACGTAACATCCACCCCCTTTCCCCCATTTAAAGGATTTAATGAAAATTAATCAAAAAATGGGTTTTCCATTCCCTAGATATTTTTCTTAACTAGGTAATTAATAAGCATGGAGCACCCATCCTCCATTTTAGACCCATAGGAGGTAAAACTTACCCATCCACCTAACGTATTAAACAAGACTTCTTTCTCCTCCCTCTTCTTCCACCAAATTATGTGCCCCTTTTTCTTTCAAGGAGGCATATAAATAAACCATGTTGCCTATGGTGCCAAGAGGATATTCTAAGCACCGTTATGCTACCAAATTTCACCCCCACTCATGCATAAGATATTTTGAATAGCTAATGCTCCTCCCACTGAGTTTTCTTTGTAATTTTTGGCGATTATAGGTGTAGAACGGAGACCAATAATTACTGGATCAATGCCAAATTCCACCAGTGGACTCTATGGTTGACGGAAGGACCAATCAGAGCAAGAGAATAAAAAATATACAAACCCATCCAACCACACAAAAAACATGTGGACGGATATGTTTTCCACTTTCGTTACCAAGTTAGCCTACTAGGTAACTCCTTCCTTCCATATTAGTTTTAGCTCATTTTTGTATTTCCTTGATGCATTTTTATTTTATTTTTGAGTCATTGTATCTATGATTATAAGAGGCCTGATTGAGATAGATCTCCAAATGATCTAACGAGTTTTTGTAGGCTTACATAGGATCGAGGATCCACATACCTAACAATGGCATGCTTTACAAGCCCACCATATTTTGAGTATTTAAAGGAAGACACATACGATACCATAAAATATTTGATGTTAGGCTCCCTCCTAACGAGTCCCTCTTTTGTAGCCCTTAGGACATATTTTAAAATAATGATATCATTTCATATTGTAACACTTTTACAAATTATCAATGAAATGCGATACATTTTTCTTATAGTTTCATGGAGACCCCTACCAAGGAGACAAAAATTGGTAATCCAACAAGAATCATTAGAAGAAGAAAGACACAAAGTCCAAGTCTAGAAATCCACTCATCGAAATCAAAGGCAAGAAGTAGAACCTAATATACAGAAAAAAAAAAGAGCAAGAATTGATGGAGAAAAACGTCATAGCAATATTGGTGACAATTTTAGACAAAATAGCTAGCCTAGTTGGATCAAGAGAAGAGAGAGGAATTGAGACTCTAGTTGATCCTATAGACCCCCTCAGGACAAAACTTTAAATATTTCTAGAAGGGATCACCTAGTGGCAAAGCCTGAATACCAGATGATAAAACAAGACTGCCAAACAATATCGAAAACACTAGATCTGAGAGTTATGCAAACCCAAGACAAGATATGATTCAAGGAGGAAATAGAAAAATAATGGCGCACAATTGTGAAACTCTAAAATTTAAACTGGAAGAGATAGAAGAGTCAAAATGGTAAAGGAAAATCTAAAGAATTCTGAAGCAAAAATAAAGGTACTCTAATAACAGGTGGGCATATTAGTTAAATGCATGGAAGGCTAATCTGTAGCCCTCTCATAAATTCTAAAGATGAAAAAATTGAAGATCTCTCAAGATGGTTAATTGAACAAGATATAGAGTTCTATATGGAGAGGTAGAGCATACGAAAGGAAAGGAAAAATATTATATAGAAAAATAAAATGAAGCAATGACAAGAAATTCAAGGCTTGACTAAGAAGATTGTTCTCTTTTATTGGAACCAAATTATCAATATGGCTCACCCAATATACCAAACAAACGTTCAAATTTATCAAAGAATTTATTCAGTTAGAAGCATAGGTTAGATTGGACATAAAATCCAGCATGGCTGAGATTTCTACAAAATTAACGAAGGCCAAGATATATCAAGAAAGATTGGTTCTTATAACTAAATATGAATTGGAAACCATGGGTATTCCTGATACAAAAGTAATCATGTAGAAGATAATGGTATTGATTCACAAGGAATGAATTGTACATGTATGTGAAGCTTAAGTTTTGTCATTAAACAATACCATAACATGGTTTTAAGATCAAAATTGATATATTACTACAAAATGGGCTCCCTTATCCCCATAATGAAAGGAATGAAATGATGGCATAATAAGAATATATAAAGCTTCTTGAAGACTATAAGGAAATCAAATTTATCGTTGGAAAAATGGTCAGAATTCCCAGAGCCAGAAGACATCATATGAGCAACCGAACCAATCCTTGATCTCAAAGATCGAATATATCGAATCATTGTAAAAATTGGAAACCTCCCAATAAGGAACAAGATTGAAATAAAAACTGCACATAATAATTTCCATATGATTCAATGCCCGTCAGATGAAGAATGTATAAGGATAAAACAAGCACTAGAGAGGCTTTCCACCTTGTTATATCAATTTTGCTAACCTTTTTTTAGTTTTTTGTGTTTTCTTTTGTAGGGATTTCAATATTTTGACTTTAATACCAAGGATAAAGGCAATTTTGAGTTCTTCAAGCAATCTAGAAGGCCCCTGTGAGCCACCAAGGCTATAATGGCTTTGCACTACTTATGCTTCAAGGAAAATTCCTAACCATAGATAATTGAAACTTTATAAAATTATCAACCAAGGAGATAGCCTTTGATCGAAACATGCTAAAATGTGTTTCAATAGTTGAAGGTTGTGCAAAATCCATTAAGTGAAGGAAGGAAAAGTCCTAAAATTTGACAATGAGGCAAAAAATAGTTTCCTAGCAAAGGCAAATTCGATCTCATAGTTTTTGTGATATTTGATCAAGCGCCAACAGAAAAATTCTTAACCATACTATGGGTATGATAAATTTTGAGAGGAGCATACCAAAAGTTGGAGATACCTCTAATGTCTCATTCAAGTCAAAGTACGAAGAACTATGACAAAAGTAAGTACATTGAGTTAATGTATTCTTTCCTAGAAGAATGAAGACCACCTACCAAATCATATTTGAATTAAATGACTTAAAAATTCAATTAAAGAGAAGCATGGCACCGACAATCCTAGATCTGACATCCATTTTGACAAGAAGATAACTCTTTAAATGTTTAGAATCCCTATAAGAGGTAGTTGCAATTGTTAGATTTACTTATAGATAATTTTGAAGGGAAATCTTCCCTATTTTAATCTATACATAGTAGTAGCATAGGCTGTGAGAAGGATCGATAAGTTTGTAATTGTATTCTCTAGTAGGCTCTCTATTTTCTTTTGTATAGTAGTCAGATCCTGAGTAGCTTGTGGGAAAATTGAACCCCTTCTATTGACATAATCTTTTATAATTGCACTATTTGCATATGTGTGTGTGTGAAGAGGTCTTTCTATATGTGTGTGTATGCTTGTAATATTTAATTACATTGGTTTTTGTTGATGTATGTATGTGTGAGGGGTCTACGTCAATTTTTGGATCAACCATATGTGGCTTCCTATAGACCCACCTTGTTTATGCAAGCTTATGTTGAAAATTTTTATTTGTGCTTAAATGTGTTGGGGAGTGGAAGAGTTCATTATTGGCACATAGCGTTTAGGCCTATTGTGCAAAGGGATCTTAGTGGATATTTTTGCACATCGTCACCATTTTTCTTTTGTTGAGTTGTTTACTTTTATTTTCCGTATCCCTTTTCCTTTTTGAGTCCAAGTGTGCCACAAAGATCACATATTAACAAGGAGTCAACCTTGTAAAAAACTCTTGTAGGTCCCTGATTGAGCCAAACCTCACGCTCTCGATTGCGTACCTACTATGTCTCTTTGCAAGACGTGATTTTTTCGATCGAGACATTTGAAGATGAAAATAGTTACACAAGAGGTTCCAATAGGATTCCAACAAGTTAAAATTCCCCTTATCACTCCTTTAGAATCCACAACATCCCATTCACATCTCATCCATACTGCTTTCATAGTTTTTGAAACTTCTTCCTTTATCATTTTAGTTTCCTGGATACAAATAATATCAGGCTTATTACTTAAATAGAGGTCCCTAATACACCTCTACTTTTAGGGGGCATTAGCACCCCTTTATGGTAATCATGTCTTATTAGAGGCTACTGGTCCTACCTGTGAATTACCAATATCATTTTATTGTTTAGTAAAGAGAAGTTCAACCATATTAATTTGTGTTTCTTTCATTGTGTTTGCTCTTACTTCCCTAGATCTCACTTGATAATTTAAGGGTTTTCCTCTTTTTGACTTTCCTATATTAGGATTAGGTCTTATTATTCTATTCCTCAATATTCTTTCACAACTTTATTTTTCATCGGGTTTATATCTACTATGGAAGCTTTTGACTTCTCCTGCTCCTTTTTTGGTTTTTCCTTATTAATGGTAGAGGTATTAACATCTAACACTACATTTTCTCTATCTATTTTTTTTCTATTGAATGGTGCATGATACTTCAAGAGTCTTCAAAATATAATGAGACGCATTCCTTAGGTTCATCGAGAATATTTATCCCTAAATCAGGATCATACTGAATAGATGGTTCCTTGTTAATATTTTGAAACTGTTGTATTATGTCCTCTAAGCTTTGATCTGCTTTTTCTTCATGGGCTAAAGCCTCAAAAGAATTGGTATTTCTTCCAATATCCTTCCTAACTAGTCTCCAATGTTTATTTACTTTCATTTGTCTAGATCTATTTTTTGGAAGTTGAAAACCATCCTCATCCATACCAACGTGGCTCCCTTCCAATTCGTATGCTCTTCTTATTTCACCATATTCAATCATTCTAAGAATTAAGGATTATTAGTAAATTAAATTAAATTAATTAAATGTCATTAGCTCAACTCATTATATTCCTTAACTTTTAAGGAGACCGAGAAGTTTGAATCTTGTCAAGCAATACATGCATAATTATTAAATTGTTGTAATAACACTATATGGTCATGATGTAATATGGTGGGACCCATTTCAATCCCATATAACCAATTAAAAAATAATAAGAGTAAATTAAGATCATTTAACTAAAATAAGAGAAAAGATACCATTTGAGCCTATAGCATAACATACTCAAAAATCAACTTTGTGGGAGTGTATGCAAGCCAAGAGTTTTTTTTGTTTTAGTTTTTTGGGAAAGAGCAAGGAGTGTGATTAGGAAGCAAATGCAAGTAAGGAGCAAGCCTCACCTTTTATTGCTTGAGATCTTTGGGAAAAAATAAAATATAATATTTATATAAGGAATAGTTAGGTATCACATATAGAAAGCCATATTTGGAAGTATAGATGCCCTAACTAGAAGTATGAATTCTTAAGTTGAGGACAAGAGGAAGAGCAAATACATGGTAAGTTTGATCTATTAGAGATATTACATTATTCAGTCCCAATAGTAAATATTTAGATTAGGGTGTGAGTTTGATTTTTATGTATAAAGTATGTGTCAAGTTAGTAGATGTGAGCATGTATCATGTATTTAAGTGTGTGAGATGTCTAGTAAAGAAGTGAAGAGTTATGAGTGTGATGTGTCTAGTTTAGAAGTAAGGAGTTATATGCAATCATGAGATACTTTGTATTTATATAATATGTGGGACTTATTATGTAAGAAAGGAATATGAAGAGTCAAGTTCTCCCGTGATTTTGAGGAGAGCAAATGCCAAGAGACATGTAATGTGAAAAGTCTTGTGTATCTTTATACTGGAGACAAAGGCATGTAATATGTAACTTGAATAAGCTTTGCTTTATGCATTGCTTGAGTTTTGTAATAAATATTTCAATATTATTTATGTGATATTGATGTTAATTTGATTGATGATTGATATTCATGATTGTGAATTATTTATGATCCTATGACTGAATTTTGAGAGATAATCTTGGTTATTTGCTAACAGTGTTATCAAAGCCTCATTGGTGAGAGCCACATTAGCTATCCAAGGTGAAATAAGGAGAGTAGACAAATTGGAAGGGAGCCACATTGAAGGAAGAATATGCAGGTTCTAGAGTGACAGCAAGTGATTTTGAAGGAACATTGAAGAAGAGAATGTTGAAGTGATTAGCTTAAAGGTTGGAAGATACTGGAGGAAGTAGATTATTGGATGAATATATTAGAGATATAATATTGAAGGAAGATTCACGAAGTTGGATGAGAGCACAACCAAAGTTGGAGGAAAGTGCATTGTGAGAAGACTGTGTTAGTATCAAAGCATTGGATTTAATTTTGTTGTGATAACATTTGAGAGGAGAAAGTACCTAAGAATAGTGTCTGAGAGAACAAGATGGAACACCTAGATGAGAGGAGAAAGCACTTGAGAATAGCATCTAAGAGTACAAGATGGAACACTTGGATGAGAGGAGAAAAGCTGATTGTGCTTGTGTTTGAGAGGAAGGAATTGAATGCTTGGCCAAGAGGAGAATAGCATACTGTAAACATTGAACAATGAATTAATTGAGAGAATTTTAAAAAATGCTTGTATACTAACAGAGAGAATAATTCATGGTTAGTTAACACTGATCAAATTGTAGGATTCAAAATGCTCTTAATCAAAGGGGCAGTTGGAAGTTTGAAGCATACATCCTTAACGCAAAGTGAGATGATTGTATACTGAAGAGATATTTTTATGTGTGACATGAGCGCCTGAGGTAAAGGTAAACCTTAAAAACTTTATTTAATAATTTAGGCACAAATTAGATTTGATTAAATTTATTTGATTTTAGGAGCCATAAGAAGGATAATAATCTAATTATTGAATTATTACGGGAGTTATAAGAAGATTAATTTGATTTTGGGAGTTATAAGAAGGAGAAGAATAATTCAATTGAATGATATTGGGAGTTATAAGTAGAATGAATATGAAGAAATTAAATGCTTGAGGAAATTAATTTGAAGAATGAAGGAATGAATTAAGAAGAAAGAAGAAATTGATTTGATAAATTGATTTAATGAAATTGAATTGATGAATGAAATGATTTGAAGAATTGAATTATTGAAGGGGAGATATAAGAAGAAAAAAATAATTGTTGATTTGATGAATGATGAATTAAGAAGAAATTGATTTAATGATTGAAGGATATAAAATTGAATTGATTAAAATTTTGAAGAATTGAATTGTTGATTGATTAATTGGGAGATATAAGAAGAGAGAATTTGGTATTTGAAATTGAAATCGAATTGATAAGATTGAAATTGATTGAAGAAGAAAAAGAAGAATTGATGAATAAAATTGAAACTGAAATTAAAGAAAGATAAGATTTTGGAGATAAAAGGATTTCTACATAATTAAAGAAGAAGAAGACTATTGATAGATTGTTTAAAGAAAAAATTGAATTTAGGAACAATAAATAATCCCACATAAAAGGAACTAAACTTGTTCAAAATGAGTACATCAAGAAGGCCATATATATTTAAAGGTACAAACATCATGAAAAATAAACTTTCAAAGACAAAAGTGTTTCCATCAACATGTGCTTAGATATAATAAGCCATGAGAAACTCAAGAAAATCCAAAAATGGAATTAAAAGATGATTTGTGGTATATTGATTTAGGAGCAAGCTACCATATGACAAGAAATCTTTATTGGTTTGACTCAATTCAAGTTAAAACAAATATACCAATGAAGATAGCAGATGATAAGATTTATCATGTACAAGGATCAAGAAATGTCACTCTTAGTTTACCATATTCTTAATGTACATTGGAAAATGTACTTTATGTCCCTAGCATAGCAAATAATCTTATCTCAATTGCTTGACAAAGGAAGAACTATGGAGTTCAAATACATTAATGGCAATAAGAAATGTCTCATTAAGAGATAAAATAAAATTGAAGCCATGGGATATCACAAGAGTGGGATATTTGCATTGGATGTGATAGAAATATCACAAAAAATTTTAAGCAACTTTTGCCACAAGACCAACATCGGAAGAAATATTATATTGAACATAAAACTTTTATTGAAAAATAATATAACAATATAACTTCTTCAAAAGGAAAAAGGAATAGGCCAATGGAATAGAATCAACATCACAAGGAATGCCAAAGCCAAAACTAAAGGATGAAGACAAGAGGACAAAGACGAGGAAGAGATTGAGAGGTAGCAGGCAAGAAGCCTTCATACCAAATAATGTAATATGGGGGGTGTTGGAGGTATTACATTATTTGGTCCCATTGTAAATATTTAGATTAGGGTGTGAGTTTGATTTTTATGTATAATGTGTCAAGTTAGTAGGTGTGAGCATGTGTCATGTATTTAAGTGTGTGAGGTATCTAGTTAGGAAGTGAAGAGTTATGAATGTGAGAAGTAGGGAGTTATACGCAATCACAAGATACTTTGTCTTTATGTAATATGTGGGACTTATTATGTAAGAAAGGAATATGAAGAGTCAAGTTCTCCCATGAGTTTGAGGAGAGCAAAGGCCAAGAGTCATGTAATATGAAAAGTCTCATGTATATTTATATTGAAGACAAAGCCATGTAATATGTAACTCGAATAAGTTTTGTTTTATGTATTGCTTGAGTTTTATCAAAAAATATTTTAGTGTGATTTTATGTGATATTGAACATAAAACTCTTATGGCAAAAGAATATAACAATATAACTTCTTCAAAAGGATCAAGGAACAGGTTAGTGGAACATAACCAGCATCACGAGTAATGCTAAAGCTAGAACTAGAGGATGAAGACAAGAGAAAGAGACTGCGAGATAGAAGGCAAGAAGTCTTCATATCAAATAATATAATATAAGGGGATGTTGGAGGTATTACATTATTTGGTCCCATTGTAAATATTTAGATTAGGGTGTAATTGTGATTTTTATGTATAAAGTATTCGTCAAGTTAGTAGGTGTAAGCATGTGTCATGTATTTAAGTGTGTGAGGTGTCTAATTAGGAAGTGAGAAGAGTTATGAGTATGTCTAGTTTAGAAGTAGGGATATGCAATCATAAGATACTTTATTTTTATATAATATGTGGTACTTATTATGTAAGAAAGGAATATGAAAAGTTAGGTTCTCCCATGAGTTTGAGGAGAGCAAAGGCCAAGAATCATGTAATGTGAAAAAGTCTCATATATCTTTATATTGGAGACAAAGACATGTAATATGTAACTTGAATAAGCTTTGCTTTATGCATTGTTTGAGTATTGTAATAAATATTTCAGTATGATTTATGTGATATTGATGATCATTTGATTGATGATTGATATTCATGATATTGTTTATGATTTATGATCCAGTGATTAAGTCTTGTGAGATAATCTTTGATTATTTGCTAACATGATCTAAGCAACAAATGTTACACAAGTGATTATCAAGGATGAGATGATCAAACATGATATAATGGTATTCTTAAAAGCAATGGGTTAATACATAAGTTACATAGATATTGGCCAAGGTTTTTGAAGATACAAAATTGGATCAAGTGGAAGTGGGGATTGAATTCAAATTAATAATTTTTCTTCCTAAAGGTGTTTTCCTCATCATCTTTTTTAGTTGTAAAATAGAGAATAAAATAATGGGTGTTGGCCCATGGTTTAGGGGGTCAAATACCCTATATTTAAGACCATCGAGTGAAAAAAATTCTATCAAGTTAGAAACTATTAAAAAGCTTCTAGTGTAAGTTAGGTTTTTTGAACTTCCATATCAAATTATCAATAAAGATGTTTTGAAGAATTTTGGCAATGAACTAGGGAAACTCATCCAAGAGGGATCAACGACTAAGACAAAGCATGTTGCATATACTAGGATATGTGTTTTTATATATATCTCAAAACCTTTTCCACAATCCATTAAGATTAAATCAAAATCAAGAGAATGGGATTAACAAGTGGATTATGAAAACATTGCATTTAGATGTTGCAAATGTTATGAGACTAGATCACATGGTAAGAGATTGTAAAAATGATGTAAGAAGAGCAAAATTTGGTCATGAAATAAACTTCAAGGTGAAACAAGGAGATGATATTGTAGTAGAAACTTATATTAGATCAAGGATATTCCACTCTTGAAAAAGAAGCAAAGAAATCCTATCTACAACACCAAATGACAAAGGTCATCATAGTTCGCTTGATTCAACTATTAGAAGAAACAAAAAAGGATACAAGGGATGAGAGAGTTCAATGTGCTTGATGGAGAATTTTAACACTATACGCTTCAAGGAGGGATGGGAATCAAAGCAGGAAAGGCGAATATTGGAATGCTGGGAAGTAGAGAGAAATTACCAATACCTCGAGTTCATCCTACCGTTGCCAGTTGGATGGTTCAAATTAAATTGTGATGGGGCCTCGAAAGGTAATCCCGGACTAGTAGGAGTTGGAGGGGTGATCCGAAATCATTTGGGTAAGGTAATCAAAGCCTTTGTTGAACCACTGGGTGAACAAACAAGTCATTTTACTGAAGCAAGAGCAGCTTATGTAGGAATTTATTTGGCTATCAATTGCAATCTATATAAGCTCATAGTTGAAGGAGTCTCACAAAATATTATGACCATTTTAAAGGGAGAACAACCAACCGTCTGGACTATTGATTTAATGATGGTGGAAGCTCGAGTGCTTTTGGATAGACTCGAGAATATATCTATCAATCATATTTATAGAGAAGCCAACAGGGTAGCAAATGGTCTTACTAACGAAGGAGTTATGGCAGATGCCAAAAAGGAATGGAGGAATGATATCCCAGTGCACATAAATAATTTAGTTGACAATGATAATGTCACAGGTATTGACAATTGGTATCAATATGAAGAGGTTGCCAGGAAAGCAGAGTATATGATATTTAGATATGTAAGGTGTATGCTAGTTTTCTAGTTTTGAACGTGGTTAGTGAAGTGTGTTTGTTGTTACACGGTTGGTATAGGCTTTATGCCAGTGGGAAATCCTTCTTGGTGAAATGGACAGTGATTGGCCATATTTGTTGATGTAAAAGGTTAGCATTCCTTTCAAAAATGCACTTTTCCAACTTAACAAAAAAAAAAGAGTTCAATGTGCAAGTTTAAATTCAAAAGGAATTAAAGGTGCAGAGGAAGATGTGCAGGAAAATTTAAAAACCAAGGATAGGAAAGAGATCAAGTTTATTCCAGGTATATCGTCTTCCATCTTCTTGTAATTAAAAAGGAAGTTGTGTAGAGGTCCCTTGCACTTCAAGGTTTGAAGAGCAACATAATAAAGAAATGAGGATGGAGGATATCCATAGCAATTTAGAGTTTGCAAGGCAACATAAGAAGGTAATTACTATGAAGAAAGGTCCTTAAACTTTAGGGTTTTCAAGGCAACATAAAGACAAAAGTGCTTTTGAGGTTATTTCTTGCACTTATGATCCATTAGAGCAACAAAAACCTTCAGTGTCAATGGTATGGAAAAATCAAAGAGATTGATAAAGATGAAAGTGTTGGTGGGAATATAAATGAGAGGAAGACCTAGAGAAAAAGAAACGTAGAGCGATATTGATATTGAAAACAAAAACAAATATCACAACTACTAATAAGATGCAACAAAAGTGATGATTTAATTGATATCTTGTTATATTACGGGCATGAATAAGACCCCTAAAAAGAGGTTTGAGGGAATTGATAGGTTGCTATAGCCAATATATTTATAAAGAGAAAAACTAGGTTGCAAATATTTTAGTCATTCATTATGTTGATCTTCATCTTGGAAAATTCAACTTTTAGAAGGCAACTGGCCAAATGAAATTTTATTTCTTGATAAAAATGATACCAAGGAGTTAATTGTGAAATCAAAGCAGTTTAAGGAAAATTGAGAATATCTTTGATAGAAAGGCAAATGAAGAATATTTTTGACAAAAAATATAAGTTAAATATGGTTTAATTAACCTAAAAGCAACGTAATAACAACAATATAATGTTTTGTTATTTTGATAAGAATGACCCCAATAAAATCCATACATAGCTAATTAAATATATAAATATTCAAAAATCAAACACAATATTTTCAATTCAAATAAAACTACAAACTAATTAAGTACCTTAATTGAAAAGAAATTTATAAAAATAAAACTATTAAGCCCAAAAAATTCACTAAAGACCTTACCTGTTATTTTATTTTTTTCAAATATTTACCAATGAAATAAAATTTCTAAAAAATAGTGTGACAAAATATTTAATTAGGATTGGTAGTTTAATAAAGGAAATTATATATAGTAAACTAAAAGATATATATATATAATACCATTCAAGTCTAGCCAAACCCATTATCTTTAGTTCAAATAAAAATTCAAACTCAAAATGCCTAATTGGAAAGATACTTAAAAATGAGATACTGATCGAATTCAAAAAAATAATCACAAAATCATATTGTGGAGATAAATTCAAATGTAATCATGAAATAAAAATTAACATTCAAGTTTTTTAAATATACATAAGGTGATTGTTCCAAATACTATAAAGATGTAACAATAATCACAATTTATCAATTATAAACCTTGGAATGAATCAATATCTCTAAAAGGTTTAATCTTTTGTGATACCTTTTAATTAGTAATTGACAAATGCTTTAACTTTCAAGCAAGAAGCAAAAGCATCCAAGCCAAGCACAAGCAGCAAGCAAAGGCATGCATGCAGGGAGGAAGCAAAGTGCAAATAAGTAAGCCTTACATTTGGAATATCAAGCTCTGCTCTAGACCTTCAAAACAAAATGAGTAATGGAGGTCTCTCTTGTGAGCAAGTCAGTATCAAAGCAAAATCATGTAAAGAAGCCCTAGTCAAAGAAAGTAATATTTTGTTGGTAGCATCAAATGATTCATCAAGTGATTACTAAGGATGAGATGGTTGACTAGGAAATAGTGGCTCATGAAAGTAAACTTTTAATATGTAAATTCAATGTTATTTGTCACATTTTCTAGAGATTTGAAAGTATCACACTATTTTATGGCTTCTTCTTTCAAAATCCTTTACAATTTGAAAGCCAAGGATGAATACATTGGTGATAATCCTTGGTTTATGGGAAGGGCTGGCTTATATTAAAGGTCATGGAGATATTAAAGGTCATGGAGTAACAACTTTTCTTTAGAGACAAAACCTCTTAAAAGGGTTTGTAAGTCAAACTATTTGGATTTCCATGTGTTTATCAAAATTAAGGGTTTGGAAAATATTCATAATATCGAAAGATGAGATGATTAAGCATGAAATAATGGTTCTAGAAAGTAAAAAATTAATCTATAAATTCAATAGTTATTGGCCACATTTTTTAGAGATTTGAAAGTATCACACTATTTTATGGTTTCTCCAAAGAAAAAAGATAAAAAAATATCTCAAAATATTTTATAATTTTAAGCTAGGGATGAAGAGATTGGTGATAATCTTCAATTAATGGGTAGTTGGATTGCATTTAAGACCAGGGAGTAAATACATCTTTGTAGAGATGAAATCTCTTAAAAGGGTTTGTGGGTAAAGCAATTAGAAATTTTATGTGTTTATTAACATAAAGGTTTTAAACCATATTATAATATCATAAAGACGTTCATCTAGACAACACCAACCTCTAGAAAGCAACATCTTGTTGTGTACACATGGATATATATTGTATGGATCTTTCAAAAGCTTTGACAAAATCCATCATTATCAGATCTGAATCAAGAAAGTGGAACTAGCAAGTGGACCATGAAATTTTGCATTTTGGTGTTGCACATGGCCAAAGAAAGCAAAATGAAAATAAGAATAACTTTAAAAATATGTAAAAGATTCTTGTCATACAACAAGGCCAAAGTTGAAGCAATAGCAACAAAATATGGCTCACACAAAGATTTTCCACTCCTAAATATATAACAAAGAAAAACCCTCTACCTTATCAAATGACAAAGGTCATCACAATTCATTAAAAGTGAACTTTGGGAGCAACTAAAGATGGAGTAGATTAACAACAACATGAGATTTAGAAAGGTCTAAAGCTACAAAGGAATTTTAGAGACGATTGTTAAAGACATGGTGGAAGTGGGTGACTATCACTCAAGTAAATCTTCTACATCCAACTCAAACAATAAAAACCCATCTCCTTCCAATAAAAAGGTCTGCAATCAAAAAGATTGTTTGGAGTTCATCTCTTATAATTCAGATTCTCCAAACAACAAATCATATCAAATTGGACACACTACAAAAATAAAAATAAAAAAAATATTAGGAATGAAAACATTGGTACGACTAGCAAGAAAATAGGAAGACCTCCAAAGAAGAATCAAATTGAAAAGCAAAAGGAATATTATTTGAGAAGCCAAAAGCAAATATTACAGATATCAACCAAAAGTGAGATTAAACACATAAAAATAAGCAAATGATTTTAAAAAATGGTATCTTATAGCCTCAAATTTAAAAAGAAAAAAAAAAGAGTTATGATGGGTAGGTTCAAGTTCCAATCTAATATTATAACATAATGTATGTCATTAACATGACATGGTAATATTAAGGGTGAGTTCAAGTCCGACATGTTTAAAATAGGATCTCTATAAAGAATCAATTATAGTTGGAAGAAAAACTGCAAGCTTACTGCAGTGGTAAGGGCTTTGGCCTCTCTTTGAGAGATCCAAGGTTCAAACCCCACTCTGTATGAGGGGACCAGGAGCCCTCATAAAAACTTGTGTAAACTCATTAAAAAAAATCATTAGTTGGAAGACTGAGGCAGAAGTAACCAGGTAAAAATAAATAGTTTAATAAAAAAAAATCAATGGGTTATAAACAGGCCCCACCTGTATTACATCATGACCACATAGTGGTATTACAACAGCTTGGCAATTATGCATTGTATCGCTTAGGAATATTCAAACCTGGGCCTCCTTAAAAGTTAGGAATCTAACTGGTTGAACTAACCACATAGTCGTATTACAACAGCTTGGAAATTATGCATGTATCGCTTAGCAAGATTCGAACCTGGGCCTCCTTAACTGGTTGAACTAATGTCATTTGATGTAAATAGTTTAAAATTTAATTTCATATCTAAATTTGATTTATAGATGAAAAGTTATATTAATATGATATACAATGGTAAAAGAATGGTTATCAGATGGCATTAACTAAACAGGTTATATTCCTCAACTTTCAAGGAATAGACCTAGGTTCGAATCTTCCCAAGCAATACATGCAATATTGCCACTGTTGTAATACCTATATTGGTCATGATGTAATACGGGTGAGCCCATTTCAATCCCATATAAGCAATTAAAAAATGGTAAAAGAATGGTTAATTTCTAAAAGCTCTTTGCACAAAGCAAAAATGCAAACAAAATGTCCAAATAGTGGATTGCATTTATTTTGAGTTTTTTTTTTTGTCCTTTTAGAAATCCTTACCAGTGTTCTTTAAAAAAAAAGATCATGTTTGCTCTCTTGCAGAGATCCTAAATGTATCAACCCACCCATTGAGAAAAAGGGGAAAAAAACACTTCTATAGAAATTACAATACTGAGAACTGTTGTGATATAAAATGTGTTGCACCTTAAAAAAAGGCCATCCAGCAATTTTCAGAAACTACTCTCACTCAAGAGGCACAAATACATTCAAAAGATCTGGAATTCAGAGTCCATGTTCACAGAGAGATTTTCATAACGCAAATTTAATCAAAGGAGCAGTCATAATCCAAACATGTCCACCAAATATTGCAAAGAATCACTAGCTTTTCTCACCTCACCATATGCAAATGTGTGGTCAGTTTGAAACTCTCCTATCACTAAATATAGTGGCTAGTAAATACAACATAAATGGCATTTAGACCATTCTAAAATTTTACAGCAATAATTACCATGAGTAGAAACATGACAAATTGCAATATTTCACCCACATTTCTGTCAACTATGATTTTAGATCAGCTCACATGATTGCTCGAATATGCAATAGATTCTATATCATACAGCTGTGAAACCATGCTTCCTCACAGGCTCCAAGACATTATCAGATATAATGAGGGAAAAATGGTTGATCCATTCTTTTACAGAGGCGAATGGTGTGAGACCAGTCATGATAGGAAGAACCAATAGGATGATATGAAAAATAAATTTGCGAAGACCCAAGGGAATCAAAAGAGGCTTTTTCTTGACCCCCTCATGGCACAATACAGCGCCATTCAAAACACAGAACAAAGAAGCTGGAAAACCAGCAGAAAGAGCATGCAAAAGACACAAGAATTCCCATTGTACTAACCACTGAAATCCATTACCACCCAAGTTATCAACAGATAACTTACCAGCATAACCACATATAAGACCCAGAAAAATCACAATGATAGTTGCGGGCATAGTCTGACTAGAACTGGCAATTGTGCGGCGTAAAAGTGAGCAAGCAAAAAATCCAATGACTGCCAAACCAAGCAACAGGCGGACAATCACAGTAAGCCCACATCCAAGGGTTTTGATGTGCCATGTTGCATAATCCATAGGATTGTAAAACAATGATGACTTTCGTGGCTCCTGAAAATTATAACATCAATGGAAAATTTAGATTGAGAAGAAAACATCTTAAATTCAAAAGAATTTCAATGCATTATTACAATAATACCTTGGACACTTGGCACACCTCAACTGAATTTGAAAGATGTGCATATGAATATTTCCAACTACCATAGGCAAGAGCAAAGAGCATGAGTACCAGTCCAGCCACCAAATGATCTGCACATGTTCTATTGAGTTCTGCATATGCGCTACTCAATTTATGATCAATATATTTGCTCTCTTTGAAAGATGCTTTGGACTGGTTCATAGATATACTCTGTCTTTGCAATTCATTGGACTCTGCATCCACACACATCTTACCTTCTTTGAGCCGTAAACGCCTCATTGTGAGGCCAATCTCAACTTCTCTTAGATTATTACTACGTTGTTGTTCCATAATAGATTTCTCAAAGACCTTAGAAATTGATTGTGGGGTGAATTGGGATAAAGTGTCATATGCAGTGCTTTTTGCTAGCTGTCTCTGAAATTGCCCTTGCAAAACAGCCTGCTGACTAAGACAAGTAACTGACATATCAGTTGTCCTACCAGTTTCATATAATGCACTAGCTAAGTCAGAATCATTATTGGCAAAGCCCATTTCCCTATTAGATTTTGAAGCATTTCCAGTTTTCTGGTTAACTGCAGAAGACTTGAGGGGCATCAAAACATTGTGATCTTTGGGATTGACAATCTCTGTTATACAACTATTTATCTGTTCCACTCTACAGTTCTCCCTAGGAAGTTCATCCTTAGAATTTGAAGTAACCTGCATATCAGATTTCAAGAAGCTTGGTTTGCAAGACTGGTGAACTCTGCCTTTCATTCCAATTCCCTGACCAGATCCCAAACTACCAGAAGTTTGTTCAATAAGTTGACTGCAGTAAGTTTGTTCAATACTTGTGGCTGTAGAAGCCGCTGTGACATTGGAAATAGAAGGGATGCTTTCCATGGAACTGTGTTTGCAATCTGCAAAGTCAAGATCTATATTTTTCAGTTTTTGACTAATGTTTTCAATTTCATTATTGGCAACACCCATATCCCAATTAGGTTTTGAAACATTTCCAGTATGTTGATTTACCGCAGAAGACATAAGGGAAGTCAAATCATTGCAATCTTTGGGATTGAGAGTCTCTGTTATACAATTTCTACTTTTCTGTTCCTCTCTATAATTTTCTGTAAAAAGCTCATCCTTAGAATTTGAAGTAACCTGCACAGTAGGTTTCACGAAGCTCAGTTTGCAAGACTGGTGAACTCCACCTTTCATTCCAACTCTCTGATCAGAATGCAAAATACCAGAAATTTGTTTAATAATTTGACTACAATCTGTTTTTTCTCTTAAATTCCCTCTCAGATTTACCAAAGCATCTGCATATTCTACTTTTGCATCATTAACAAAACTAACAGCAGCTAATCCAGGCATCTGGAGATCTGAAGTTGACATCTTCTTCTCTACAGGGTAAGATGTTAATTTCGGCTGATAATGAACTTGCTTGACTCGCATAATTGTCTTAAAAGTGCTTGTGAATGCCACTTCAAAGTCCCTTACAAGACGACCGCGATCAATGCCCAAAACCTATACAAGTAAACAGTGAGATTCAATACCAGAATAAGTCAAAAATATGAAGTTGGACAAAACTTATCATTAAAGAGAATCTCACAATTTCTTCAATTTATAGTCAAATGAGAAGGGCTGATAATAGTTGAATACTTATAATTTTTAACATAAGACAGACTCCAAGAGCTTCCTGCAGCTCAAATAATTCAACTCCTCGTGTTTCGTCACTGTGGATATACTGGATGTATGTGAAGAAAAAATGGAAGAGAAAAGACCACTACCTCAGAAAGGACTGCAGCGCAACAAAACAGTTTAACCCTTATATTTACAAAGACCCCCAATGAGGAGACGTAGAGTAACAGTGCCCAAGAATTAAAGAGTTTGGTTGTTTATTTTAACATCAAATTTCATCAAAATTCCATGCCTTGAAGAGCACAGATTTATCTTCAATGGGGAACCAGAACTTGGTAACACTGCAAAATAGAACTTCACAGAAGCAATATCGTAGCTCTTAAGCAGTTAGCTCTTAGAAATACATTGAGTTTATAATCTTTACGAAAATGTAAGGAAAATAGTATTCCTTTGTATTAACGCTTATTTTTCACCCCTACCATAAGTCATTTGGGCAGAGAATGGAGAAACATCACTGGGTACTGTGTTTTCTATCATAAGAAATAAAAAATGGGCACCACAGAGCTAGCAGGATGGGAATCTGGATGATGTAGAATTTAGGGTCCCAGTAAGGACTTGAATAATATAAAAGGAAAGATTTGAGGCCTATTAACAAGTTTGCCCATTGAAATTTTATTACAGAAAGTGAAGCAAATAAGTACAAATGAAACCCATTTGAAACAGAACACTTACCTTGTTTAGTGATTCCCTTATTGCCAAGGCCAAAAGCTGCAAACAAATCAATATAATTAATGGAAATTCTCCTGCACAAATGAACTGCTGATGCAGCAATAAGATAGATTCCTATCAGAGCAGTCAAAGATAGAGCAAAGATGCAACCTCTAAGAAAAGCAAATCAAAGGAAGAGATCAAACCCAAAAACATAATGAACTGACATAGAAATTTAGATAATTAACCCAGAAACATATTTTCCATAACTGAAACTATATCCAAGTTTGCAAAGATAATTACCTCTGATATTTCTTCTCCCGATATGCTATGTTTTAAACAGTAACTGCTTCCCAGAATCTGTAAAGAAACATATGGTTAATTTATTTATATGCAGAATTAGGGTCAAGAATACATCAGATATTCTCCCAACCCGATCCTTCATTAAACATAAGTAGCACCATATAGTTTTTATTACAAAAACTATTGTAAGTTCACATGCTAATTTATCTAAAGTGAAACTTCAGTCTCTTAAATATTAAACAATGATTCACTTGACCAGACATTGGCTGAAACGTCTAGCAGTTTATTGCATCAATTTCACCGACAAAGCTTGGAGAATGAATCTTGTCATCATCAACAACCACAAGCTAATTGGTAGGCTTTATAAAATATGTTTAACTACAAGTCATGTCATGGCTGTATAACAGGTAATATTATTGAACCATTCTACTCAATGTTTTCCCTGAAAAAAGTAAGCCAATTGAATCGTTCTATTCAATGTTATCGCTGACAAAAGTAAGCCTTGGATCATTAAACATGTTTGTCCAATGGAACACCAAGTAAAAACTGTAAGGAAAGAAGATGAGGAGATTTTTGCTGGTATTGCTAAGGAAATGGGCCAACTAATTGCTATGGATCCAGCCACCAAGTCCAAGTCCCACCTCATTTATGCAAGAATATGTGTCAATGTGGAGATGGAGAAAAATCTACCAGATTCGATTCAGCTGGTTTCAAGATTGGGAGTTTGGAACCAGTCTCTTGAATATGAGAATCCCCCTGTTAAATCTGGGGTTTGTAATAAATTAGGGCACTTGGCCCAGGTTTGCCCAAACCAGAAGCCCCCATCCCATGGTCAGAAGGTCTAGCAACCGAAGCAAATAGAAGAGATTGCCAAGAAGAAAGTTGAAAACCCTAATAGTGAAGCTGGTAAAGTTGATATGTACAAGGTTTCATCCGTGGAGAACCCCAGAATGGAAGATTCCTTGGAAAGTAAAGCTCATGTACAGAAGAAGTCTTCCATGGAGAATCACGCTTTGGTAGAAAAAAATGAAGGAATATGAAATTTTGTCCCCCTCAGACTCGAATACTGTTTTATCTTCAAATCCTTTTGATATCCTTCCAGAAATCATTCCTGGAGAGGAAGAGAATATCTTATTGGAAAAGTCAGTGGATGGAAACTCTCAATTAGGAATTGAGGATGGGGGAAATGAACAGAATGAAATGGTCTTAAAAGAAATGGTAAAGCAATTAAAAAAGAACCTAGGAAATCTAGTTGAGTCGGGAAAAACTGCTCAAACTCCAAATATTAGACGTCAAAAGAAAATAGGGGTTGATGTGAGTGATGTTCAATCTCAGGGAAGACCTTCTAATCAAAAAGTCAGAGAAAAAGACAGAATCGGATATTGCCAACAAAATCCAAACTGTTATTGCCTTGGGTGGGGGAAGTAAAAAGCCACCAGGAATATCCAAAAAATGAAGCTTGTTTCATGGAACATCAGGGGACTCAACACCCCGGCCAAGCATAGACTGGTCCAAACGTTGAGAAAAGACAATGGACCTCAAATCATTCTTCTTCAAGAAACTAAATTGGACACTCAAAGTATGGAACCAGTCAAACACAGAATTTGGAGGGAGGCTGATTATATTGCTAGTCCTGCCTTGGGCACCTCTGGAGGGTTTTTTAGCATGTGGGATAAAAATAAATTAGAAGGAAGACTCATCATTCAATCTAACAGATTTATCTCTGTTCTTTTGCATTGCAAAGAGGAAAATACAGTGTGTCTTAACTAATGTCTATGCTCCAAATTTTGTTGTTGATAGAAAGCATATATGGGAGAATTTGAGTCATTAAAGAGAAGCTTTTAAAGAATTTCATTGGATTGTGGCCAGGGAGCATATATCTCATATATAATTTTAGGAGCATCCCTTCTTCCCCACTCCTATCAAGCGAATGGATAATCTCATAGATAGTGATAATACCATCTAAAAGTTGCCTTCCTTTGACAAATCCCCCTTGATGGGACTCGATGATAAAAGGGAGCACTGCCTTGATTCTGTTTGCAAGAGTCTTCAACAAAATTTTGTAAATAGTGTTGCAAAGACTAATAGGTCTGAAGTCCGAGAAAGAGTTAGCTCCCACTACTTTCGGAATGAGAGCTAAGAATGTAGAATTAATATCCTTTGGAATAAATGACTCTTTTGAAACTACTTAATAGCTTCAATGATATCCCCTCCCACTATATTCCAGAAACACTGAAGAAAACCTGCTAGGAAACCATCAGGGCCAAGAGCTTTATCCCCATTCATATCAAAGAGAGCATTTTTAATCTCCTCATCCTTAAAAGGGCTCATTAAGAAATCATTCATCTATTCAGTCACCAGAGCAGGAATATTGCACAACAACTCACTCATTGCCTCCTCATTAATAGGATCTTTAGTGCCAATCAGATCCAAAAAATACTTGACCGCTTCTCTTCTGATCTCTAAAGGGTCCTTAGAGAGTTGTCCGTTAGCTTTGAGGACTTCTGAAAATCCATTGCTGCTCAGGTGTCTAAGAGTGGAAGAGTGGAGACATGGAAAAATTTTGTATTGCAATCTCCCTCTTTGAGCAATGTTATTCTTGACTTTTGACACCAGAAGGTTTCTTCAAAGGCCAGAACATTATGGAGATCCACAAGGACCTGATTTTCCTTATTCCTTGTGTCCTCTAAAAGGCCTTCTCTGACTATCAGTTGTTCTATATTCTGTAGTTGAATTTTTAAATCAGAATTTTCTGAAATAGATGACCGAAAACATATTTATTCCACAATTTCAGGTTTCTCTTAAAAAAACGGAGCGTTTTAGCAACTTGTGAAAGCTTAGTGCCAAAGAAATCAGCCTTCCACCATTCATCAATCTGGGCTTCCAAGTTTTCGTGTCTAAACCACATCATTTCAAATCTAAAAGGGTTTTTTAACCTTTTCTCAGCTCCCCCTATTTCACATAATAAAGGATTGTAATCTGAACCAATTTTTGGCAGGGCTGAGAGAAGGGTATCCCCTAAAAGAAACAGGATTTCTTTGGAGAATAAGACTCTATCAAGCCTGACTTGAATAAGCTGATATCCAAGACGTCTATTACTCCAAGTGTATTTTGCTTCTCTCAAATCCACATCCAAAAGCTCATTAGATCTAACAAACTGACCAAAATCAGACATGCCTTCCGATATTATAGGGTTTCCCCCTTTCTCATTCGACGGATTCAACGGGGAATTGAAATCCACGGCCACAATCCAAGGTTCTTTTTTAATTGCTTTACCATTTCTTTTAAGACCATTTCATTTTTTTCATTTCCCCCCATCCTCAATTCCTAACTAAGAGTTTCCATCCACTGACTTTTCCAATAAGATATCCTCTTCCTCTCTAAGAATGATTTTTGGAAGGATATCAAAAGGATTTGAAGATAAAACAACATTCAAGTTTGACGGGGACAAAGTTTCACATACCTTCATTTTTTCTACCAAAGCTTGATTCTCCATGGAAGACTTCTTCTATACGTCAGCTTTACTTGCTTTAGGAATTTCTACTTCCAAGGAATCTTCCATTATGGGGTTCTCCATGGATGAAACCTTTTACATATCAACTTTACCAGCTTTACTATTAGGGTTTTCAATTTTCTTCTTGCCGATCTCTTCTTCCATTTGCTTTGGTTGCCAAACCTTCTGACCATGGGATGGAGGCTTCTGGTTTGGGCAAACCTGGGCCAAGTGCTCTTACAAACCTCACATTTAACAGGGGGATTCTCATATTCAAGAGACTGATTCCAAACTCCCAATCTCGAAACCAGCTGAATCGAATCTGGTAGATTTTTCTCCATATCCACATTTGTTAGGAAGTGAAGTCACTATGCAATACAAGTAGCCAGGAAAAAGGACTGCAGCAGTCCAAAGCAGGCCAGACGTCTGGGTCAGACGTCTAAGCAGTAGGCTAGACGTCTGACCTGCTAGACGTCTAGGCTGCCAAACCTTCTGACCATGGGATGGAGGCTTTTGGTTTGGGCAAACCTGGGCCAAGTGCTCTTACAAACCTCACATTTAACAGGGGGATTCTCATATTCAAGAGACTGATTCCAAACTCCCAATCTCGAAACCAGCTGAATCGAATCTGGTAGATTTTTCTCCATATCCACATTTGTTAGGAAGTGAAGTCACTATGCAATACAAGTAGCCAGGAAAAAGGACTGCAGCATTCCAAAGCAGGCCAGACGTCTGGGTCAGACGTCTAAGCAGTAGGCTAGACGTCTGACCTGCTAGACGTCTAGGCTGCCAGACGTCTGGGCTGGTAGACGTCTAGGCCAGACGTCTAGGTTGCCTGACGTCTGGGCTGCCTGACGTCTGGGCTGCCTGACGTCTGGGTTGGTAGACGTCTAGGCCTAACGTCTGGGCTGCCAGACGTCTAGGCTGGTAGGCGTCTAGGCCTGACGTCTAGGCCAGACGTCAAGCCAAGTAGACGTCAAAGCGGTGGACGTCTAGGTAGACGACAGCTTGCGGAAGACGAACCGTTTCGGTTCCATATGAAGACGAACAGTTTTGCGGAGGTCTCCTCGGGGAGAGGAAACGAACGGTTGGGGTCTTCCTTCAGCTCTATAAAAGGGATGTGATCCCTTGCATATGATGGATGGTTGAAAACGTTGAAAGACGTGAATGTAAAGTTTTGCTGAAAATAATAAAAGAGAAGTTGCCATTGCCCCGTGGTTTTTCCTGCACATTGCAGGTTTCCACGTAAATCTCTGTGTCACTTGTGTTGTTGTTTCCGTGTTCTATATTTTTGTTATTGTGCTTCCTCTTGCAGGTATAAAATCTGAAGTTTTTCCTAACATCTGGTATCAGAGCTAAGGTTTTGTGCGAGTGGGAGCTGCAACAATGACAAAAGGTGTAACCAAGTTCGAGATTGAGAAATTTGATGGCAGGAACTTCGCTCTATGGAAGATGAAGGTGGAGGATTTGCTGGTTCAGAATGACCAAGCTCAAGCCTTGGAAGGGGTCGCGAGTAAACCGAGCAGCATGAAAGATGAGGAGTGGGTAACGCTTGACAGGAAGGCGGTTTCTACAATCCGTCTCTGCCTAGCGGACTCCGTCTTGTTCAATGTAGCTGAAGAGAAGACCGCGGAAGCCCTTTGGCAAAAGCTTGAAAAGTTGTATGAAACAAAATCAGCAACAAATAAGGTTTTTCTGAAAAAGCAGCTTTATAGCTTGAGGATGAAGGAAAGTTCATCCGTAGTAGATCATTTGAATGAGTTTAATACTCTAATCAGTAAACTGGTTTCAGTTAATGTGAAGATGGAGGATGAAGATAGAGCTATCACCCTACTTTGTTCCCTCCCGGACACTTGGGATCATATGGTGATGACCATCAGTAATTCATCATCAGGAACTCTCAAATTTGATGATGTGGTAGCCGCTTTGTTGGCAGAAGAGTTGAGGCGAAAAACGTCTCTGGAACCCTCGACCAATGAAGCCCTATCTGCGAGAGGTCGATCCTTCGAGGGGAGTAAACAAGGTAGAAAACAGTCCAGATCTAAGTCTAAAGGACGTAAGCAGAAAGGGAAGTGTTGGCATTGTGGGAAGCCAGGACACTCCAAGAAGGATTGTTGGCAATTAAAGAATGGTGAAAAGCAAAATCAGCCATCAGTTGAGGCCAGTGCAGCAGATTCAGGAGAGACGACAACATGTGAAGCCTTATGTATCAGTAACAACAGATCAGTTTTATATACCTGGGTTTTGGACTCAGGTGCATCCTTCCACATGTCTCCCCACAGAGACTGGTTTGACAAATATCAGCCATATTGTGGTGGAAAGGTCTATTTGGGTGATGATCATCCTTTAGAAATTGTGGGAAGAGGGGATATAAGGATCAGGTTGGACGATGGTAGAGAAAGGATGTTATGTGATGTGCGACATGTGCCCGATTTGAGGAAGAATTTGCTCTCAATCAAAATGATGGATAAGCTAGGGTATTATGTCACCTTCTGTAACAACTACTGCAAGATTACCAGAGGAGCTCTTGTAGTAGCAAAGGGAGAATCTTATGGGACTTTATACCGTTTATGCGGTGATACGGTGACAAACCATGCAGCAGCAACAACTTCTGTTCAGGATGCAGTAATGCTATGGCATCAACGCCTAGGCCATATGAGTGAAAAAGGCCTGAAAATTCTGCATGACAGAGGTATGCTTTACGGGATTAAGTCTTGTAATTTAGACTTATGTGAGCACTTGTATTTTTGGTAAACAGAAGAGGGTTCGGTTTACTGCAAGTCCTGGTAAGAGTTCTGATTTTCTGCAACTTATACATTCGGATATATTTGGACCTGTCCCCACTCAGTCCTTGAATGGCGCCATCTATTTTCTGACTTTTATAGATGATTATTCTAGGAGAGTGTGGGTTTATTTTCTGAAGAAGAAGTCGGAAGCTTTGCAGAAATTTAAGGAGTTCAAAGCACGGGTAGAGAAGAGTTTGGGCAAGTCGATTTTATGTCTCGGGTCAGATAATGGGGGTGAATATTGCTCCAAGGAATTTGATAAATTTTGTATGCAGGAAGGTATTAAGCACCAGAAGACTGTACCATACACTCCACAACAAAATGGTGTGGTTGAGCGGATGAATCGCACAATCATGGAACGTGCAAGAAGCATGCTTAGCGCAGCCATGTTGGAGAAAAAGTTTTGGGCGGAGGCTGTTAATACAGTTGTTTATC
This sequence comes from Wollemia nobilis, assembly GCA_028583015.1. Classification (NCBI taxonomy): domain Eukaryota; kingdom Viridiplantae; phylum Streptophyta; class Pinopsida; order Araucariales; family Araucariaceae; genus Wollemia; species Wollemia nobilis. The sequence continues at coordinate 146,267 of JAQPPZ010001320.1, read as the reverse complement.
TTATTAACAAGTCACCTACAGCTGCGTTGGATGGACAGATTCCGGAGGAGGTTTGGTGTTGTAAGCCAGTTGATTACTCTCATTTGCGCACCTTTGGTTGTGATGCGTTTGCCCATGTACCCAAAGAAAAAAGGTCCAAGCTTGACCCGAAGTCAAGCAAATGTGTTTTTCTCGGCTATGGAGATATAGTGAAGGGGTATAGACTGTGGGATCCTACTGCCCACAAGGTAATTATTAGCCGGGATGTAATTGTTGATGAAAAATCCATGCAAAGGAAGGAGGTACAACAAAATCCTAATGTTGTACCTGTTGAAGTAGAATTGAGTGAAGATGAATATGAAAATCAGCATGCTGAAGTTTTTGATCAGCATGCAGAACAGCAAGTAGAACAGCAAGTAGAGCAGCCACAACGGTCACAAGACCAAGAGCCACAATCGACAGATCATTGGGTTAGAAGATCTACACGTCCACAAAAGTGTCCGGAAAGGTATTCTCATGTGTATCAGTCCTCTTTTGCTTTGTTAACTGATGATGGTGAACCTAGTTCATTTCAGGAAGCTAGAGAGTCTGAAAATGCAGAAAAGTGGAGGAAATCCATGGAGGAGGAAATCGAGGCACTTCGAAAGAATAAAACTTGGGAACTTGTGGATCTCCCACCTGGAAGAAAGACTGTTGGAAACAAGTGGGTGTACAAAGTGAAGAAGAACAGCGATGGGCTGTTGGAACGCTATAAAGCTCGCTTGGTGGCAAAGGGCTATGTGCAGAAGTCAGGTGTTGACTTTAATGAAATTTTCTCTCCAGTTGTGAAGATGACTACTATTAGAGTTCTACTTGCACTTGTAGCCGCACAGGATTTGGAACTGGAGCAGCTTGATGTAAAGACTGCTTTCTTGCATGGTGATCTCGAGGAAGAGATATATATGGATCAGCCTGAGGGCTATGAAGAAAGAGGCAAAGAGCATTTGGTTTGCAGACTGAAGAAATCACTGTACGGGTTGAAACAGGCGCCAAGGATGTGGTACAGGAAATTTGACACCTTCATGAAGAGCCAAGGTTTCAGCAGGAGTGAAGCTGACCATTGTGCATACTATAAGAGGTTTGATGATGGCAGTTTTATTATTTTGTTGTTGTATGTTGATGATATGCTGGTTGCGGGCCCCAACATGAAGAAAATCATTGATCTTAAGGCTCGGTTGGCTAGGACATTTGAAATGAAGGATTTAGGAGCAGCAAACCAAATTTTAGGGATGAAGATACACAGGGACAGAAAAGGAAGAAAGATCTGGTTAAGTCAAAAGTCATATGTGGAAAAGATTCTGCAGCGCTTCAATATGCAGAATGCTAAACCAGTTAGTACCCCACTTCTTCCACACTTAAAGTTGTCTTCCAACCGGTGTCCTAGAACGGAAGCAGAGAAGACAAGCATGTCTCGTGTACCGTATTCATCAGCAGGAGGAAGCCTCATGTATGCCATGGTGAGCACCAGACCGGATATTGCCCAAGCAGTGGGAGTAGTCAGCCGGTACATGGCAAATCCTGGTAAGGAGCATTGGAATGCGGTGAAGTGGATATTCAGATATTTAAGAGCCACTTCAGATGTTGCCATTTACTTTGGATCGGCATATTTGCAAGTTACGGGTTTTGTGGATTCTGATTATGGTGGAGATAGAGATGGGAGAAAAGTCCACTACAGGATATACCTTCACTCTTGCTGGAGGAGCGGTGAGTTGGGCTTCTAAGTTGCAGTCTGTTGTGGCTTTATCAACCACTGAAGCAGAATATATTGCAGCGACTCATGCCAGCAAAGAGGCAATTTGGCTAGAGCGATTGTTGGGTGACTTCAAGGTAATGCAGGAGAAAATTACGCTGCATTGTGATAGCCAAAGTGCTATTCAGCTAGTGAAGAATCCAACATTCCATGATCGCACGAAACACATTGATGTCAAGTACCACTTTATACGAAATGTGGTGGAAGAAGGTAGGATCCTGTTGCAGAAAATCGACACTGAAGTGAATCCTGCAGATATGCTTACAAAGCCGGTCAAGGTAGAGAAGTTTGAGTGGTGCAGAACTTCTCTGGGCTTGCTGAAAAAGTAACAAGGGCAGCATTGGGCAATTGGCACTGGATGAAGATCTTTGGCAGAAGAATTCCTGAATATTGACTTCAAGTGGGAGAATGTTAGGAAGTGAAGTCACTATGCAGTACAGGCAGCCAGGAAAAGGATTGCAGCAAGTTAAAGCAGGCCAGACGTCTGGGTCAGACGTCTAGACAGCAGGCTAGACGTCTAACTGCTAGACGTCTAGGCTGGTAGACGTCTAGGCCTGACGTCTGGGCTGCCAGACGTCTAGGCTGGTAGACGTCTAGGCCTGACGTCTGACCAAGTAGACGTCTAGGCCAGACGTCAAACCAAGTAGACGTCAAGCCAAGTAGACGTCAAAGCAGTGGACGTCTAGGTAGACGATAGCTTGCGGAAGACGAACCGTTTCGGTTCCATATGAAGACGAACAGTTTTGCGGAGGTCTCCTTGGGGAGAGGAAACGAACGGTTGGGGCCTTCCTTGTCTGCTCTATAAAAGGGATTTGATCCCTTGCATATGATGGTTGGTTGAAAACGTTGAAAGACGTGAATGTAAAGTTTTGCTGAAAATAATAAAAGAAGAAGTTGCCATTGCCCCGTGGTTTTTCCTGCACATTGCAGGTTTCCACGTAAATCTCTGTGTCACTTGTGTTGTTGTTTCCGTGTTCTATATTTTTGTTATTGTGCTTCCTCTTGCAGGTGTAAAATCTGAAGTTTTTTCCTAACAACATTGACACATATTCTTGCATAAATGAGGTGGGACTTGGACTTGGTGGCCGGATCCATAGAAATTAGCTGGCCCATTTCCTTAGCAATACCAGATTGGGACCTGCTAAAAATTAGGTAATGAAATGGGAGATTAAGTAATCTTACCCAAACTAGGACCTGCTAACTCAGGATTGAAATTCGGTCCCCATCTCTTGAGGAAAAGGCTGCGCCTACCTAAGAACCAAGGGCCCCCCGCACTTGTAACAAGGTTCATTGTAAAGGATTTTTTTCTTTATCATATGTTCAAACTAACTGACAAATTCTACTTTGAATATTCGTTTGTCTTCAACATTGGTAATGACCATCTAAGAGCTTGGGTTGTGCTAGTGATAGTAGAACAGATATTTGTTGTTTTTATTTCCAAAAAATTTCATTTGAAGTGCCTAGCTCAATAAAAAGTAAAGGTAAAGTAGTTTTTAACGTCCACGAAACCATAGGCCATATGAGACGACCCCCATAGAGAATGTTATTTACCCATTATATGTTTATCCAACCAAACACCGATTACCAAATATGGTGTACAACTCTACCCCCATTGGATTCAAACCTTAAACCTCCCATTCGAAGTTCCAACCGTTAGGCCCACTCAAGGACAATTTCAATTTCTGCTCCTTTTGGAAATTGGTTTCATTAGATTTCTTCTACTGATGTATAGTTCCTAAGTTTAATGTTTCTTTGGAGAGTAACTACCGCTTCGTAAATTCTTGTTGAGTATTATTTTGGGATTGAGCTGAAATTATTACAGTGATAGCAGAGTTGCGATACTCCAAGCCTGACATTGTAACCACATGTCTAGAATGAGCTTAAAGCAAGAAAGAGCCAGAAATGGACTGAAATACCTAAACAAAAAACTAAAAAGTTTATAGTTGTTGGTTCAAGCTATGAACAGGATCACCAGAGATTTCAGGGACATGATTCACACCATGCGGCTACTATTTCACAATATGAGGGACATGGCTCACACAATGCAACTACTATTACACAATATGAGCCATACATCTTCATCTTCTCATCATTCTTCATGGAGAGCTGAGACACACTATAACCAGCAGACCAGACATAAGCAAGAGGCTTCTCTTCATCTGCCATAGTCTGCCACTCCTAAACAAAAGAATACTAAAGCGAGGCACAAGATTTTGATGAGGATCCAATTAGACGAATGTAGAGAGCTTATATGACCAACGATAATGATTTTAGAATGAACTATGACTTCTGTCATATTGTGAAATAAGAAGAGCTGAGGCACATGTGCTGCAAGGAAGAAAAGAAATATCCTATAGCTGAACATCGACCTCCATGCAAGAAGTAAATATTGCCAAATTTGATGGAACAGAAAAAATTAAAGCTCATGCATCAATTCATAAACTTGATGCCTACTTTAATATGAATCCAGTGACTGATACAGAAAAGATTCTGTTTGAATCACTACTGTGGAGAGAACTGCTTCAGATTGGTGGCATCATCATGATCTAGATGTTCATAATGGACTTGCAAAAAACATCCTCGAGTGGTATAATTTCTCTGCTTTTTGTCATGCCAAATTCCAGAACCCTTCTATTGGAACATCAGAGTTAGATTATTACAGAAATAACCAATGCATGTCATTATCTCTGTAAAGGAAGTGTGTCAACAATCTAGTCTCATACATATGACAGAAACTGCATATGTTCCTACAATGATGTGTCCAGCATCAACAACATGACCATGATGATCTCTCGCAAGAATGAGAGGTAATTATTTACAATAAGAGGTTATCGGGGAGTGATTATAACTGCCCAACTACCTGATACCCAACTATATACATAAAATGTTAAAAATACTCCATAAATGATGTATGATGTGTATTATTACAAACACCTAAAGAGTGTGACATACCCATGCGACAATGCATAACACATAAATACGACAACTTATATACAAGACAATATGCTCAAACAACTCACTACTGTGGTGGCACTTGAGTTGGCACGACATCATTGGTTATGCCGCCTACATCTGCCCCCTCCTTTGAACCAGTCAGTGTCCTCTTCAACTGCATTATGCAAACCTTCTGTTGAGCAGATTGTGACTTAGGAACAAGTGATGGCTCTATATGGGATGACTGGTGAGGACCCTAGTAGAGAAACTTGAAGTGGGTGCGGACTCGGCAAGGCCAATTTTTGACTTGGACTCGGACTCAACAAAAAAACTTGAAAAAACTCAGCAATAAAAAAACAAAGAAAATGTAAGTTTTCATTGGAAAAACATTTTTTTCATGCATATCACAATTAATTAACATTATACAAATCCAAAACTAATACCGTAAGCAATACAACCTTAAACTACACATGAAAGTGACAAAACACACATCAATGTAACTGCTGGGTGGTTTTTTAGATTCAGTCTTGGAGCATCTACAGGTCCTTTTGTTGTCGTTTAACGTGTTGTTTATTTGTAATTGTTTCCTCCTGATGAATACGAAGTGTTTGCTAATATTTCACATTGAGTCAAAGTCCAAAGAGAGGACATAAGGCTGGTACAAATCCCTTCTAGCTTACATGGTTCTCAGATTGTGGCTGTACTATAGGATGCCTCCCATAGACAAATGGTTATATATGGGCTAGTGGCTACTGTTAGAAAATCCTTCAAGTTATGTTATCTCCCATTCTGGTTTTGTGGCCATACACAGGTGCAATGCTCAAACCAACACTGATTATGGTTGATGTTATTCTCTGGCAGAGTATGGATATAGTAATATATTATCCTTCAAAGGGCATAACTACATATCACAATTATTAGTCAACTTGTCTTCCTTAGAAAGAAACCTCAAGGACATTTTGTGCTTCTTCAAATGGCCTCTTGCTATTTTATGTGCATCTTATAAGTCTCACTGCGTTTGTGAGAGGGCCCAAGCACTGTACTGTTCCAATCTTTCGTGTCTAATTCTTGACGCCTTTGAGTTGCCTCAAACATGGTGAATGTTTCCTGTGTTGGTTAGGATTTCGGAAGCATTTGTTTGTTCCTAGGCCTAGTGGTTAGATTAATGCTCTAGAGAATGTATATTACAGAGAAGTAAAAAGAAATTTTGCTCTTGATTTTTGATGGTGTTACACTTTCAATGGGGTGGGACATATTGCCATAGAACTCCACACAAAATTCGTTTAGATTCCTCTTAATGTTGTCTACCCTTTTGGTCTCAACTTCCATTGTTGATCTTCTTTGACCTTATTCTTGTACTCTACTGACTAATTTTTCTACTCTACTGACTAATTTTTTTTTTCTTTTCTTCTTTGGTCCTTTGTAATCAGGTGGGCCTTGTGGCATTAGCCTTCCTCTTGGTTCCTGTTTTTATCACCTCAAATGTAACTGCTGAGTGGCAGTTAGATTCTTGAAAACTAGGACAAAATTGGGTTTAGGATGCAAATGAGTGCTATTTTGGGTCTGATTTCACCTTCTCTCTGCTCTCTCTGCCAGCAAAAATGAGGCCAATTTTTTTTTTTTTGGGGGGGGGAATTGATGTTGGTTTTCTGTAGTTTTGCCGCCACAGCCGATTTTTTCTCTCGGACTCACAGGTTTAAAAAAACTCTCAAGTAAAAAAAAAACTCGGAGTCCAGAAAAACTCGCCGAGACAAGTCAAAAAAACCCAAGAGGGCAAACTCAGCAAGTTTTTTAAAAACTCATTGAGTTTCGTGACCATGGTGAGGACAACTTGCAACAGCTAGATCTGGTGGAAAGCCTCTTTGTACTTGTGCTACACGTGATTGCAATACCAATTGTGAATAACCCAATTCCTCTCAGCCTTCTCTATCTTGCGCTACTTCACTTCCATCTACTAAGACGTGGTTGTCAATTGCTGCCTCCGTCGCACCCAGCTGTTCATTACTGTCTCAGTTGTTGATCAGACTCCTCTAGCTGAGATTCTAGGGATGCAATGCATTGATCCCGCTCCTGTAATTGAAAACCTAATGTCAATATATATTGCAACTACTACTGTTGGTGACAAATTGATTAAAACACTTCTTATCGCTGAGTCGCTTCCACTTGACTCTCCCACAAGAGTCATTAATTCACTTCAATATGGTAAGTATGGTGTCTATCAAGTTGGCTAGCCCATGTAACTGCTTGGAAAGGTCACTCTATATTTGCAGGTTAACAGCAAACTGTTGGATTTAGTAAAAGGCAGTTAAGGTGCCAAAATGGGGCCTCAAGATCCTCTATAATGGCATAACGCTTCATTATAGGTGGTGTTTGAAATGCTTCTGCTTGATTCAGTGTAAGATACACCACAAGAGGCTTGATTCTACATGTAGTAATTGATATTACCAGACTCCATTCCTTAAAATGTTACTTTAGAACACCATAAACAAGAAGAAGTTTCAGCTTGGCACTATAGGACCAAATAAATAATGCATAGATTACCTATAACTTAGAAGCCTCTACTAGTTCAAACACACAAATTCCCCCCTTGTTTCCCTTTTCATATAAGTCATTTTGACAGCAAAAAGAGATGGAACCAATCTAATAGAAGAATAGAAAGCAAAATGGTATTGAAATCTAAGGTTATCATAAAGCAAATAAAAGTAAGGCTACATAGCCATTTAGCATATATTTTCTGTTTAAGCTGATGAAGTAGCAACCTATGAAACAATTACAGTGTGGAAATAGGCCATGTATGCAATAAAAGCAATTTAGAACTTTTTTTTTAAATAAAGGGGTAAAAATTTATTGATAAAAAGTCTGGATTACAGAGTACAACTGAGCTTCCAACCAGGACTCAAATAAACAGCCAAACAAGCTAAAACCACTAGACTAGAATGACACCCGAAAAAGACAACAAGAACAAACCACATTAAGTCTGTACATCCTTGTGGATCAACTCCCACAGGCGTTGAGAGTCCCCAGACGGGAGACTCTCCCAATTATCGATACTCCAAGGATCCAGCAACTCAGAAGCCCTTTTGGCCAGGTAATCAGCAACCACATTCCATTCCCTTGGAATGTGCACAAAGGATATAAATTCGAACTCTTCACTCATTCTGAGAATCTGAACGGCTACAGAGGCCAACTGCCAATTAACTTCCTCCACCCTTTTACCGTTTAAAATATTAACCACAATTTGAGAGTCGACTCGCAGATAATCCTATGCCACCCAAGAGAAAACCCCTCCGCAAGGCCTCAAGAATTGCAAGAGCTTCCATAAAATTGTTGGAGTGAACACCTTTATAAATGGAAAAGAAAAACCGACACCACCAAGTAGAATCTCTCCCAACACCGCCAATGACAGCATGTCCAGGATTACCCCTGGACGATCCATCACTATTAATTTTTAAAACTCCTCTAGGGGGTGGCCTCCACCTACCATCTCTCCTAACCTTCTTGCTGAGCTGAGGAACCCTACTAGGGCTAGAAGAGTTCACACCATCCCCAAAGAGACCAAGGGCTTGTTGTACCTTCTCCTCCCTAGAATCCAAAAGAGGGTCCACATCACATTTGCTATGGATGGTTTCCTGAACCATATACAGGATCCTTTGCCAGATCTGTTGAACAACCAAATAACTGCCCTGAAATATGCGTCGGTTCCGTTCGAGCCAAATTTGCCAGATGATGCAAGAAGGGCCCAAATTCCAAGCCACCCGAAGGAAGGGGGCCTTGGCCGGAGGTCTGCCTAGACTACTCCAAAACTCCACCAGGGACAACACATGAAAACATGGATGGTTCCAAGCGCTCCACCAACGGTGCCAAATGTCTCTGGCAAAGGAGCATTGGAAAAATAAATGAGAAGAGTCATCCTCATTCTTACTGCAAAGGACACAAAAAGAGGGACCCTGAAATCCCCTCTTCCTCACATTATCCCAAGTGAGGCATTTATTACGAGCTACCAACCAGAGAAAGAAGTTACATTTTGGCCAGGCAAATTTGTTCCACACCTTTTTCCACCAAGTGACAGGAAGACTCCCATACTTTTGCTTATCAAGAACCTGATAACCATAGGCTACCGAGTAGGTTCCCTTAGGATCATGGTTCCAAGCCGTAATATCTTTACCCCTCAATGAAGAACAAGGCCTCCCCGTAAGAATAAGAGCAAGCACCTCTCTGTCCTTGGCCAATCCCCCTTGGGGCCATTCTTGCGGATCTTTCCACCTGTACATCTCCATATTTCCAAAAGACTGGATTTTTTTAAAGTCCTCCACACGAGACCAACCTCGCTTCCAAGAAAAAAATGCTTAGGGAACGTAACCTAGGATATTGATTCAAGATAGGAGGGTGGCCATCCCAAGAATCCTCCCAAAAAAGAGCATTTGATCCCCGATTGCAAATCCAGAACAAACCCCGCTTGATTAAATTAGCTCCTCTTTCCGTAGTGTCCCGTATAACCGAACCTTTCCCAACCAAGCCGACTCTAGGGATCTCAGCCTCTAAATACCTCTCAAGTATTTACAAGATAATATTTTAGCCCAAATCTGATCTTGAGAGGTACACCATCTCCAATAAAGTTTTGCAGCCAAAGCCTCCCCAAAAAGAGTTGTCTGTCGCAACCCAAGGCCTCCCTCTTGCACCGGCCTACATATAGAATCCCACCTAACCAAACTCCATTTAGATTGATCAAGTTTTTCGGACCATAAAAACTGTCTTGACAAAGCATCCATGTCCTTGATGAAGTGAGAGGGAGCTATTTGTACAAAACATCTATAAATGGGTAAAGCTTGAACAACAGATTTTAAAAGCAACACTCTACCCGCAAGTGGATAGCCATCTGAAAGTCCAATGATTCACCTTCCTTCTAAACTTATCAAGCATAGACTGCCAAGAAGATCTAGGTAGAGGATGAGATGAAATTGGAATACCAAGATAAATGAAGGGGGGAGTCCCAACCTGGAATCTTAGAATGCGAGCAATCCTGGCTTGAATAAGAGGAGGGGTATTGAAGAAGAAAATAGAAGACTTGTCCTCATTAATCAACTGTCCATAAGCACCAAGATATATGTCAAGAGACTGTCTAATATTGCCAGCTTCCCTGATAGTGGCAACTCCCAACAAAGCAGTATCATCAACAAATTGAAGGTGGGAAAGAGGTGGCAAACTACTATCCCACTTCCACCCCTGAATGAGACCCCGCATGACTTGAGACTTGAGCAATCTTCCCAACCCTTCCGCCATAATGATAAACAAATAAGGAGATAAAGGATCTCCTTGCCTCAATCCCCTTGAGGCCTCAAACAACTCTGATGGCTCATTATTAACAAGAACAGAGAATGAGGAAGAAGAAACACAACTCATCACCCATCTAATCCATTCCTCCTCAAATCCAAAAGCAGCAAGAACTTTCTGAAGAAAGGACCATCTGACCCGATCATAGGCTTTGGCCATGTCCAACTTAATGAACATAGTTTTCTCCTTAGAAGTTTCCATCGAGTGAATAGCTTCTGTAGCAATAACAACCCCATCCAAGATTTTTCGGCCAACAACAAACCCTCCTTGCTCCTCATAGATGATTTTGCTCAACCATATCTTCAACCTCTCAGCAATAATTTTTGTGATGATCTTATACACAACATTGCAGAGAGCAATAGGCCTGAACATATCCAAGGAATTTGCTCCCTCTTTTTTGGGTATAAGCACCACAAAGGTAGCATTTAGGGCCCTTAGCATCTGTTTGTTCTTTTGGGACTCATGGACCACCTCCAAAAGATCAAATTTGATTAAATCCCAAAACTCCTGATAAAACTCAATCGAGAATCCATCCGGACTCGGGGCTTTTCCTTTTTTCATCTTGAATACAACATTTTCCAACTCCTCAAGGGAAATTGGACCCATCAAGTGCTCATTCATCTCTCTAGAAACAATCGCTGGAATACAGTTTAGAATAAGCTTTTCATTCTCATCATCTGATAGGGAGTCCTCCTTGAAGAGAGAGGAAAAATACCTCTTAGTCTCTTCTGAAATATCCCTGAAAGAAGAGAGCAGGGCACCCTGAGAATTCACAAGAGAGGTAATCAGGTTACCATTACGACGAGCCTTAACTGAGTTATAAAAGAAGGTTGTGTTCCTATCCCCTTCCTGAAGCCAATCTACTCGAGCTTTTTGTTTCCAAAAAATTTCTTCCCTCGTTCCCATTCAGCAAGGTCTTTCGCAGCCTCAAATTCCTCAACAAGAAGCTCCTTCGTGAATCCTTGATCTCTAATCTTCCTTGAAGCTTCTTCCATCCTCCTAAGAGCTGCCAACTTAGCCAAGGAAAGGTTCCCAAAATTCAGTCTATTCCATCTCTTCAATTTATGTTTTACAAATTGTAGTCGCTTCATAAAGGAATACATAGCGGTGCCATGAGGAGGTTTGCCGCTGGTCCACCAACCTCGCATGAAATCATGAAGCTTAGGATCACGAAGCCACATAAGTTGAAACTTAAAGGAGGGATTCTTTTTAGCCCTAACTCCAAAGCAGAGAGTTTGATAGGCCAATGATCAGATCCCCTACCCTCCATAATCACAGAACTAGCACTTCTGTTATTACCCATCCAATAACCGGATATCAAAAACCTATCCAGTCTCTCTGAGATGGAAGCTTCCCCACACCTTCTATTGTGCCAAGTAAAGATCCCATTATCTGGCTTGATGTCAACCAAGTTTAGGGCCTGGATATGAGCACTGAAGATAGAAGAAAAAGGCTCGAGACGGTCCACCCCACCACGTTTCTCCTCCAGACAAGTGATAGAGTTGAAGTCTCCAGCCAAAATCCATGGGTACAGGGGAACCAAACTTCTCACAAAGCAAATGTGCTCCCACAAATTCACTTTACCATTGTAATCAATAGGAGCATACACATTTGTAAGTAGGATGGTTTCACCAGATTCATTATCATGCCCGACCATCGAAATAGACCATCTCGCTGGAAATCCAAGTAAGAGGGGATATCTTAACCGGATCCCATAAACAAGCGACGCCACCAAGGATATCCACATGCACCAATACACCGGCATTGCCCCCTTCTCCACAACTTGGGAGCAATATTGAACATACTATCAATAGCCAATTTAGTCTCCTGAATAAACACCACATCGAGAGAATGCACACGAACCAAATCACAAACAACTTTTTGTCTGGGGATGTTGTTCAACCCCCTTACATTCCATGAGAGGATAATCATTTTTGGGGGTTATAAAAATGGGAGTCCAATGTTCTCACCAAGCCCGACTCCACCAAAGTCTCCCCCATTAACTTAATTTTATCCTGGTCCTTCTTCCGACCCACCTTCATATTCTTATCCGAAAATTTTTTTAATTATTTTCTGCTGCAATCCCAACACCGTAGGAGTTTTGCAGTCCAAGGATGACCGCATCAGTGCCTGAGTAGGAGAGGGCATAACTAAATCTGTACCACTTTCCAAAATAGTTTCCCTTATAGGGCTAGACCCAACCATGTCCCCTATACTCATATCCAAAGCCCTTTGTTCTTCATTTAAACCCCTAGATCTGATTCCTTAAGTTCCCCCTCAAGAAGAGACATCTGATTCGGCCTTGTTATATTTGCATCGGTAGCGACGTTTCTGTATCTCCATGCACTGATCAAGATCATCTAATATTTCAAAATGGTTGAGTAGAGCATCTGGCTGGCTATCCTTAAGGTCTTTGTTTGCCCTTCGTCCTCTGTTTCGGGCTTTTACCAGAACAAAACCTTCCTTATCCCGTTCCCCTTCCTTTATCGAGGCTTTTCCTTTATCCAAACTTTGTCCAGACCGAGAGGGCCTAGGATTTGAAGCCACATGCAGGACAAACTTAGGGCATTTTCTTTGCAGGTGGCCATATTCACGATAAATCCGACAACGAAATGGAAGAGCTTCATAGTCAAGTTTTTGAACCCATGTAGTTGATCCAAATTGTATTTCAATAGAATCTGGAATAGGATTATTTAAGTCAATTTCAACACAAATACGAGCAACAGAGATTACCTTTTTATCCATTGTCTATTGTGACGGTCCAACCGGCTTCCCAAGCATAAGGGCAATCTTATGCAAGATATCAGCTCTCCAGAATTCCAACGGGAGCCATGGAAGCCGCACCCATACTGGAACCCACGATGGCCGCTCCTCTGATGGGTTGAAACCCACATGCCAGGGTTTAAGAAAGAGTCCCACTTGGTTATAGAAATAAGGACCCCCTTCAAATGCTTTGTTACGATCTCGCAATACAAGAGAAAACCACCATAAAATAGTTGTTCGCACTCAGCATCACCTCCACATCGCCTTCAGGATTCCAAGTCTCCCTGACCCAAGCCTCCACAAAGGGGAGAGAAATTCGGATGCCCAAAAATTTGCCAATAAGGGCATGTTTGGTTAGATACTCCACATCTTCCGCCACCGAGTCTGGTTGAACCACTAGAACTGGCCTGGCTTCACATCGTTCCAAACATCCATTGTTCTTTAACAAGCGGTTCCCGACATGCACTGGAAAATCCTGTTCCTTCCAGCCATTTTCAGATGAAAAAACATCACGAGCATGCACTCTCTGTGCCGGACCCGATGCCATCACGACATTCCTCCAATTTTTTAGACCTCCTCCGGAAGCTGCTGCCATCCCCGCAGAGCAGTTTTTCTTCATCAAACCCTAGTAGAGTAGTTTTTCCTCCGGACTTCTCCCAAAGCAATTTAGAACTTGATATAAAGTTCCCAAAAACAATAATCTATAAATCCATACAAAGTTCCTAATATTTATTTTGCAGCCCAGTTGAACAATCTCTCCTAAGCTTCTTATAGTATAAGCCTAAGAATGATTTTCCAACCCAATAAATAATCTATTCTGAACATGTTGCAGTCCCCAAACTTACAAAAAGTGTGCATAATTTATAAAATCCAATGAAAGCAAAAATCAAAATATAACATAAAAGTTTGTTCTAAGTTTGTTTAATGGCAAATAGAAGACATTTATAGTGCATTCAATAAGAAAATAACTAATGAGAAGAATTTCCACATGACTACCTCAGCCAGAACGGTTGCAATAGACATGCCAAGGGGAAAACCAAGAGCGCCTGCTAGGTCTTCACTACAAACATTTTCTCTTCCATGTTGTTGCTCCCTGATGCTTGGACCTTCAGAGGTAAAATTTCCCCTTTCATTTTTTTCCACTTTCTTTTTTGTCAAAGTGGGAATCACTTTTGGCTTCATCATTGTTTTAAAAGCCCACCCCTTTAATACCCTGGGCAATTGAAGCAGACTTCCAATCAAGGTTACAAACTTGGCACTCTCCAATATATAATTCACAGAAGAATCTCTGCAGTTCAAGAAGATTAAAAGCTCAACCAGAAATTGGAAAAAAAAAAAAGTCATATTAATGTTCACAAAGGGCCAAAGGAAGTTCATGGAACTCAAAAGGAAAGAGACAAAAATCAATCACACATGCTAAAAGAAACTCCCAAAACCAATAAGTAAAGTTTCCAAAATTAAAGCTGGCAAGTAATAAAGCAAATAAAACAGTATTCTTTATAGGTTAAAGAGATTTGAACTTTGACATTGAAAGATTTGACAAAAAGTTGGATTAATAGCTTCTAAGCTAGAACATTATGCATTCTGTGGACGATCGGTCACTATTTGTTGGAATTTATGGCAGAAATCTCATTATCATGCCCTAGTTTGGAATCATATTATTGTCTCTCTTGAAGAATGTTTACAAGTATGGTGCTCATGACGGAAGTCTCAAGAGTGGAAAAAGAGGTGCTAGACTCTTTAGTACAAGATTTGAATATAAATGCAAGGGTCATCTATGACAGTGGAGTTAACACAAAGTATTTGCATCGATCTATAGTAAAATGGAAATGTCCTGAAGTTGTGTTCATTAAAATTAATTTAATGGTGCTTCCAAAGAAAATTCAGGAAAAGCTAGTAGAAGTGGTGTTTTCCAAAATAACTAAGGCAAAATGCTCCTCGCTTACTTAGAATCATATGGAACTTCTACTAACAACTATGAAAAGGCTAGGGCACTTACAAGGAATCAAAATTTCAATTAAGAGGGATTCAAAAATTACTATTAATGCTATCAAGAAAAATGGATGTGGGGATCGAATCAAAAATAGCATTAGTTCTTATGTCTATCAACTATTGTTGGAGGCAACATCTTGGAAATGTCTGTGTATCTATAAAGAAGGAAAGAGGGTAGCAGATAATTATGCCAATCGCGATGTTGATCTTCATGTTGGCGAAATTCAAATCTTATAAAGCAACCAACTGAGCGAGATTTTATCTTTTAATGAATATGATATCAAAGAGTTGACTGCAAAGACATAACAGTTTGAGGAAGATGAATATCTTTGATAGAAAAGCAGATGAAGAAAACATTTTATATAAGGACAAGTGAGGTGTGGTTTAATTAACCTAATAGAAAAAGTAATGTTTTGTTATTTCATGGAAGTGGCCCTGGATAGAAGCCACACATAGCCTCTTTAAAATAATAAAAATGAGAGATTTGAGCAAGGAGCGAGTGTGAGGAAGTAGTGGGCCTCACCTTTAGTGTCCTTGTTCCAAATTTTTGGAAAAATTCAAAAAATGGAAGATGTTGATGAGAAAAAGCCAGGTAGCAAGAAGGGATAGTCATTTACAGAATTCTTAACTAGTAAGGATGACCCAATTGGAAATAAGGATGCCCTAGTTAAGACAAAAAGAAGAGCAAATCTATTGGAATCCATATCCAAGCAACAAATATTTCACCAAAAGTGATTATCAAGGATGAGATGATCGAGCACAATATAATGGTTTTTAAAAACAAAGGGTAAATAAGTAAGATCAACAGATATTGTCCAACTTATTCGAAGATTCAAAAGTGTATTAAATGAAAGTGGGGATTGAGTTCACATCATTCCATGGCTTTCCTTCCGAAAGGATTTTTTTTCTCATCATCCTCTACAGTTCTGAAGTCGAGGATTAAATAATTGTTGGTGGCCCATGGTTGAAGGGAAGAGATGGGTTGTATTTAAGAGCATGGAGTAAGAATCTTTCTATGTAGACAAAAATTATTAAAAGGCTTCCAATAAGGGTTGGGATTTTTGGACTTCCATATCTCCTTATCAATAAGAAGGTTTTGAAGAATATTGGTAATAGTCTATGGGAGTTAATCTAGTAGGGGCCAACTACTATAAAGCGAAAGCATGTTGTGTATACCCAGATATATGTTGCTATGGATATTTCAAAAACGTTTTCAAAATACCTTAAGATTAAAGCTGAATCAAGAGAGTGGGAGCAACAAGTGGATTATGAAAACATTGCATTTCAATACCACAAATGTTATGAGACTAAACATATGGCAAGAGATTGCAACATGAAAACAATCAAGAAAGATATGAAATTTTGATGAAGCAAGGAGAACATATTATAAAAGAAACTATGTTAGATCAAAGGATTTCCACTCCCATAAAAAGCTGAAAGCCCTTCTATCTCATCACAATAAAAAGGCCTCCACGGTCCATTTGGAGCAAACATAAGAAGAAACTAGGAAGGACGCAAGGGATAAGGAATTATAATGTGCAGATTCAAATTCAAAAGAAATTAAAGGTGTGAAGAAAGAAATGGAGCTGGAAAAGTCAAGTTTAATATAGGTAGTCAAAAATAATTTCCTTACAATAAAATGAAAATAGTATGGAGTGTGTCTCTTGCACTATAGGGTTCAAGGCAATATAATAAAGAAAGTAGGATGGAAATTATACATTGCAATTTAGGGTTTTAAAGGCAACATGAGAAAGTAGGTACTATGGAGGATGGTCATTGCATTTTACGGTTTCTAGGGCAGCAAAAAGAAGACAATGTTTTTGAGGTTATCTCTTGCACTAGACCTATAGATGATAAGTGACATTATGAACAATGAGAAGAAATAAAAGAGAATGATGAAGATGAAAGAGTTGGTAGAATGGAAAAAAGGAGAGGAAGAACCACATAGTAAGAACAAAGAGAAAAGCAAACACAATGGGATATTAGTTTGGGAAATCCGAAAAAAATAAGTGGGGCTAAGCCCATAAATGAGAACAAAAAATGACGATTAAGATGGTATTTTGGAATATTAAGGATATGAATAAGGCCCCTAAAAAACAGTTATCAAGGAATTAATTGGTTGTTATTGTCCTGAATTTATTTTAATACAAAAAACAAAAATAAGTGAAGAAGAATATAAGTATGCGTTCAAAAAGATTCAAAATATGAGCGATTGTCTAGCAGTTTTGGTTATAGGAGCATCAGGAGGTATTCAACAATACAGAACAATAGCAAATGGGATGGACAATTACTAGAAGCAAGAAGTAATTGGATTCATGGTCTTTTTTGCAAGAAATAAGAAAATATTGAAGTTGGAGTCATAAACACATATGCTCCAAATATAGTTACTCTATATGATAGATGGTCGAAGGACCTTAGTTTATTTATGTCAAAATCAACAATGATTGATAATTGTAACCTATTGATTCTATGGTGAGGTGAGGAGAGGGAGGGGGACTTCAACATAGTGATATCTCTTTTAGAAACAAAGGGTAGCATTCCTAAATGGTCTAGATCAATAGAGGATTTTGCTTCCTTTATCTATTCAAATGGCCTTCAGGATTTTATTCCTTCAAGCTTTCAGTATACATGGGATAGTAGCCATTATGGGCAAACTTGTATTGCAAAAATATCGGACACATTTTTATCATCTAATACATGGTTGCAAATAGAATTTACAATTTCTTTAGATATTTTATCACAAGCAAGATCAACTTTGAAGCCAGTTCTCTTGAGATGTGATCTACTCAATAATTGTCATCCAAAGCCATTTCACTTTCAATGTGTGTGGCTCCAAGACTCTAATTTCTTCCAAATGGTTATGTTATGGTGAGATAAAACAAGGTTGAAGAATCATGCATGTACAGATTTGTTCAAAAGATGAAATATCCAAAAGGGCAAATGAAAATTTGGAATGTCAATCTTTTGATAACATATTTAAAAAAAAAAATTAAATCCAATCCCAATAAGAGAGGGTGGAAAGAGCTCCGCTAGGGTTTTCGCATATCAGGTGCAAGCTTAGGGTTAGTAGTGTGGGCCACTACCATGGCGCTTCCAACCATGGTAGTGGCCATGGTTCTCTGAGTCTGAATACTTTAGCTTACAACAGCGGTAATGGGAAGTAGTGGTGGATCAATTATTTTGTTTTCTTTCATGGACGATATTTTTGTTTGGTAGAGTTATAGTTGTGTCGACATCTGAGGGACGAATCTCATTGGTGGTCCAAGGACTTTTTTGTGCTCTTCAACCGACACAGCATGTGATGTCTAAATACTTTAGCTTACGATGGTGGTAATAGGAATAAGTAGTGGATCAGTTATTTTGTTTTCTTTCGTGGATGGCATTTTGTTTGGTAGAGTTCTAGCCTAGGTAGTGGACGGCTTGTGTCAACATCTCGGGGACGAATCTCCTTGGTGATCCAAGGACTTTTTTGTGCTCTTCAACTGACACAGCATGTGATGGTTACTCGACGTGGTGTGGCGGTGATCCAATGATGTGTGGGTTTCTCTATAGGCTCTTGATTCCAATGGGTGGAGCTGCATTCATGGGTCGCTGCCATCGTTGTCACATGGTAGCCGACTTCCATTTTGGTTTCCTGAGCAATGACTTGCAAGGGGTGCAATTGTGGGTGATTTTCGCAATTGTTGTGACCCTATTTTAATTGTGGGTTTGTTTTCCCCACTATTGCCTATTTGCTTTTTCTGCCAGTGGCTTTGCTAGGGTTTACATGTATCGAGTGTAGGCTTAGGGTTAGTAGTGTGGGCCAGGCATTGTTCTCTAAATACTTTAGCTCATGGCAATGGCAATGGGAAGAAGTGGTGATGGGTCGGTTTTTTGTTTTCATTCACGAGCAGCATTTTTGCTTGGTAGATTTCTAGCCTAGGACAAACAGCTTGTATCGACGTCTGAAGGACGGATCTCCTTAGTGGCCCGAGGACTTTTTTGTGCTCTTCAGTTAATGTTGCATGTGAGGGCCGCTCGACATGGTGCGATGGTGATTCAACAATGCATGGGTTTCTCTATAGGCTCCTGAGTCCAATGGTGGAGTTGCATTGATGGATCGCTACCATTGTTGTTGCATGGCAGCCAACTTCCATTCCGATTTCCTGAGCGATGACTTGTGGGGAGCACGATTGTGGATGTTTTCGCAATTGTTGTGGCCCTATTTTGATTGTAATTTTGTTTTCCCCACTGTTACCTGTCTGTTTTTTGTATTCTTCCAGCTACAATGGCTACGGGAGTTATGCACAGTCTACTCCCTTTTGACATTTGTTTTCTTTTGATAGAAGTCATGGTTTAGGACACTTTTTGTGTTCTTTGAAGTTTTAATGGGGCTGATTAGTAAGGCCTATATGAGGGTGTAAAATACCTATCTCATTGTAATATTTTTTCAAATATTGAAATGAAAGTTATTGATTTTTTTCGACAAAAAAAAATTTAAGGGTGGAAATCAACGAAATGGAACAAGATACTTATGTGCAAGGAAAATAATTACTTTTTAATTGTATGTATAACAAAAGAAAGAGTTATATAGGGCCAAAAACCCATGGGGAGATGGCTTAATAAAGGGGAGAGTAATACCAATTTTTTCCACGCTACTACCAAGAAAGATTTTTCTTTTTGTCATATTAAAAAATTTTCAACTCTAGATGGAAGAAGTATTGAGGAAGAAGAAGAGATTAAGAATGAAGCAATCGGTTATTTCTAAGATATCTATCGAGTTAGGCAAGATAAGGAGGCTCAAGTTAAGCTTTTGTAAAAAAAAATTGTAAGCTTTTGTTTTGATCTACATTCTTCTGGTTGTTCTAGTTTGTTTGCTCTCTACATGCCTTCCAGCCTTTTAATCTCTATATTATATAAAATAATATTAAAACTTTTTTATCCAAGAGCGAGTAGGAGGAAGCGTGAGCAAGAAGTAGAAAGAAAAGTGCAATCAAGGAACAAGTGTCATTTCTTGTTCCAAATCTTAGGAAAAAATTTAAAAGGATTAATGTAAAGAAATTCTAGGTAACATGGCAAGAAAGTCATTTTTTTAGGTCTTTACTGAAATTAAGGATGGCCTAGTTGGAAGTGAGGATGCCTTAGTTGGAAGTATGGCTGCCCTAGTTAGTGATAAGAGGAAGAGCAAATCTATGGCAAACCCTGTCCAAGTAGCAAATACTACACCAAAAGTGATTATCAAGTATGAGATGATTGAGCATGATATAATGGTTTTTAAAACTAGAGGGTTAATATGTAAGTTCCATGGATACTAGCCAAGTTTTTATGAGATTCAAAATTGGATCAAGTGGAAGTGGGGATTGAATTCAAATTACTCTATGACTTTTCTTCCAAAAGGATTTTTTCTAATTATTTTCTCCAGTTTAGAAATAAAGGATAAAATAATGGATGGAGGCCCTTGGTTTAGCAGCAAAAATGCATTATTTAAGACCTTGGAATGAAAAATCATTTATGGAGATAGAGACTATTAAAAGGCTTCCGGTATGGATTAGGTTTTTTGGATTTCCTTATCAACTTATCAATAAGGAGGTTTTGAAGAATATAGGCAATACTCTAGGTGAATTCATCCAGGAGGGAGAGAAGGCATGTTGTACACACATGAATATGCGTCGCCATGGATATTTCAAAACCTTTACCACAGTCCATTAGGATTAAATTTGAATTAAGAGAATGGGATCAACAAGTGGATTATGAAAACAATGCATTTCAATGTCGCAAATGTCATAAAACTAGGCACATGGCAAGAGACTACAAAGTAAAAATGATGGAGAAAGAGATGGAATTTTTTGGGCATGAGGGTAGCTTCAATATGAAACAAGGAGATCATATCATAGGAGAAGCTAGGTCAAATCAAGGATTTTCCACTCAAAAAGTGGCAAGAAAAACACCTCTACATCATCGGATGGCAAAGGCCCTTACAGTTCACTCGAATCAACCATTAGAAGAAAAAAATGATATGAGGAATGATACAAGTTCAAATATAAAAGGAGCTAAAGGTGCAAAGGAAGAAGGGAAGGCAAATTTTAAAGCAAAGGAAGACAGGGAGGTGAATTTTGGAGCAAATGAGGTGAAGGAGGTCAAGCTTAATCCAAGTAAATCATTTTTTTTTCCTCAAGTAGCATAAAATATTCGTTGCACTTTAGGGTTTCAAGAGCAATACAATAAAGAAAATCATATAGAGGATATCCAAGGAAATTTAGGGTTTCCAGGCCAACATAAGAAAGTAATGACTATGGAGGATCATTTGTGCACTTTAGGGTTTTTAGGGCAACATAAAGAAGAAAATGCTAATGAGGTTATTCCTTGCACTTTAGATTCTTTAGGGCAACATAAATATTTAGAAGATAAGTCTCATTATCAACAATATGAAAAAATAGAAAAGATTGATGAAGATGAGAGTGTTGGTGGGAATGGAAAAATGAGAGAAAGGCCATCAAAGCAGGAACAAAGAGAAAAAAAAATCAAAAGGATATTGATCTGGAAAGCCAAATAAAAATATCACAGGTGTTAACAAGAAGTGGGGCTAAGCCCACTAATAATAATAAAAAGTGTTGATCACGAAAATGATATCATGGAATATTAGGGATATGAATAAGACCCCTAAAAAAAGAGTTATTAAGGAATTAATAGTTTGTTATAGTCTTGAGTTTATTTTAATACAAGAAACAAAATTAAATAGTGAGGAATGTAAGGATGCTTTTAAGAAGATTTGGAAGATGGGTGATTCTCTAGTAGTTTCTTCTACAAGAGGCAGTATTGCAATAACATGGGACAAATACAAATAGGATGGGCAATTATTAGAAGCAAAGAGTAATAAGGTTGCCGGATTATTTTACAGGAAAGAGGAAAACAACGAAGTTAGGGTTATAAATGTATATGCTCCAACTATAGTTACTCCTCGTGAAAGATATTAGAAGATCCTTAGCATATTTTTGTCAAAGACAATGATCACTCATTGTGATCTATGGATTCTTGGGGGTGATTTTTACATTCTTCTATCTCTTTGGAAAAGAATGGTGGTATTACAGGATGGTCTAAATCAATGCAATATTTTGCTTCATTTGTCAATTCAAATGACCTTTAGGATGTTAATCCTTCAATTTTTCAATATATATGGGATAATAGACGCATTGGGCAAACTCATATACCAAAAAGATTGGATAGAATCTTGTTATCCAATAAATAGTTGCAAACAAAGTATACAGTCTCTTCAAATATTTAATTGTGAGGAGGATCAGATCACAAACCTATTCTTTTGACTTGTGATTTACCTAATAATGGTCATCCAAAGTCAATTTGCTTCCATTCTATGTGGCTCCAAGAACCTGATTTTTCCAGATGGTTATGTTATGGTGAGATGAATCAAAATTTGAAGGATCATGTATGTACATGTTTGTTCAAAAGATGAAATATATAAAGGAGCAAATGAAGATTTGGAATGCCACATATTTCGTTAACATTTTTAAAGAAAAGAAAGAAATTGAATCCAAGCTCAAAAATTTACAAGAAATAGTAGAAATTAATGGAATGGATCAAGATTCTTATGTGAAATAAAAACAATTATTTTTTTATTATCATAATACATTGAAAAAGGAGGAGTCATATTGGTTCCAAAAATCTAGAGAGAAATGGCTCAAGGAAGGAGATAGAAATACAAAAAAAATCATGCTACAGCAAAAACAAATTTTTCTTTTCATCACATCAAAAATATTTTAACTCCAGATGGAAGAAATATTGAGGATGAAGAAGATATAAGGAAGGAAGCAATTAATTATTTCAAAAATATTTTGTCAGATTCTAGGCAAGATAAGGAGGCACAAGATAAGTTTTTGCAAAATATTCCATCAATTATCACACAGGGACAAAATGAAAGCTTGATGAAGAAGATATCTATAGAGGAGCTCCATGAAGCAGTTTTCTCTTTCCATCCTAACAAGGCACCTAGCCCCAATGGATTTCCTACAATTTTCTTTCAAAAAGTTTGGGATTTATTGAAGAGTGATATGTTAGTTGTAGTTGAAGAGACCCGGAAAAGGAAGGCTATAATTAGTGAGATCAATGCAAAATTTATTACGTTGGTTCTCAAGAAAGGTGAGACAAAATATTTTGATAATTTTCGTCCAATAAGCCTTTGTAATATGATTTATAATATCATTTCAAAAACTATGGCAAACAGGTTAAAGGGCATTCTAGGATGTGTTATCTCAAAGGAACAAGATGGTTTTGTTCATGGTAAACAAATTCTTGACTGGATATTTATTGCATAGGAGGCCATACATTCTCTTCATTCCATGAAAAAAACAGGTATGCTTATGAAATTAGATATAAACAAAGCATATGATAAGGTTTCCTAGAATTTTCTACATGATATTCTCAAAAAGTTTGGCTTTGATTATAGTTGATGTGAATGGATTCAATGTTGTTATAGCACTGCAAAATTTTCTATTTTGATCAATGGTTCTCCTGTTGGTTACTTCAAGTCATCTTGTGGACTTCGTCAAGGTGATCCACTATCTCCTTATCTATTCATTATTCTTGGAGAAGCATTAGGGAGAGTTTTCTCAAAGGCAAAAATGGAAGGAAAAATCAAATGTATTCAAGTTGCAAAAAATGGCTCCTCTAAATCTCATCTCCAATTTGTTGATGATACTTTTCTTTTGGGCCATCCCTCAGTCGGTGAGGCCATGGAGTTTAAATCAATATTATCATGCTATGAGAAGACTTCTAGACATTTAGTTAATACTAAAAAAGCTAAAAAAAATTCATTGATATTGCCCTAGATTTACAACAAATTATCGTGACTATTTTAGGGTTTAAAATTGAAAATTTTCCATCAACCTACTTGGGTATTCCTTTGTCTCATAAAGGAAATAAAATGGAGCTTTGGATCTCTTTTTTGGATAGAATGAAAGCTTGTTTGGCAGGTTGGAAAGGTAAGTTCTTAATCATGGCAAGAAGGCTACAACTCATAAAGACTACATTGCAATCCATCACTATTTATATGATGTCACTTTCAAGATTGCCAACAAGTATAGCATCAAAAATTGATAAAATTCAAAGACACTTTCTATGGAAAGATTGTGAGGAAAAATTTAGGTTTCCTCTTTGTAAGTAAGATTCTTATAGGAGAGAATCTACAAAGAAGAGGATATTATGGACCTTTTAGATGTGCCTTGTGTAAGAAATATTTAGAAACATCAAACCATTTCCTTCTTTATTGTCCCTTTGCTCACACCATTTGGGGTTACTTTTTCAAAAATATGAAATTATATTGGGTAGCTCCATCAACATTGAAAGAGTTGATAAAATGTTGGATTAATTGTTTCAAAGCTACATGTATTCTGTGGAGGATTGGTCCAGCCATTATTTGTTGGAATTTATGGTTTGAAAGAAATAACAGAATTTTTAAAAATAAATCTCAAAATCGTGCCTAAGTTTGGAACCGTATTATTGCCTCTCTTGCAAAATGCCTACAAATATGGTGCTCATCATGGAAAGTCTCAAGTGTATAAAAATAGGTGCTAATAACTTGGCTGTAGGATTTGAACATACATGGAAGAGTCATCTTTGATAATGGAATTAAAACAGAGGATCTACTTTGATCTAGGGTAAAATGGAAATGTTCAAAATTTGGGTTAACCACAATTAATTTTGATGGTGCTTCTAAAGAAAATCCGGGAAAAGCAGGTGGAGGTGGTGTTTTTAGAAATAATGAAGGCAAATTTCTACTCACTTATTTAGAATCATATGGAACTTCAACTAACAACTATGCAAAGGCTAGGGAACTTCTTACAAGGATTAAAATTGTAATAGAAAAATGATGGAAATATATTTCAATTGAGGGGGATTCACAAATTATCATCAATGCTATTAACAAAAATGGATATGGAGACTAGATAAAAAATAATATTGTTGTTGATATTCATCACCTATTACTAGAGGCAATCTCTTGGAAGTGCAAGCATATTTATAGAGAAAGAAATCGAGTAGCAGATAATTAAGGCAATTGTGGTGTTTATCTTCATCTTGGTGAAATTCAAATTTTAGAAGGCAACTGCCCAAGTGAGATTTTATTTCTTAATCAAAATGATGTCAAGGAGCTGATTGTAGAAACACAACACTTTGAGGAATTTGACGAATATATTTAATTAAAAATTAAAAATTAAAAAAGTGATAAAAAGGCATGTTGGATATGGTTAAATTGACATAACAACAAATGTAATATTTTGGTATTTTGACGGAAATGGCCCTCAATAGAAGCCACATATAACTTATTAAAAATATATATATTAAACCTTTTTCTTTTTCAAAAAAAAAATTCTCTTCATTCCATAAAAACAAGTATGCTTGTAAAATTAGATATGAACAAAGCATATGATAGGGTTTGCTGGAGTTTTCTATATGATATTCTCAAAAACATTGGTTTTGATAAAGGTTGGTGTGAATGGATTAGATGTTGTTATAGCACTCCAAAATATTCTATTTTGATCAATATATCCCCTGCCAAATACTTTGAATCGTCCATTGACTCCACAAGGGTAGCCCACTATCTCCTTGTCTCCTCATTAATCTTGTTAACACATTAGGAAAAGCCTTCTCAAAGGCAAAAATGGAAGGCAAATCAAAAAAGTATTCAGGTTGCAACAATTGAACGCTTTGAATCTCATCCCCGATTTGTTGATGATACTTTCCTTTAGGATCATCCCTCAATTAATGAGGACCATGGACTTAAAATCAATACTATCCTGCTATGAGAAGATTGTTGAATAGTTGGATAATACGGCAAAATCCAGAATCTTTTTCATTAATAGTGCCCTAGACTTACAAAAGATTATTGTGGAGATTTTAGTGATTGAAGTTGGAAAACTGCCACAACATATCTAGGTATTCCTTTGTCTAATAAAAGAGAGGATTTTTGGGATTCAAATTTGGATAGAGTGAAATCTTGTTTGACAGGTTAGAAAGGTAAATTCTTAACCAAGGTTGGAAGGCTACAACTCACAAAGATTACATTGGAATCTATCTCCATATATATGATGTCACTTTTATAATTGCTAGCAGGTATAGCATCCAAATTTGACAAAACTCAAAGACATTTTTTTTGGTAAAGGATATAAGGAATAATTTAGGTTTCCTCTTTATAAGTGGGACAAGGATAGCAAAGGAAAGAATATTGGAGGGAGAAGCTTGTGAAATTACAAATTTACAACAAAAGGAATGTAGCAGCTTAAGGAAGATAAACAATGTCTTTAATGGAAAGTCAAGTTAGACATATCTAATTGACCTAATAGCAAACATAATATTTTAATGGGACTGGCCCCCGATAGAAGTCACATATAGCTTATAAAAAAAATTAAGCAAATAGAGTGTCGACACCTATAAATGAGCAGGCCTCCAATTATTTTTTGAATTTTATTCCTTCTCTAATTTTTGAACAAATGAACTCCAATCTTATCGCTTCGTTCAAAGAGTCTGAAATCAAAGAGGTAGTGTTTTCCATGGCCGATGAGAAGGCCCCTTGACCTGATGGATTTCCTACAGTTTTTTACCAAAAATTTTGGGGAATTGTGGGGAAGGATATATATAATGCTATGGGTAAAATTCAAAATACCCTTCATATTCCAAGCGACATCAATTCCACCTTTTTGGTTCTGATTCCTAAATTGGCAAGAGCTAATTCCTTCAATAATTTCAAGCCCATAAGTCTGTGTAATACTCTTTATAAAATATTGGCTAAAATCATAGTCAATAGAATGAAGGTCATTCTTCCTCAGATTATTGATCCCTGCCAAGGTGCTTTTGTTAAAGGGAGGCAAATCTTGGATGGTGTGATTACTATTCATGAAGTTCTTCACTCCATAGATAAAAGTGGCAGAGATGGATTGTTGTTGAAATTAGACATGAACAAGGCATATGATAGAGTATCCAAGGAATTTTTGTTTAAGGTTAAGGGTAAATCTGGCTTTCACCCTGCTTGGATAGACCTCATCAAAGGATGTTTGTACTCAGTCATGAATTTTGTCCTAATTAATGGTTCTCCAATAGGTTATTTCAAAAACCTTTGAGGCCTAAGACAAGGGGACCCACTATCTCCTTATTTGTTTCTTATTATGGCTAAAGCCTTGGGCAGAAAGCCTGCCTCCTCCTACAATCCCATAACCCACCAGCAATTTGCAGATGATACTCTTCTTGCTTTAAGATCCTCTGTTCCAGAAGCAAAAGAGATTAAGTTAATTCTATCTTCTTATGAGGCTGCCTCTTAATAGAACATAAATATCAACAAGAGCAAGGTGTTTCTTTTAATACCTCCCTTCAAAGGCAAGTAAATATTGCGAAAATATTTGAATGTTCCATTGGGAAGCTCCCTTCCATTTATCTAGGTTTACCGCTTTTCAGTGGTAGGTTACAAGCTTCTTCGTGACTTCCTGTGGTTGAGAGGGTTAGGAGAAAGTTGGCAGGATGGAAAGGTGCCCTCCTTAGCCAAGTTGGTAAGGCATAGATCGTTAAATCCACCCTCTAAAGTATCCCAGTCTTCTTTTTGTCGCTATTTAAGATGCCACAGAAAATCTAGCAAAATATTGATAGTATTCAAAAGGCCTTTCTTTGGACGGACATGGAAGAAAAACACAGATTTCCCCTAGTGGATTGGAAGCAGGTTTGTTCCAGGAAGAGCAAGGGTGGATTAGGCCTCAGGAAACTAAAACAAATGAATTTGGCCCTTATTGCAAAACAGGGTTGGAAGTTTTTCAAAATAGATGAAGTTGGATGGGTAAAGATTTTAACAACTAAATATCTTGGTAGAGATGGTAATTTCCTTGATATTCAAGCCAATCCAAAGAGCTTTGTTTTTTGGAAACACCTTCTTGATTCCAGGTTTATTATTCAAAAAGGCTTGAGATGGAAAATTGGTGATGGTAGGAAAGTTAACTTTTGGGATGATAGTTGGATTCGTAATGAGCCCTTGAATAGAGACCAACTTCTAAATTGCTTAGAGCCCTTTACTGTGCAATCCTGTGGATCTAGAGTCGCTAACTCTATTGAGGTAAGGGATAGAAAAAGGACTTGGAAGACTTTGTCTCTTATTAACCCCTCCCCCAGGCAAATTCGTGCTCTAAATTCTTTATCAAATATTCTCATAATTCATCTCCTTAATCGTAACCCGTCAGTTGATTCCCTTGTTTGGAAAGCAAATAATAAAGGCCTTTTCGGTTAAATTTGCTTACTTTCTTGAGTTTGATGAGGAAGAGGACTGGTTTCCAGCCAATAAGATATGGTTCAAACACCTCATACCTAAAGTTAATTTCTTTTTTTGGCTGGCCGCCCAGAACAAATTCCTTACTATTGAAAACCTTCACAAAAGAGGTTTGTCCATTTTAAATAGGTGTTACCTGTGTGAAGCTGCTTGGGAAAATTCTAATCATTTGTTTCTCGAGTGTCCCTTCTCCTTAAAAGTTATCCATCTTCTTCTCATAAAATTCAATGTTACCTGGGTCATGCCTAATAACATTCTCGACCTGTGTTTGCAATGGGTTGCCCCCTTCCATAATCTTTTGCTTAGAAATTGTTGGTCTTTCTGTTTGCCTCATTTTCTTTGGGGTATTTGGAATGAAAGAAACAACAGAGCCTTCAGGAATGTTAAAAAGGATCCCCTGCATGTGGAAGCTAAAATTTTCAATTCCTTGAAAGAAAATGTTTCCATAATCCTTATCAATGATGATAAATGGTCCCATTGCGAAGGTAAGCTTGCCAGCCAGTTGGGTATCCTGAATCGGGAAGGTATTTGCAGTCTAGCCACCCCCAATCCTAGAGATCTTGTCAAATGCCAGCCTTCACCTCAAGGTTGGATAAAATTGAACTTTGATGGGGTGGCTAAGGGCAACCCAGGCATCGCAAGGGCTGGAGGAATCATCAAGAATAACAAAGGGGTTATTCTTTTGGCCTTTGCTGACTTCTTAGGTGTTCAATCCAGTTTTTTTGCTGAAGCTTGGGCACTTTATCAAGGGGTCATGCTCCTGGAAAAGCTGAATGCAAAGAAGGTGGTGATCGAAGGTGACTCTCTTTTTGTCATTAATATTGCTAAAGGAAATCATTCCCCCCACTGGTCCATTATAGATTTAATAGAAGATATTTACCGTCGCACTGAGAATTTGGAAGGTGTTGAATTTAGACACACCTTTAGAGAAAGAAATAAGGAAGTTGACCTGTTGGCCAACCAGGGGGTCAATCAGAATGCTCTTCAAATCTGGATGAAGGATTTTCCTACCTTTTTAACTTAGTGTGTTCTAGTTTTGAATTCTGGTCTCTTTTAGTCCCTAGTTGATAAGGTGCTCCCTCTTGCTTTTTGTTGAAGGCATTTTCTTCCTTCTACCTATTTGTGGCTATTTTGTTGTATCCCCCTATACCTTGAGGTTGTTCTCCTCTTGATTCGCTTACTGTTCTTGTTTCTATTAAGTCTCCGATAGTAAAAGGTTAAGGGTCCTTTCAAAATCTTATGTTTTCCTACCTAACCAAAAATAATAATAATAATAATTACGCAAATAAAACAGGGCAAATTGAAACAGGTAAGCCCTCAACAAATCAACATAAACAATAGCTATATACTTACAATGATAAAAGCAATCTCGTAAAAGGCCCTTGTTAGAAAGAACAGCCGATAAAGCCAAGACAAGCAAGCCAGTGCAGAAGAACACTCTAAACTGCATCAAAGTTGCTAGCAGAAGCCTTGAAAGCATCCTCATCAATTAAGGCCAACACGAAGTCTGACAATACTTGAAGAGAATGGCCTAGTCTAAAAGAGCTTGATTGAACAATCTTACGAGGAAGTAGTGTACTCCTCCCAGCACTTGTCCTTAAATCCAAGGCTGACCAATACCTAAGAACAATCAGAATCTATTGGACGTGTAGTCCAAACACAATAACGCCCTAACCATTACAAATAGTGGTACTCTACCCACCAAAAATAATTGTTCTCTATAAAAAATAGAAAACTGATATTCAATTACTCTCTGCTGGAAAACAAGAAAAAAAATACCAAGCAAAACTTTATGGGCTAATCTCTAGTAATAGGCTGATTTTCATATTTTCCAAAAAGATCTACCAAGTTTCTCTATGAAACTTACCTAAATTTAAAATATTCTTCAAATGTTAAATTCATTATATAAATCTATATTTTTAGAGAACACTAAAACTTATTATATTTAAATTTCTAGTCTTGAAATGAAATATAGGCCAATTTAGATCTGAGGGCCTAGTCCAGTGGTTAAAACGCTGTCATGGGAGTGCGGAGACCACGGTTCCAATCCCTCAAGCCTCGTAGTACCGGGGGGTGTGTTGCGCCAACGCCGCCGGCTATGTTAAAAAGTTTACCCGACGCAACTAGAGGTTATAGTGGCAGCAAGGAGCAAGATTTGAACCCACGAAGAGGCATAGAAAATTGTAACAAGTTACCGATTCCTCTAGTATTATCAAAAAATATAGGCCACTTTTTTAAAAAAGGGAAAAACAAAAATCCACATATTTACCCCAAACAAGGTCCTCAATTCCCAATCCCCAATTATTTGTGCAAATGATGCATCAATTGCAATTGATACATCAATATTTGCCATGTGAACTGATTCTTTTGGTAGAATGTTACAAGCTACCATATAAAATCAAACCCCAATTCATCTCCATAGTGGAAAAGGCATATATCATAGTAAGAGAACTTACAACTTGGCAAAAGCTTGACACCCCCAATTTTGGAGATAATGTCACTAACATGACAAAAAAACATCAAAGAGATAATTTTATTCAAAAAAGAAAACATATATATAAAGCAAAAATTAGAGGAGGGAGTGCAAGCCAATATTGAGATCTTTAGATATGGCGAAAGAGCAATGGATTCATTTGGAGTGTATCAATGCTTCAAACCCTTACCATGAATGCGGTGAATATTGTTTCCAAAAAATTATCGAAGCAAAGGAATGCTGGGAGAAAGAAGAGACAAGAGCGAGTGTGAGCTAGGAGGGAGTGCAAAGAGAGGGAGTGCGAGCTAGGAGGAAGTGCAAGCCGAGAGCGAGTGCAAGCCGAGAGGGAGTGCGAGCCAATCTTGAGATCTTCAGATATGGCAAAAGAGCAACAGATTCGTTCGGAGTGTATCAATGCTTCAAACCCTTACCATGAATGCGACGAATATTGTTTCCAAAAAATTGTCGAAGCAAAGGAACATCGAGAGAAAGAAGAGACAGGAGTGAGTGTGAGCCAGGAGGGAGTGCAAGTTGGGAGGGAGTGCGAGCTAGGAGGAAGTGTGAGTCGAGAGCAAGTGCGAGCTAAGAGGGAGTGCAAGCCAAGAGGGAGTGCAAGCCAGGAGCGATCCCCAACCCCAACCCCACTAGTTAGTTTGGAAGGAAAGTCATATTTGAAAGCCCTAATGGGAAGTGAGGATGCCCTAGCTGGAAGTATGGATGCCCAAGTTGAAGATAAGTGGAAGAGCAAATATATGGAAAGTTCGATCCAAGTAGCAGATGTTGCACTAGAAGTGACCATCAAGGATGAGATGATTGAGCATGATATAATGGTTTTGAAAAGCAAGGGGTTAATATGTAAGTTCCATAGATCCTGGCCAGGGTTTTTGGAGATTCAAGATTGGATCAAGTGGAAGTGGGGATTGAATTCAAATTACTCTATGAGTTTTCTTCCTAAAGGTTTTTTCCTTGTCATCTTTTCTAATTCAAAAATCAGGGATAAAATATTGAGTGGTGGCCCATGGTTTAGAGGGAGAGATACCCTTTATTTAAGACCATGGAATGAAATTTTTCTATTGAGACAGAAACTATTAAGAAGCTTCCAATTTGGGTTAGGCTTTTTGGACTTCCATATCAGCTTATCAATAAGGATGTTTTGAAGAATATTGGAAATACCCTAGGAGAATTCATCAAGGAAGGACTAACTATTAAGGAGCGGAAGCATGCTATATATACCAGAATATGTGTTGCTATGGATATTTCAAAACCTTTGCCACAATCCATTAAGATTAAATCTGAATCAAGAGAATGGGATCAACAAGTGGATTATGAAAACATCGCATTTCGTTGCCGCAATTGTTATGAGACTGGCCACTTGGCAAGAGTTTGCAAAGTGAAAACTATGAAGAAAGAGACAAAAAATTTTGGTCATAAGAAAAACTTCAAGGCGAAGCAAGGAAATCATACATTAATAGAAGGTAGATCAGATCAAGGATATTCCACTCCTAAAGAAGGGGCAAAGAAAGCCTATCTACAACATCTTATGGAAAAGGCCACCATAACTCACTTGGATCAACAGTTAGAAGAAACAAAGAAGGATATAAGGGATGAGAAAGTACAATATGTAAGTTCAAGTTCAGAAGGAATTAAAGGTGCAAAGGTAAATGTGGAGGAAAATCCAAACACAAAGACGACAGAAGAGGTCAAGATCTTTCCAGGTAAATCATCTTCATTTTCCTCAAGTAGTATAGAATCCTCTCCTGGTAATAAAAGTGAAAGTGGTATAGAGGTTATCCCTTGCACTTTAGGGTTTCAAGAGCAGCATAATAAAGAAATGAGGATGGAGGAAGTCTGTAACAATTTAGGGGTTTTTAGGGCAGAATAAGAAGGTAATTGCTTTGGAAGAGCGTCCTTGCACTTTAGGGTTTCCAGGGCAATATAAAGAAGAATGTGCTTTTGAGGTTATTCCTTGCTCTACAAATCCTGCACAACAAGACAAACCTATAGATGATAAGTCTTACTTTGAGCAGTGTGAGAAGATTGAAGAGATGGATGAAGATGAAAGTATTGGTGGAAATGAAAAAAAAGAGGAAGACCCAAGAAGCAAAAACAAAGAGAAAAAGAAACCCAAAGGGATATTGATATGGGAAAACAAAAGCAAATATCGCAAGTGTTAACAAGAAGTGGGGCTAAACCCACAAATAAAAACAAAAAATAACAATGAAAATAATATCTTGGAATATTAGGGGCATGAATAAGAACCCTAAAAAAAGGTATTAAGAAACTCTCAGATTGTTATAGACAATATATTTATATTTATAGATATGAAAAATGGGCAGCAAATATTTTAGCCATTCATGGTGTTGAATTTTATCTTGACAAAATTTCAATTTCGGAAGGCATCTGTATGAAATGATAAAAAGGAGTTGATTGTAGAAACTTAGCAGTGAGGAAGATGGCAAATCTCTTTGATAAGAAAGGCAGATGAAGAATATTTTTGATAGAAAGGCAGGTTGGATATGATTTAATTAATTTGATAGAAATGTAATGAGAGCAATGTAATGTTTTGTTTTTGTAATGGGAGTGGCCCCCAATAGAAGCCACACATAGCTTATTCAAAAAAAAAAAAACTAGAGAACCCGGAAGTAGTTTTTCTATTAAATTTTCATAAAAGAGTTCAGTTATAATTAATGATCATCAAAAACTAATAAATACAACATACTCAAGCAGTTTTAAACTGATTTATGCTTCCCCTTCCTTGTCCTCAAACAGGATTTATTTAGAATCTAAAATTTAAAAATATTTAATAAAAAAATTATTTTCTCCCGAATATATTTGGATCAAGTTGGCATCATTTTTTCATATTGTGCATATTTTTGTCTTTGATTCAGATGCTAATGATAGCAAGAAAATTAAAGGTCTTGTAATTGTCTTTTTTTAGTATTTTGTAGTAGAGCTTGTTTATTCTAGTATCATTGACGAACATAACGTCTTGTATACCCTGAAGGATTTGTTGTTGTTTATGTTTCTACTTTTTGTTTTAATGAACAACTACATGCTGTTTTTTATTCAATTCAATTGAAAGTCTTGTAAACCCGAAGACAGTTGACCTAAGTGGCAATATTTTGTAGTCGTTGCTAGAATCTATAGGACTTCTAAAAAACTCAAGTATTTGAACATTTCAGGAAACAAATTAAAAGAATTGACAAAGAGAAGGTCAATGTGCAGGTAATCTAGAGTCTAGACTATGGTTGGCCTTTGAAATTTTTCAATCACAAGCAGCAGAAGGGAGAAAAAAAATGCAAAAATGGGGTTCTTTCCTATTATTCCCGTTTTCCACGCTTTGGCCATTTGTGTGCAAATTCTACCAAGATTTTGGCGATTTTCTCAGCGATTTCTCTGCTAATTCTTGGCTCAGAGAAGATGGTCCTTTTTTCCCGCCAATCCTATTTTCTCATGAGAAAAATGAGATCGCAATTTCTCAGTAATTTTTCCTTCTACAACATATAGAATTTCAGAAAGCGAAAAAAAGACCCAATAACATCCTAAGCCATTACCAAAATTTAATAGCAATCTAGCTGGTGAAAATCATACGATCCTGTGTAACACAATTGTACGTATAATTCACCATCATCACAGAATGCAAACCGGCAAGGAAAACTTTACAGGGCAATTCATTTTACAAAATTGTTTGATACAATTTGTAAACTGGACAAGCTATAGTTCAAATATCTACTACTCAAAATTTATTTCGTCCAAAATAAGATTCACCATGTGAGTCTATAGCCTGAGTGGGCCTATGGTGAAGGTTTCAGTAATCCTGATAAGAAGAGTCCAAGATTTGAAGATGAAGGAGGTAGGGTATGTATGCCAGTAGACAGATAACTCAGCACGAATGACTCCTCCCACATATAATAGACCCAAAGGAATCCAAAGTGGTCCGATATAATGGACCTTAAGTGTTACTTAACTAAATAAAGACTATGCAATCTCTATGTTAACTTTCTCAAATAAAGAATCTAATACTATACAGTCGATAGAATGTCACGAACTATCAAGTCAGACAAAAAGAGCATATTTCAGTAAAAGAATGTGCGTGTGCGTATTTATGAGCGTGTGTGAGAGGTTGGTGAAGGAAAAACCTTTGGTAGGGCCTTGCAAATTTGTTAATATCGCAAGGACCTGCGGGAGGTCCTTCGGACTCTAGCGCTGCCTCCTGAACAGGATCAAAATTCTCATTGTTCAGAACTGATCGAAAACCATTGTCACTGCATGATGAAGCCCCTTCTTTAATCTCTTCTTCGGGTGAAAATACTTGAGATTCCTCACTCTGAGCATCTAAATTTCTTTGAATGTCCGTACAATAGCCAGCACCATTTTCATTAAACTCAGCTGAACATATCTGTTCACCCCTCAGGAGAAGAGAAGCATCCAGTTCTTCCCCCGTTGGGCTGCTTGTAAATTCGTAAATGTGCTCCTCAATTTCCTGTGGGGGCAAACCAGATATATTTTTTTTAGGACTTGTCATGTTTCTGTGTTCTATTTCCTCTGCATTCCGTTGAATGGAACCCCCAATACAGTCACCGGAAGCAAGACTATCCAATTCAGCACAGGAATTAAATGGGAAGTCATTTTCAAACTCATCTCCATCACGGTGCTGGTGATGACTATGACTGTAGGAAGACCCTGCCACTGCATCACCTCGTAAAAAATCCATCACAAACAAGAGAACCTTCGCTGTTTCTGTTTTTTCGTTCCGACACAATGGATAGGATTGGATTGCCCCTACTTTTGCTAGCAGTTTTCCATGATACTCAACTGATCGAATACTTGCTGTTTGTGGCTTTCCATGAATTAAAGAGGTCAATTCTGATGAGTGTTTTGATTGCTGCGAGAGGTGGAGAGACCAAATGCCCGTTTTGCCCGATTTCAATTCAAACCCGAAATAAAATGGTCCTTTTTTTGCGGTGCTGACATCCAAAGAGAACGGCCACAAAAAAGAGAAGCAGAGCAAATAAAAGGGCGGGAAGAGAAACACTGTGAATTTAGCGTATAAAGGAATTGGCACCACAAACGCCAACATATCACATCGCTATTAAACCCTTTTTATTTCGATCCTTCCTTCCGGCTTCCTGTTTTGGTTATGAGCAAAGAAGTAGATTATTAAGAGGAGTTTTTATGGGTTAAATTTTGGGTTGATTAATTACTTTAAAAAAAATATGGTTGTAATTAATTTTTTTATATAATTAAAAAAAAACAAAAACAAAAAATCATCCAGTTTATACTTTGTACATTTCAATCTGTCAATAAATTACATAAAATGTTTTTCGCTTTGGTTATGAGCAAAGAAGTAGTTTATTAAGAGCAGTTTTTATGGTTTAAATTTTGCGCTGGTTAATTACTAAAATAACTAACTCCTGTATAATTAAAAAAAACAAAAAATCATCCAGTTTATACTTTGTACATCTCAATCTATCAATAAATTACATAAAACGTCTTGGGCTTTGGTTATGAGCAAAGAAGTAGTTTATTAAGAGCAATTTCTAGGATTTGAATTTTGCATTGGTTAATTACTAAAAATAATGGTTGTAACCAACTTTCCTATATAATCAAAAAAAAATCAAAACAAAAAAATAAAAACAAAATTAATAGGTTTAATAAGTTTTAATTTTTAATAATTATATTTACATTATTTAACAATATTTTAATTTATATAACCTTAATCTTCATAAAATATATAATTAATTTAACCAATACCATTTAATTAATTATACCAATATATTATTGCTAGTTTTTTATTTTTTATTTTATATATCTTTTTATTTTTCTTAGTTTTCACTATTATACCCCTATTATCAAAGAGCTACTAAGTGTGCAATCTATATTTAGTGCAATAATTTACATATTCTCAATTAAGATATATATAAGACTTAGAACTTTAAATTGGTGAAATAGCTTTTTTTTTTTTAATATGATTTTATTAAATTAAATAAAACTTTTGGTATTATAACAATTTTTTTAGAATTATATTTGTATTTTAAGTAAGATTTGAATTTAGGTTTCTTTTTGGGTGGCAAAATTTGGCACCAGGTTTTGTGAAAAGAAGGCCGACCAGAACTTATTGGAAGAACTTTCAGGGAAAGACGAGGCAGTGCACATGAAAATAGCAGAATTTGCTAATCAAGATAAGTGTAACCCCATGGAGGAAGAGGTGAACCACCAAGATCAGTGTAACCCCAAAGCAGGGAAAAAATAATCTACTAATCAAGAAGCTAAGAGCACGGAATCATCTCCACTGTTAGAAAGACCAGTTAACCTGGAAAGCCCGATTGTTACCCCAAAGACCAAGACTGACCTATCCAAGATGGTTACTAGAAGCCAAGTGAATCCCAAGGAACCCCAGCCTAGAGCGGATGTATGGGGATATGGCTCGGTAGGAAGAGGGAAACCTAGCAATGCTGCCTTAAGGCAGAAAGAAGCAGAGCGAGGAGTGGTTGATGGCACTCAAGCAGTATTGCTCTTTGGGGCGAAGGCTCGGGGATCCAAAGCCCATAAATGAAGATTCTTTGTTGGAATATTTGCGGGAGTAATCCTACAAAAATAAGAGCTTTGTATGCTCTTAGACAAGAACACAAACCGGATATGATTTTACTGCAAGAAACTAAAATGGAGGAGAGTAGAGTTATTCCTTTTAAGAATAGGACTTGGCGAGAAGCTGAAGTAGTAGGCCAAGAGGCCATTGGAACAACAGGAGGGTTGCTGGTTATGTGGAACAAGAATGTGATTGATAGTAGAGTGATTATGATGTCTAGTTGGTTTATTTGTCTCTTATGTGTGGATAAAACCACGCAGGAAGAGTGGATCTTAACGAATGTATATGCTCCAGTTAGACAGGGATTGAGAAGGGTTCTTTGGAGTCAGCTAGCTAAATTGAGGGAGACGGTCCCCAACTACCCTTGGATTGTGGTGGGGGATTTCAATTGCTACCTTAATCCTACAGATAAATTAGGGGGCTCTCAAAGAATAACTACTGATATCTACGAGTTTAGAGATTTTGTTGAGCAACATGAGTTGATGGATGTGGACCTGCGTAGATTCTCCTATACATGGTCTAACAAAATATTGAAGGAAAACCAAATTCAGATCAGATTAGATAGGTTTCTTCTTTCTCAAGAATGCCTGGAGAGGTTAGGGGACTCTTCATTAACGGCACTCCCAAGAATCGGGTCTGATCACAACCCAATTATGTGGGAAACAGGGGAGGACTCTAAGAAAATATACATCAGACCCTTTCGATTCGAACTTATGTGGTTCCAACATCAAGATCTCAAGGATCTAGTTGCCCAATGGTGGGACAAAAAGTATAATGGTTCGAAACTGGCCCAAGTGGCATGTAAACTAAGGAATGTGAAGGCTAACATTAGAGAGTGGAACAAAACTTCCTTTGGCAATATTTTTGTTAAAAAGGCAGAACTAAAAGACAAGATCAATGAACTACAGGAGAAGCTAAAGTCAGAGCAGCTTACAGAGGATCTGAGAAACCAGGAGAGGGAGTTGTTAGTCAAATACCACACGATGCTAGGATTTGAAGAAACCTTTTGGAGGCAAAAATCCAGACTGCGTTGGTTAAAGGAGGGTGACAGAAATACAAAGTTCTTCCATGTCTCTACTCTTCGCCACAAGAGTACTAACAAAATTAAGGAGATCAAGATGGTCGATGGGTCTAACACCAAATATATGGAAGACATAAGGAGGGAAGCGATTGAGTACTTTAAATCGTTGCTAGAAGATGTAAATCCGACTATTGAAGAAGAGGACTCTCTGTTGGCAGCCATTCCACCCCTCGTAACTGAGAATCTTAATGGATTCTTACTTAGTCCTTTCACAAAGGAGGAAATCAAGAAGGTGGTTTTTGACATGGATGGTAACAGCTCCCCAAGACCGGATGGCTTCCTCGCAGCTTTCTTCCGAAGTTTTGGGATATCCTAGGCAATGATGTAGTGGAAGCTATAATTGAGGCTCAAAAGGACATGGAAATCCTAGAAGGAGTTAATGCTACATTTTTAGTCCTCATCCCTAAACTAGTGGGAGCAATGGAATTTTCTAGTTTTCGCCCTATCAGTTTATGTAACACTCTGATGAAGATTCTCACAAAAACAATCGCCAATAGGCTAAAGGTTATCCTTCCTTTCATCATTGATATGAACCAAGGAGGCTTTGTGAAAGGGCGACAAATACTGGATGGTATCATCACAATTCATGAGGTTATTCATTCAATGGTGGCTAGTAAGGAAGCAGGTATGTTACTAAAGCTTGATATGAATAAAGCCTACGACCGGGTCTCATGGCGGTTCCTCACCAAGATTTTGGGTAAGTTTGGTTTCTGTCCCTAGTGGATTAAGTTGATTTTTAGTTGTATCTCTACTACAAGATTTTTTGTCATGGTGAATGGGTCACCCTCCGGTTACTTTAAGAGTGAAAGGGGGTTGCGACAAGGAGATCCTTTGTCTCCATACTTGTTTATTATTTTAGCGAAAGCATTGGGTAGGAACATTTCAGCAATGATGGCAGATGGTCGATTGGAAGGTTTCAAACCAGCCTCAACAGCAGAGCCAGTGTCTCACCAACAGTTTGTGGATGATACAATCATTGTGTCCAAAGCCTCGGTGCCTCAGGCTAGGAAGCTCAAGAGAATTCTAACCAAGTATGAGACAGAAGCAGACAAGACATAAACTATAAGAAGAGTAGCATCTATTTCTTTAACACGCCTGGTGGGAGGGAGGAAAGAATAGCTAACCTCTTCGGTTGTGGAAAGGAGCTTCTACCAAAAACTTATCTAGGCATGCCTATGTTCGAAGGAAGAATGAAGGCTACATTGTGGAACTCAGTCATTGACAGGATCTCCAAAAAGTTAGCAGGGTGGAAGGGCAGCCTTCTCAGCTCCGCAGGAAAAGCCTTATTAGTTCAAACTACTTTATAGAGCATTCCAATTTACTGCATGTCTCTATTTAGAATGCCTGCAAAGGTCCGAGCTACATTGGAGCAAATTCAACGCAACTTCTTGTGGTCAGGTTCAGAGGAGAGAAAGAGAATTTCGTTGGTAGCATGGAATCAGGTGTGTGCAAGCAAGGATCAGGGGGGCCTGGGGCTAAAGAGAATGAAAGAAATGAATCAAGCTCTGATTGGCAAACAGGTATGGAGATTTATCAATAATGATCAATTGGGATGGGTAAAACTTCTTAAGGCAAAATATATCAAAAATAATCAGGACTTCCTAAAAGCTGATAATCTCCCTAGAGGATCCTATTTCTGGAATTGTTTGCTCGAATGTCGGGAGGTAGTCAGGAAAGGCATCAGATGGAGAATTGGTAATGGAAGACAAGTGGACTTTTGGCAAGACCCGTGGTTGGAAGAGGCCCCTCTGAAAGATAACTTAGACCTTCAGGTCCTCCAACATAAACTTTCGAAGGAAATGGGAGGAAAAGTAGGGGATTTTATTGTTGTAGCACAAGAAACTTCCTCTTGGAAGAAAATCACAGTTCATAATCTGTCAGAGCAAGAGAAGGTGGCCCTAACCAAACTCAATGATGCTTTAAGGGTGTTCCCGATCATTCCTGGGGAAGGAAGAGACAAGGCGATTTGGGGCAAAACTACAAGTGGGATCTATTCAATAAAAACTGCCTATAAGTTAATCCACTCAGGATTCAATGGCTGGACTCCGACTTCTATTATTTGGTTAAATAATTTAACCCCAAAAATAGCTTTCTTCTTTTGGTTGGCAGTTCAAAATAAGATTCTGACAACAGATAATCTGCAAAGGAGAGGTTTCCAATTCATCAATCGATGTATCTTGTGTGAGAAAGCGATAGAATCTGTAAGTCATATATTTCTAACTTGTGAATTTTCTTGTACAGTCTTCCAAATGATCCTGTCCAAATTTCATATAGATTGGGTCTCGTCCAAATAGCATGTCTGACTTCTGCATACAATGGGCTTCCCCCTTTCCGGCGAAACTTTTGACTTGGCTCTGGAAGCTCAGCTTACCCCATTTTTTATGGGGGATATGGAATGAGAGAAATAAGAGAGTATTTAAAGGACGTAAGAAAGATCCCAGGTTATGTGGTAATAAAATAATCAGAGCTTTGAAAGAAAACTGGAAAACTTTCTTCTTCAAAAATGAGACCATGTCTCTAAGGGAAAGGAGGATTTTGCGAAACTGGGGAGAGGAACTTCCAGACCTAGACATTACAACCAACCCACAGGATGGTGTCAAGTGGATACCCCCCACACAAAAGTGGGTTAAGTTTAATTTTGACGGGGCAGCTAAAGGAAATCCGGGGGCTGCAGGAGTAGGAGGAGTTCTGAGAAATGAGGAAGGAAAAGTGGTCCTTGCCTTTGCAGAGCCTTTGGGAACTCAAACAAATCATTTTGCAGAAGCCCGAGCCTGCATGCAGGCAATGAGAATTGCCAGACTTGAGGGTTATAAGGAAGTTATCTTTGAAGGGGATTCACTTAATATAATCAAGGCAATTAAGGAGGATAAAGACCCCAGCTGGACCATCTTGGAGCTTATCCTAGAAGCAAAGATTCATAAATCTCATTTGGTTAATGCCCGAATCCAACACACCTTCAGAGAAGGGAACCAGGTGATGGATCTAATGGCAAATATTACAGTTTTTGTTGGGGAGATGCAAATTTGGAAGGATAACTTCCCTCAAGAACTATTGGTGTTGGCTTCTAGAGAAGAGCTAAGATCAAACCTGTTAGAGCATCAGGAGATCATAGGGGTTGATGATGAGTAATCTGACAGATGGAATTAGGCAGAAAAGGCATCCCATTTATCGGGGCCTGGGAGGTGACAAGTGTACAATATAACAACCTAGTGGTATTAGTAAGTGCTAGGTGTTGTTTGGTTTTTGTTTTATCCTGAATAGTCAAGCGACAAGTATAGGACTGTGGACTCTAAGTATGGCTTAATGTGGGTCTTAGAAAGATCCATTTTGTATTTTGATTATACGGGCTTGATGCTAGAACCAGCCCATTTTGACTATGTAAAAGGTTTGTGGACCTTATAACCACCTCTACCTTATACCAAAAAAAATTTAGGTTTCTTTTTTAAAGTTAACGTATTTAATTAGCTAAGCTCGTACTTATTGATATTTGGTGAATTAATTTTAGTTATACTTTAAACATAATATGTTCTATATATTAATATTGTATTAATATAATATTTTGTAACCGAAAAATATTATATTAATATTTTTTTTAATTTGGTTAGTGTGAGAAATCCCTATGACTAATGCACAGGGCTGAGCAGTCTCCTCCCAACCATGACCTCTTGTAAAGCCACAACACACAGCCACCACACCCTTCCCCTCACACACTCGCCCATGTCGTGGTTTGAACCTTGGATCTCTCAAATAAGAGCCAAAGCCATATTATATTGATATTTTTAAATTATATATTTAAAAGTGTAATATAATTATGTTTTTATATTTAAAAAAAATTAATATATTGTATATTATGATAAAAATAAAAAATAGGAATGAGGATTTTTTTTAAGAAGTGAGTGACTGTGTGAGGGTTTTATCTATGTTGAGCATAAGCAGTTCCAGAGGTTATTTTTTGGGGTCTTCAAGCCTTAGTAGCCAATATTTTTGTGGTTTCTACTCAAGATTTAGCGGGATATGTTTAGGGGATCCAAGATGGGTTAGAAATTTGTCTTTCAAAAGATCTCGCAACTTTATTTCTTCCCTGAAATCAGATTTTGGAGATGTTGTCTACACTTGGGATGGCATGAACTTTGTTGTTGTCAATTACTTTTTCAATCTATTTGTTGTTGCACCTCTTGACTTGGATTCTCAACATAATGTTTTTCAAGCAATCCCTACTCTTATCACTTCTAAGGAGAACTCTATTTTGACTTCTCCAATTACTATCAATGAGCTTCAACAGGTGGTTTTTAAAATACAAAAAGGAAAAACCCCAAGTCCTTATGGTTTTTCCATTGAGTTCTACCAAGAGTTTTGGGATATCCTTCATGCTGATTTATTAGAGGTGGTGGAAGAAGTCAGGAAAGCCAACAAAAAAATTAAGGTTATTAATAAAAATTATATAGCTCTAGTCCCAAAAGATCAAGAGGCAGAACAAATATTAGCTTTTAGACCTATAGCTTCATGTGATGTTCTTCTCAAAATCATTACAAAGATCATGGAGGAAAGGTTGAAGCCTATTTTGCATAAGATTATTTCCCATGAACAAGAGGGTTATGTGGAAGGGCATCAAATACTGGATGAGATAGTTTTTTGCTTAGAAAGCCATACATTCCATGGAAATGCAAAAATCTTCATCTATGTTCATTTGTTTAGACTTATCCAAAGCTTATGACAGAGTGGGCTGACACTTCCTTGGCAATATTTTGAGGCAATTTGATTTATCTTAGGATTGGATGGATTGGATTATGGGATGCATCTCTTTAGTGTCCTACTAAGTTCTTATCAATGGCAGGACTTCACAATTATTCCCAGCTTCCAGAGGTATTAGGCAAGGTGACCCCCTCTCCCCTTATTTATTCATCACTCTTATTGAATGCTTGGGAAGGACTATAACCAAAAAGATAGAAAACAAAACCCTTGAGGGAGTTACCATTGATCATGGAGTTAGACCTATCTCTCAAATTCAATTTGTTGATGACTATACTATTTTAGGTAAAGCTACAGTTAAGAAAGCTTCTAATATTAAGCAAATTATTAGGTATTTTTCTAATGTTACTAGGCAATTTATCAATGAAGATAAATATAAAGTCATTTTCTTTCACTACTCTCCTAGATAGGAATCCATGGTCTTGGATAAATTAATATATAACAAGACCTCCCATTCGATCACTTATTTAGGTATTCCCATCAATATTCAAAGGCAAAAAAAAAGATTGGAATTTTTTGTTGGGCAAAGTCAAGAAGAAAATTGGAAAGTGGACCAATAGGTGGTCTTCTTCTGGGGGTAGAATCACCTTGGTAAAATTAGTCCTTCAAGCTATTCCTACTTATGTGTATCGCTCCAAATTTTTTGCACCCTTACCTTCGAGGCTATAGGATCCGTGCCCGGAAGGAGGATGGGAAAAGGATGGCGCGGTACCTCGGACCGAGAGGCCTTGCGAAGGTCCCGCCTCTCGGGGAGGTGTATTATGGTGATTTTTTGATGGATGGTGGGTTCACCAGGAAACGTTTGAATGGCGGTTTCCACGCCTAGGTTGGGAATGTGTTTGATGTGTTCAGTTTTAGCTTTAATCATCCAAGTCCTAGGTTTGGCCAAAATGCGTCTAAGCTATTCTATATGAAATGCAGATTTAAATGAAGACAAAAACAGATTTGGACAGAAAAATAGAAAGAACAAGATGGATTAAAGACCCATACCTGATCCGGATGTCTGATGAAGGTTCTGATTTTTGAAGTAGTCAGGATCGTCTGGAATTCGACAGGATCGTCTCCTATCTGACAGGATCGTCTGAGATCTAACGAATTCGTCAGAGACCTGCAAACAGAAAAATAGATGCAAAATACAGAGAATGCAACTATGATAACAGAGGGTAATGATGTAAAATGACAGTAAGAACATTAAAATGATAATAACAAACTAAGACACA
Source organism: Wollemia nobilis (assembly GCA_028583015.1). Classification (NCBI taxonomy): domain Eukaryota; kingdom Viridiplantae; phylum Streptophyta; class Pinopsida; order Araucariales; family Araucariaceae; genus Wollemia; species Wollemia nobilis. Next base: position 102,076 of record JAQPPZ010001320.1, on the reverse strand, counting down.
AGTGCAATATAATGACTTATTGACAAATCATGATTATATTATGCATATAAGCTATATGGGTGAACTCCAAGATGCAGAATAATAAAGAATAACCATAGAATTAACTAAATGCAAGATAATACAGTGGAAAAGAGTGGAGAAAATGCAAACTCTGGGCACTGATTGCCCCCAATGTGAACTGCAGTCGAAATCATCTCGAATTGGGTCGAGATCGTCCGAGATTGTACGAGATCGTCTGAGACGAACTGAGCTTGCTCCGGCTGAAAAACAATGAAGTTCCTGCAAACAAACTTGGAAAAATACAAATGCAAACATTGATTTAAGATGGTCTAGTGCATGTAGAATTCGAGTTACAGGGAATTTCAGCCAGGGGGATGCTAAGGGGAGGGCCTAGGATTAAATAGGCTTAGGAGGGAGGTTAGGAGGTTGGAGATCATCCCTATTTGGGAGATCTCCAATGGGGAGGGTCTCTAACGGTGCAGACACGCTTCGCCCGGATTAGAGACGTCGTTGGAACAGAGACTAATTGTGAAAAATCAGTTTTGGGACAAGATCGTCTGGACGTCCTAGCCTGGATGAAATCGTCCGATCTGAGGCGATATCGTCTGATCGGCGACGATATCGTCAAACGGTCAAAACAAACTCTAAAAATGGTGCGAGAAACGAGGAAACGGATTAAGCGACGGTTTGGGAGCGGTTTTGGAGGTTAAAATTTGAATTTGAATTATTTACTAGAGTAAGTGTAATTATTAAGGTTTTACTGCGCCAATTTTAGGGTGCTACATTTTGCCCCCTCTTTAGCAAATTTTTTGAAGAAAATGCGTTAAAGATGAGTTCTTCTCGATCTACGAGAAAGCAAAAATTATTCCCATTTTTAGGCGACGATTCTTGGTCGAATCGTACGACAACTTACTATGGTGCCCCCTCCGTGTTTTTACCCAAATCGAACGTTTGAGGTAAAAACATGGAAAAGCAAAATTTTAAAATGTTTTTAATTGTGTTTTGAATAAAATTAAGAAAAATAGGGTAAAACCCTAATTCATTTTTACTGTTCATTTTTAGTTTTTGGAGCTCTGCAAGCAAAAATGGTCGAGACAGCGCACAGATCGACAGAGGTCCGACGCGGGCTACGGGTAAGAGTCTAAACTTAGCTTAGAATGCTTTAAGTTGAATTTACATGCTTTTTAGATTAATTTTAAATAAATTTTGAGCATCACGGCCATTTTTGGGCCGTCGACGTCGTCGAGATGAAATCGTCCCGATTTCGACGAAATCGTCTCAAGTTCGCCGATTTCGTCTAAGGGCGAAATCGACGAAAGGGGGACGATTTCGTCAAATAAGGGACGATTTCGGCTTGCGAAATCGGAGACGATTTTGCTCAAATTTGGGACGATATCGTCCAATAGTGGACGATATCATCATTTGTATAAAATTGAACTGATTTTACTTGCATTATTAATCACTTGAGTTTTTATTAATGATTTTTTATTGTGTTGTTTATGTTGCAGAGAGGTTTACTAAAGAGCAGAGAATGGAAATACGATGGGTTGAGAGATGACTTGGCCGCTCTATCATAGGCAGAGCGGGATCAGCTAGCTCAGGTCGGCTTACAGCATGTGGCAGAGATGCCACAAGTTTCTACAGACATGGGGCTACTGACAACCCTGGCAGAGAGGTGGTATCCGGGTTCTTCCTATTTTCGGTTACCGACAGGGGAGATGACTCCCACATTAGAGGATGTATGGAGGATTTTGAGGATCCCCATACAAGGACGGTTGATCACTCCTACGGCCAATCAGGGCCACGCTATGATGCGGTTGTGTGGCGATCCGAGCTTCGCCCTGGAGAAGGGCGGAGTGAACATCGAGTCGCTGCGTTCGATGCCTAGGGCATCTAGACTCACACGGGTTTTGGTCGGAGTGGTAGGTGGACTTTTGCTGTGCCACCAGAGCGGATGCAGGGTACCATGGGTACTAGCAGATGTGGTCTGTGACATGAGAGACCATGGCTATAGGTTTTCTTGGGGCAGCTTTGTTCTATGCCGATTGTACAGGATCCTGCATGGGGTCGTGTACAAGGGCGGCCGATGTCTGGTTATGACATCGCTACTACAAGTTTGGTGCTGGGAGCACATTGCAGTGCGGAGGCCGGTAGGGCTTCCTTTGATAGGGGTTGACGGGGAGAGGCCCCGAGCTTTCTACTGGTGGCTCCGAAGAGGGTCACAGCGGCGGATAGATCTATCGATGTCTCGGAGACTACTTGATGACCTTGTCTCCGACCAGATCACCTGGAGGCCTTGGAGGGATCATCCAGGGTGGGCCGAGGATGGACAGAGCTGGCTCACATCAAGCGAGTCTTTGGCTGAGGATGGAGAGGGGAGAGGTGGAGCTCCACCGCTACGACCGAGTTTTGTGATAGTTCGGTCTACAGCAGGGGATCCCATCTCTCAGGGATTACGAGTTTTCCTGGACTATCCGGGATAACACTATAGTTAGCGAGGCTCCAGATATGCAATGCTTCTAGAGTCAGGACGTAGATGATGCCCCCATTCAGCCAGTGGATGGGGACGACGCTAGGGTAGCCGACGGCTATGATGCCTGGTACACAGGCATCCACCCTCCTCGGATGACGAGGGCTCAGGGTCCGATTCATGCAGTTGTGCATCGGATGGGGAGGCGGTGCCAAGCGGCCATTGAGGCGGCCCAAGGTCACGAAGGGAGAGAGCAGAGGAGACCACAAGCACAGCAGAGGCCATGACAGCGGGAGAGGAGGGAGGAGAGACCCCCTTCTCCATAGAGAGAGAGGCCACCATCGCCCGATAAGGGCAAGGGTGTTGACACTGGGGAGAGCAACGAGACAGCGACTCTCCGAGCGAAGACAGTCCGTCTCCAGGCACAGGTGCAGACATTGCAGGAGGAGGCTGCACGCCATCGAGCTGAGGTGACACAGCTCAGAGATGAGATTGCACGCCTCAGAGCATGGGGCGGAGGGGCGAGCACTCGGGAGCTAGCATGGGCTATTGCCTAGATCACTTTTTATCAGACACTATACCACCAGATGGTGCCAGAGGAGGAGAGATTACCACTATCGGCTACCATCATGGATCCGATCAGGATTGGGTCATCAAGGACTTCATCTCGATCCATGACTAGGACTCGTAGTACCACACATACTACGATGGGGCCACCTCGTCCACCTCAGGGCGGGGGAGGAGATGAGGTTGAGAGCTCGAGGGGTTCTCGAGGCTAGCTACTACAGATTGCACTGCACTGATTGATATATAGTATTTATTATTTTTGATAGAGGATTGAGTATGCCGAGGTATAGATTGTGGCATACCGATTCGGTTTTGATATGATGTACATATATTGTTGATATAGATATAGATGAGATATTTTTGATCATATGACTTGTGTCTTATGTATTTTTATGATGCTTTTAATGTTTTGATTGATTGATTTGATGATTCATGTAATTACGTCGTTGGAAATATTATGGTTGAAATGTCATGCTTGAAAAATTTAAATGAAATAATCTGATAGAACAAATTGGTTGTTTGTGATGTGATGATTTGATAAAAAAATAAAAGGGACTTTTAACAATAATTTCAAAGGACATTGTCGCTATTATAGACCATTTCATGGAGTCGCCGCTCACTCGGTCGTCAAGCTAATCCCAGTATAGAAATATTGTTAAAAAGTAAAAGAGTGCTTAAGAGACTGTCTTAAGACTTTGGTGCAATGGTGCAAATGATGATGATGATGGTTTGTTTTCAGAGTTTCATAAAAATAGTATGCATGAAATAATGTTAAAATGATTTTTGCTAGGCATAAATTCCTAAGTGTGATAAATTTTTTGGATAATTCCTTAGGAATTATACCATCATTGCAAAATTGAAGGTTGACATAATGACATGAAATAGTGATAATGTGCATGCTTTTTGTTAAAAAACATAATTGTATAACATAATGATTTAAGTCATATGGTTTTCATGATTTTCAAATAAATGGGGAATAAAAATTGGTACAATGGTTTGCGCTAGGCATAGAATATGTAGGTATAGACTTATACCATCATCGCGAAATCCAAAAAGAGATAGTTTTATTGCATGGTTGATTTTTAATAAATAGAAAATATGAAGATGAGGACTTGCGCTAGGCATAAAATTCCAATTTTGGTTTTGGAACTATACCATCGTCGTGAAAGTCGACAATATATATATATATATATATATATATAGTGTGTGTGTGTGTGTGTGTGTGTATGGTTTTGAAAGAAATTTTGATTTTTTCTATTATGTATGTAGTTGTCTTTATACTAAACAACTGTACTTTAAAGAAGAAAATGAATTATTCCAGACAATTTGCAAAAAAATATTTCAAAGTATCTTAAAGACAAAAGTTAGATTTATAAGGAATCCCATGTGCATATGTGAGTTCATTTCCAATCTTGATTTATCATAATGATACACAAAATCTCTCAAATACAAATGTGTGTGCAATTGCTATGTTCATTTACCAGTTTTGAGCAAGATAATATGATACAAGTGATTTGAATGAACCAAATAAGTGTTCATTAACCATGATGTAGATGCATATAACCATACTAGACTACTATGTAAGTCGGATTATCAAGAGCTAGCTAATCCATAAGCGAGACATAGGTCTGTACAAAAGAAGGTCGCTAATGTGACAGACATATCGCCACGCTAGGAGTTACCCAAGGCCAAGCGGGTTGGGCACAAACCACTTGTTATGGGGCTTACCTCACAGTTTTTGAATAATTGAGAATTCCAGGGATTCAAGCTCATCAACCCTTCTTTTCTTTTCAAAGGGTAGGGAAAGGGATTTTATTGCTTTTGCTTTTGCTTTCTTTTCTTTTCTTTTGTATTTTTGCTTGATAATGCTTGGAACATTGTTGTAATGATATAAAATAACATTTTTCTTTTTCTCTTTTTCTTGAACTTTGCTTTTTCTTTTTGTTCTATGCTAGGGATACTTGCTCGGATTAGTTGTAGAGCAAGGGATTTTTATTCTGGGTAGGGGTGAGCTTGTCCTTTTGCCAATTCTCAAAGATTCTAGACCATGTGCATGATAGGATAGCAGGGGAAACTTTTCGCTCAAGAAACCACTTCTACTATGTAGCATAGCATGGACATTACAAATATAATCATTTTATTGTGAAAGGATGTGCTTGGTTTAAGTAAATAACAAGATCAATTCTCTGTGCTCAAACTTTATTTAATTGAATTTTGTGGACTTTGATATAAGAGAGATTAGTAATCATGCCGGATAAAAATCAAGATATTTATTTTTGTGATTGTGAAAGTGAGGGATTCCAAATAAATGCTAATTTATCCAAAATAATTTGAAACATATAACTGCAACATTTGTAAGAAGATATATATAAATACTTTTTGAGAAGTTTTGAGAATGTTGACTCTCTCTTTCTTCTTTATGTTGTTTTGGTTTCGAAAGAGTCAAGAATATTGTTGTTTTTTATTTTTATTATTATTTTTTGTTTTTGAAAGAATTAACAAGTGCCATAAATAAATACAACAAATAGTTTTGAATATTTTGATGATTATGAATGTTTTTGGTGTTTTTGAATTTATAAATTGAAAGAAATACAAGATAGTGATTTTGAAATATTTTAAACAAATATATACAAGGATGAAATGACCAAATTTATACATAGTAACGTTTAAGATGCAAAATGTTCATGGGTTCTTTAAGTTCTTTACCATCTAAGGTAGATAATTTGTATGCTCCCGATTCAAATTTAGCGGTGATAATGTATGGTCCAAGCCAGTTGGGCTCAAATTTACCTTTAAGGTCCTTAGTTGCATTAGTATTTTTTTGATTTTCTTTTAAAACAAGGTCGCCGATCTCAAAGGATCGATGACGAACTTTTTTAGCATATGATCTTTTAAGCTTGTTTTGGTAGGCACGGAGATGCTCCAAAGCATTGATGCATTTTTCATCTAGGAGTTCCAGTGATCGAGTCTGCCAGACTCGATATTCATCTCCTACTTCGGTATCTTGAAGTAGTAGAGCCAAAGAAGGAACTTCTAATTCAAAGGGAAAAATGGCTTCAGCACCATAAACCAAAACAAAAGGTGAAGTTCCAGTGGGGGTTCGAACACTAGTTCGATAGGCCCACAAGGCTGGATATAACTGAATGTGCCAGTCGTGGCCAGTTTATTGACCAATATTTTGAGAATTTTGATTAAGGTTTTGTTAGATGCTTCTGCTTGACCATTACCCTGAGGATAATAGGGAGTGGACCAGCGATGTTGAATCTTATATTTTTGGCATAATTTTTTAACATCTTTATTTTTGAAACAAGTTCCATTATCAGAGATGAGATTTGCGAGAATTCCGAACCTACAAATGATTTGATTAAAAATAAATTTAGAGACTTGTGTGCCAGTGCGAGGAAGCTAAAGGCATAGCTTCAACCCACTTCGTGAAATACTCGGTGGCGGTTATGATGAATTTGTGTCCATCAGATGACACAGGATTGATTTTGCCAATAATATCTAAACCCCATTTTGAAAAGGGCCAAGGAGATGAAATAGCCTGCAGTTCTTGTGCAGGCGCATGGACAAGGTCAGCATGTTTCCGGCACTTGTCGCAATGGCGCACATAATCATGTGCATCATTCTCCATGGTAGGCCAAAAGTATCCTATCCTAAGGAGCTTTTTAGCAATGACACTACCCCTGAAGTGTCCTCCACAAGATCCATCGTGGGCTTCACTCAAGGCTGATTTGGATTCTTCTAAATTCAAACATCTTAATAGGATACCTTCAAAAGATCTCCTATATAAAGTATTGCCAATTATTACAAATCGACTTGCTCGTCTACGTAATAACCGACGCTGGTTTCTATTAGAATTGGCGAGGGAAAGTCCCATTTTGGAGAAAATCAAATATATCCGTATACCAAGGTTCAGGAGTAGTTTCATTGATTAGAAACACATCCAAAGGTTCTAAGCATGACTTATTTGAAGCGGGTTCCTGGAGTCGACGAATAATGATAGTGGCATATTCGTCATCTAACTCCAAGGGCAGGAGAGATGCAGTTGCGGCCATAGCATCAGTTGCACGGTTGCAAGTTCGAGGAATAGCTTCCAAGGTAACTTGATCAAATAGAGACATTAATTGTAAAACATAGGCTTTATATGGGCGCAGTTTATCATCTCTGGTCTGATAAACTTCATTAATTTGGTTTATAACAAGTTGAGAATCACCAAAAACTAACAGATGTTTAATTTTTAGCGCCAAGGCAGCTCGTAATCCAAGGATTAGAGCTTCATATTCAGCAGTATTGTTGGTGCAAGCAAATGTTAATTTGAAGGACAGAGGAATAAGATGTTTTTGCGGGGATATTAAAATAATACCCGCACCAGCCCCACTCATGCATCGGGCTCCATCAAAGTATAAGGACCATTGTTCAATATGGTCTGCCTCTAATTGAAGGCATTCATCAGGAAACTCAATGATGAGGGGATGGGTAGACTCTAAGGGTGCAACGACTAATTGATCTGCTATGATTTGACCCTTAACAGACTTCTGTCCTATGAACGTGAGGTCAAACTCGCTTAGAGCAAGAACCCACTTGGGCTGTGCGACCCGATAAATAAGGTCGACTCATGAGATACCTCAAGGGATCATATTTAGCAATGACATAAGTTTTCTGACTAAGCATATAATGGCATAATTTTTGCGTAGCAAACATGATTGCTAGACATAGTTTTTCTAATGTTGTGTAGCGGGTTTCATAACTGATGAAGGTTCGGCTAATATAATAATTAGCACGTTCTCTCTTCGCATCATCAAGCTGAGCTAACATAGCTCCTAAGGCAGAATCTGAAGCTGAAATATACAGGAGAAATGGGCGATCAGGTCTAGGCGGTGAAAGCACAGGTGGGTTAAGGAGGTATTGTTTGAGAAGTTCAAAAGCTTCTTTACATTCATCATCCCAATTAAAAGGGACATCCTTCTTAAGAAGTTTAAGAAAGGGACCGGTTTTGTCCGCCAACTTATCGATGAAGCGACGGATGGCTTGAAGCTTACCTTGTAAACTTCGTAACTCAGATATATTAGTAGGTGCGGGCATATCAGTGATAGCCACAATCTTGAGAGGGTCGATTTTGATACCACGTAAAGAAACTAAAACCCCTAATAGTTTACCGGACTTAACTCCGAATATGCATTTGGCTAGATTTAATCGAATAAGATATTCTCGTAATCGATTAAAAACTTTTCTCAAATCATCTAAATGATTATCTTCATTAATAGAGCGAGCTATAATATCATCTACATAATCATGTAGGATATCATGCATCATATCATGAAAAATATAAGTCATAGCTCGTTGATAGGTTGCACCTGCGTTCTTTAAGCCAAATGGCATCACTTTCCAACAAAAGGTACCCCAGGGGGTAATAAAGGCTATTTTAGCCTGATCTTCAGGAGCTATCCTGATCTGATTATAACCGGAGAATCCATCCATTAAGGACATCATCCCACTCTCGAAAGTAAAGTCAATGATTTGATCCATGTTTGGAAGAGGAAAATCATCTTTAGGGCATGCAACGTTAATATCTCTAAAATCTGTGCAAACCCTAACTTTGGTGGCTTCTTTCTTGGTGACTGGAACTACATTTGAGATCCATTCAGCATAATCAATAGCTTGTATAAAAACAACATTCAGGAGTTTTTCTAACTCCCCTTTGACTAGCAAAGCCACTTTGGGATGCATTTTTCTAAGTTTTTGTTTAACCAGGTTTAGCATCCGGATGGACCACTAGGTGATGCATGACTACGAAGGGTCTAGACCTGGCATATCTTCATATGTCCAAGCGAAGACATCTTCATATTCTTTAAGGAATGCAATGTATTGCTCTTGTTTTTCTTGACTTAATTCTGATCCAATATTGATTATGTGAGGATTATCCTCGGTTCCAATATTAATTTTAATGACATTTTCTACCTCCATGTGTAGATCTCTTTCAAAATTAGGTGGGGCGGGTGAAACGCCCAATTCTTGTAATTCTTGTAAGGTTAAGTTGGATAATTCATCTTGAGGATTAGTGGTCTCAAGTTGGGCTATAGTTGGTATAGAACCATCAAAATAAAATCCATTGTGTAACATCTCTTCAATGGAGACATCGTGGAAGATATCTCCTTCCAACTCCTCATCGGAGTCGACAATCATTTCGGGGTAAGCTATGGATAGCATGTTACATGTAAATGGCTGATTTTTTAGAGGCAAATCATCACGCCTATCCAAATAATCTTGATAACATATGAGTTGATCATCATCTTCAAAAGGAAAGGGTTGACCCTTACTAGGAAATAGGCCCACACCACAGCGGGCATGCCACGGTTCTACCTCGAAAGGTTCTTTCATGCCATTTTGGAAAGGTCCCAAGCCTTTCCCTTTATATCCCATTTTAAGCATTATGGGTTTAGCTTTAATATATTCATTGGTAAAATAACATCGAGCATATCCCTCATGATGAGTTTTGATATTCCGAGGGATTCTTCCCCAGTCATATCCTTTATAAATGAAGGCACAACTCCCGACTTGGTAAGTACTTCCCATAGGTTGTGGGAGGCCCAAAGTACGAGGAGATGGCGGCAAGTTATTTAAAAGAATTGAATCTTGCATGAAAGCATTTGTTTTTTTGATATTAAGATTGTGGATAAATCCGGTAAAAGTTCATCGGAAAGAGCATAAGATGTAGAAGGATCATTCCCTATATCTTTAGATGTGGAAGGTATGATAGATGTTGATAATGTGGAAGTGTTAAGAGATGGGTCTATAGGTTTTGAAATTATAGGGATAGAACATGAAGGATTGGTTGTAGATTGAAGATCTTTTTGAGGTTCTAGAGTGGTTTGTTTAGAAGATTGTTGATCTATATATGAGGATGAAATGAATGGAGGGGAAATAGGTGAAGCTATGGGTGTGTGTTTCACAGTTTTAGATGAAAAATAAGAATTAGGATGTGTGGATGACAGAGCGAGGGCAAAATTGCACTCCAAGAGGTTCTGCCAAAGCACACATATCAAAGGGTCTAGGATCACCATGGATAGTGACCAACTGATTTTTAAATTCGAATTTAACACATTGGTGTAAAGTTGATGGGACAGCCCGCATTGCATTGATCCAAGGATGACCCAAGAGTATATTGTACGATGCGGGGCAATGTACAATAAACATGGTGGTATCTAGAGTTCGAGGACCAACTTGCAATGGGATGGTAATAACTCCACACGTTTCTTGTGTTTCGTCATTGAAAGCTTTGATAATCATGTCAGTTTTCTTCATTTCATCACTTCTAAAGCCAAATCGTTGGTAGAAGTCAAAAGTGCAAATGTTTAGAGATGAACCATTATCAATCAGGACTCGTTTAACAGCTACATCTCCAATTAGAGCAGTAATATATAAGGGATTATCCTTATGTAAAGCTGTGTTGTGGGATATCTTTATCCCGAAAGTCAATACAATCAACTTCTCGAGTGATGATAGTATTGGCCATGGCTTCGAGGTTGAATATTTTGAGGTACCATCATTTGGCTTAATGTAAGCATCAACTCATCCCTATGGGTAGGAGAAGATCTTAATAAATCCAAAAGGGAAATTCTGGTTGTAGTATTGGATAATTGCTCATTAATATTGTAAGGGGGTTTAAGTTGAACATTGGAAGCATGATTCCCTTTATTGGGATTTTTCAAAACAAATGGAGCTGATCCATCATTCTGGTTTGGTTCTTGTTGAGAATTTTGAGCTTGTTGTCGGGTAACGACTCCAATGGTACCTACAATGTTATATTGAAGACGTTGAACTGGTCTCGGTTGAGCGTTTATGGCTTGTTCATTTGGGAGGAATTGATTAGAAGAGGGTCGAGTAGTAACTCTTCTAGGAAATGGTTCTTCTGGAACCATAGCATCTGTGATGGGTTGAATAGGATCTGATTCATTTTTAGAACTATTCGATTGGTTTGAAGTGATGTCTATTTCACTTTGAGTATCTGATTCTATATCACTAGGATCTGGAGTTTGAATATTATGTAGGGGCCTGGTCGTAACCATGGATAAAGTTGTGTCAAATATTTGAGGATCATGATTAAGTAAATGTCCACTAATAGTTCCTACATATCGGGTAGGAGGAGGAACATTATGATGTTCGATTTGATTGGCCACCTCTTTACCATGTCTTGGTAAAGGGTGTTGAAATATGTCTAATGATTGATTAGCATTTTGATTTTGATTTTGGGGAATGTTCTTTTGAGGATTATTAGGAGCATTTTGTTTAGGTTGGAAGGCTTGCACCTCCATTTCATTATTATCAATCAGATCCTGTATTTTATGTTTCAACCTTTTACAAGCGTTGGTAGAGTGTCCAGGCCCTCTATGGAAATCACAGTGTAAGTCAGCTCTGTATCCGGGTATAGTTGGATCAGGTTCTCGGATAGCTGGTAATTGGATCAAACCTCTTTCGAGTAATTGAGGTAAAATAGTTGATAATGGTTGATTCAATCTAGTAAATTCTCGAGGAGGCTTATCAGGCGGTTTCAATATAAATTTTTTTGTTGTTTTCGTTGCATTGATATTAGCAACATTTCTGCTGTCAGTGACTCCGTCACCTACAACTTGTTTGTTTTTATACTGATTTCTGGATGTTTTCTCATCATCCTTCTTCCTAAGTTGGCCTCTCCTAATGAGGGCATCTTCTACTCTTCGAGCTAAATCTATAGCCTGATCGAAGGTAGTTAAAGTAGCAGTTGATAGCTCATAAGATATTTGTTCTTGTAAATTATTAATAAAAATGTCCAACATTTCCCTATAAGGTAGCACAAAGTGCAGTTTTCCTATCAACTGCCTCCATCTAGCTAAGAAATCGGCAAAACATTCATCCTTGTCTTGTTTTAAGTTGTATAAATCTTTAATGGTTACATGCCTCTCGATGTAGGCACTAAATTGATGGACAAAAGATTCAGTTGTTTCTTCAAAGTTTCTCAAAGAATGAGTGGGCAATTGATAGTACCACTCTAATGCCATTCCACCTAAACTTTTCGGGAACATTTTTAGTAATAGCAAGTCATCATGTGATATATCATGACATGCTATCCTAAACATGCGAAGATGCTCTATGGGATCTTCGGTTCCTTTATATATAGGCAGGATGGGCATGGGAAAATGCTTAGGGTACGGTTGTGCTACAACTATGGGATCCAAAGGTTGACTACATATCTCTCGATAATTGTACGAGGGATGGTAAGGATCTATCTGGTCCATACGCGAAGCTAACTGTTTCACCATGGCTTCCAGATTACTAGTTTGCCCACCATATTGGTTCGGTAGGGCATTGATATGGGATTTGTGAGCATATGATGGAGGGACATGAAGATTAGATGCTATGTTGCTATTGTGTAAATTGTTGGTAGGAAAGGTGTTATGAAGGAATTTTGAAGTTGTATTATGTTGTATTCCAGATTGTTGAAAATTGGTGTTTGGCTTCATTTTAGGTTTTTGTTTACTTGAAGCATATTGATCAATAGTTTGGCGAAGTAAAGCAGTGAAGGAAGTTTTCTTTTGTGTGGGAATGATTTTAGGCTCAATAACAGGTTCCTTAGGAGGTTGGGTAACTTGTTGTTTTGGCATGTTCTGAATCATAGTGACCATATCTCTATTGGATGGTCCAGCCTTATCACTTTCTTGATCAATGAAAGACAAGGGATTAGTGTGCACATCAAACATATGTTCCATGGCTGCTTGAGTGTCACTAATTTGCCCTTTATCAATACGAACTGCCATATTAAGAGCGCCAATGTTATTATTGAAAAATTTCTAGAAATGATCTAAGTTGTCAAAAGCAATAGTTCCATCTGGAGCTACTCTAGGGGATGAGGATCCATCCTCTTTAACATTTTCTTCTTGTTCATTGTCTTCACCTAGGTCATCTTCTGGTTGATCTAGAGTTTCTCCTTCCGGAATTGGATCTTCAGGAAGGAGATTTGGGTTTCTAGTTTTATCTTCTAACCAATCTTCTTCTTCTCCTTCAGTTTGTTTACCATTCCTAAGTTTAGGCATTGTGCTTAATTTAGATTTCAGCAAATATATATATATATATATATATATGCAACAAGCTTAAGAGGTATATATTAATTATATACCTACTACAATATTTAAAATGAAATGTTTTGGTTTTTGTTATGTTTTTTAGTTTTTCTTGTTTTTGTAATAATATTGTAAAGATAACAAACAACACAATAAATGCAAGAACTAATACTGAAAGTAATGATCTAGTTTTCTATAAACAATTTATAAATATCATTAATGGGCTCGAGTTCTTCAGGAGTCATGAAGTGTTCTTCTTCAAATTGAAAATTTTCTTTCAAAAATTTAATGAAAAGAGCTATAGTGATATTATCTGTCTCAGATTCTGGTTGATAGAAGTAAAGCTCATGGCAATACTCTCGATATAACACAGCTCGAGGAACTCTATTCCATATTTCCCTATCCGTAAGAACAACCTCTTGGTCTTCTACACGACCTAGGAACTGGTGTATAATGGCTGCGTTCTCGAGGTATTCCTCGAAGGTGAACAATTCTGAAGACACAAGAGCTCTCCTATAAGCTAACCATCTATGGCAGGCTCTCTGAAGTTCATGATAAAAGACGAGTTGATGAGGATCCAGGATTCTATCTAGGACAAGCCTCTTGATTTGTTTAAGTTTTGTTGACCTAGATGAAATGACACTTAGTCTTCTATCAAGTTCGTCCCACAAAAGTTGATTTCTATCTGTTTCAGGCACACTAAGCACATAATTGATTTCTATGGCTGCCAATTGGTTTTCAACATTTATAGTAACTGCTAATATTTTCTTAGGAGCTACCATCTAAACATGATATGCAACTTATTAGTTTTAAATGATTTGAAATGCATCTATGTTTTGGTTGTTTTATTTTTTTTTTTTTTGTTTTCAAAAGGTTTTAAATGCATTCACGTCGGGTTCACCAAAATGTATCGCTCCAAATTTTTCACATCCTTACCTTCAGGCTATAGGATCCGTGCCCGAAAGGAGGATGGGAAAAGGATGGCATGGTACCTCGGACTGAGAGGCCTTGCGAAGGTCCCGCCTCTCGGGGGAGGTGTATTATGGTGATTTTTTGATGGATGGTGGGTTCACCAGGAAACGTTTGAATGGCAGTTTCCACGCCTAGGTTGGGAATGTGTTTGATGTGTTCAGTTTTAGCTTTAATCATCCAAGTCCTAGGTTTGGCCAAAATGCGTCTAAGCTATTCTATATGAAATGCAGATTTAAATGAAGACAAAAATAGATTTGGATAGAAAAATAGAAAGAACAAGATGGATTAAAGACCCATACCTGATCCGGATGTCTGATGAAGGTTCTGATTTTTGAAGTAGTCAGGATCGTCTGGAATTTGACAGGATCGTCTCCTATCTGACAAGATCGTCTGAGATCTGACGAATTCGTCTGACGAATTCGTCAGAGACCTACAAATAGAAAAATAGATGCAAAATACAGAGAATGCAACTATGATAACAGAGGGTAATGATGTAAAATGATAGTAAGAACATTAAAATGATAATAACAAACTAAGACACAAGTGCAATATAATGACTTATTGACAAATCATGATTATATTATGCATATAAGCTATATGGGTGAACTCCAAGATGCAAGATAATAAAGAATAACCATAGAATTAACTAAATGCAGAACAATACAGCGGAAAAGAGTGGAGAAAACGCAAACTCTGGGCACTGATTGCCCCCAATGTGAACTACAATCGAAATCATCTCGAATTGGGTCGAGATCGTCCGAGATTGTACGAGATCGTCTGAGACGAACTGAGCTTGCTCCGGCTGAAAAACAATGAAGTTCCTGCAAACAAACTTGGAAAAATACAAATGCAAACAGTGATTTAAGATGGTCTAGTGCGTGTAGAATTCGAGTTACAGGGAATTTCAGCCAGGGGGATGCTAAGGGGAGGGCCTAGGATTAAATAGGCTTAGGAGGGAGGTTAGGAGGTTGGAGATCATCCCTATTTGGGAGATCTCCAATGGGGAGGGTCTCTAACGGCGCAGACACGCTTATGCCCGGATTAGAGACGCCGTTGGAACAGAGACTAATTGTGCAAAATTAGTTTTGGTACAAGATCGTCCGGACGTCCTAGCCCGGACGAAATCGTCCGATCCGAGGCGATATCGTCCGATCGGCGACGATATCGTCAAACGGTCAAAACAAACTCTAAAAATGGCATGGGAAACGAGGAAACGGATTAAGCGACGGTTTGGGAGCGGTTTTGGAGGTTAAAATTTGAATTTGAATTATTTACTAGAGTAAGTGTAATTATTAAGGTTTTACTACGCCAATTTTAGGGTGCTACATTATGTTTCTACTATGTTAAATATCCCAAAGGGAGTTCTTTGAGAATTTGATCAAATCAATCATCATTCCTTTGGAGTGGTACTAAGGAAACAAAACCAAATGATACTTTATCCTTCCCAAGAATGTGTAGGATTTGCATAACAACAAAGTTTTAGCTGCTAAATTATATTAGAGGATTTTTCATAACCCCAATGCTCTTTGGGCCAATAATATCCATGTGCTAAATATGTTGAGAATAAAAGTCCTGAAGACCTTGTTCGCTATCAATTGCCTACCAAATGTTCTCCCATTTTAGCAGTTCTTAAGACTAGTGAGGATTTGATAAGGAAAAATTTATTTTGGATCATTCATGATGATCAACGCGTTAATTTTTGGACAGATTCTTGGGATGGTCACCAGCCTTTGATAACTCAGTTTCCTAATTGGAGGCCTTGGATGGAGGAGCTTCACCGAGCTAACTGGATAAAGGTGGATAATTACTATTAGTACCATACTGGTAATTCAGAGGTTGGTAGATATTGGATCCCTATTGAGGATTGGCCTATTCAAATCCTAGAAAGGTAAAGATAAGATATCCAAGGCATCCTTCATATGAGATCTCTCTTGGTCCCATGATAAAGATTGTTTTGGATGGAACAACACTACTAAGGGTGAGTATTTAGTTGTTCAAGGTTATTTGACCTTATGTCATAATAATCCCAACCAATCATATAATATATTTACTCAGTTGTGTGCTCAAAATCTCTAGCCTAAGGTGAGGTTCTTTACTTAGCTTTTATTGCATTGTAGGGTGCTTACTGGTGAGCAACTTATGAAGCGTGGTTTTCATGGCCCGTTTAGATGTGAAATGTGTGGAGAGAATGTAGAAACTCTCAGCCATATTTTTATTGAGTGTACCTTAGCCTCTGAGCTATGGAGGAGAATGGCCATCTTACTTGGCTTACAATGGTCCAATTTTTTTACTTTTGAACAGCTTTGGAGGGATTGGCCTAATCAAGAGGGTGTTGATCATTTTATTATGCAATTAGTTTGGATGGGTTCTACCATTCTTCTTTGGAATATTTGGAATGAAAGGAACAACCAAATTTTTAATCAAGATAGGAAGGATATTCACTATGTTTGACAAAAGACCATTGCCAACTTAGTTGAATCAACCCAAAAACTCCTTAATCACCCCCAAAAATCCCACCAAAGATGGGATCAAGTGATGCAAATATTGAATATTAAATCTTCTAAGGGAAACCAACTTAAAGGGAATGTGAGTAATCGTAATATGGATAGAACAAGGTATTGGCAGCCTCCTCCTAAGGATTTTGGAAAAGTCAATACTAATGGAGCCTCTAGGGGGAACCTGTAGCAAGGATCAATGCTATGTGCCATAGCTCAACCACATGAAACAAAAAAAAGGAGGAGAAGATTTTTGACAATGGAGAGAATAAAATATCACATATCTCTCTTTGTGCTATGGAATTATATATTGAGAAAAATGAGATTAGGGTTAGGGTTCCCAAATCCATATTACATGAAATGACATTACACAATAAAATAACCTATTCTAATGAGGTTTTATTAAAGCCTTATAAAAATTAATTAGGAACCTAACCAATAAACATGACCTTGTAGCATTAACATGTCTTCAATCACCCCTTAATGGTAGAAGGTCATTTCATTTTAGTAGATGAGTGGCTTAAGAGGATCTTTGTGCAACTGATTAGCCAATTGTCCATGAAATATGGCTCCAATCCGTTCGGTCTCCATATACCATTTGTTCATCCCCCATGCCCTTTCGAGTTTTCACAAGTTTCAATTTTCTAAAACTAGTACAACCCTTATCCTTTCACACCCACAAGGGGTTTTCATGAATGGGATAGAGTAGAGACCGACCAATACTTTTCGCCCACACGAAGGTGGTTTTACAAATAAGCATTAGCCTTGTTGGTCCTATTGCATCTCCATTTTCAAGGGGAGATGGAGGCTCTCAAGCCTATTTGTTGTTTGAATTGTTCAAACTTCATCCTCTAGAGTGGCTTGGTGAAGATGTCGACAATCTGATCTACTATTGGATAGTAGTGCATTTGTATTGTGCCATCTTGAAAAAGTTCTCAGATCCTATGGACTTTTTCATTGATGTGTTTGGTTATTTCATGGAATACGTGATTCTTTACCATGTGGATTGTTGATTGATTGTCCATATGCAACCTTGTAGAACCTTTTTGAGTGATATCGAGAGTGTGTAACAACTTTCTCAACCATACCACTTACTTTCTTGTCTCAGTTGCAGTCATATATTTGGCTTATGCTAAAGAATATGCTACAGTATTTTATCGCTTTGATCTCCATGAAATTGGTGTTGAGCCAAGAAACGTCAAGTACCCAGACGTAGATCTCCCAGTGTCTTTATCTCCTACAAATTATGAGTTTGTGTATGCGATGAGTGTAAAATCTACATTCTTTTAATACATCAGGCCATAATTATGAATTGTATTTAGGTACCTCAACACTCTTATTACCGCTTGCCAGTGACTCTCCTTTAGCTTGGTCATGTACCTTGCTAGAATCCCCACTACATAAGCAATGTCAGGTCTTGTGTTAGTAACATAGATGAGACTACCAACCAGCCTTCTATAGAGTGTTGCATCTGCCTCTAGTGTGTCATCATCCATGGTGAGTTTCAGATTTGATTCCATTGGTGTTGTCACAAGATATGCATCTTTGAGTTGAAACTTCTCTAGAAGATCATTGATGTATTTCTCTTGGGTCAAGAATATTTTCCCATTTTCTTGAGTTACTTATATGCCCAAATAGAATTTCATCAATCCTAGATCAGATTAATCAAAAGTCTTTGCAAGGTCTTTTTCACTGCATTGATGATATGTTCACTGTTACCTATTAGAAGCATGTCATCCATAAAGACTATGAGGTATGATACTTTTTCTTTATTGTGCTTGATGAACAGTGTTGCATCAATGTCTTGGTAATCACATACTTCAAATTCAAGTTGCTTCATATGATCTGACAACTTGTTGAACCAAGCATGAGGGGCTTGCTTCAATCCATATAAAGACTTTCTGAGTCTGCATACCTTGTGCTCTTGTCCTGTAATGTCAAAATATTTTGGTTGTGCCATGTATATTTCTTCTTCCAATTTTCCATTCAAGAAAGTAGTCTTTACATCTAATTTATGAATCTTCCAACCTTGTTGTGCAACTAAGGCTATAAGAGTTTTTATTGTGGATCATTTTGTGGTAGGTGCAAATACCTCAATATAGTCAATGCCTTGCTTTTGCATGAAGCCTTTAGCCACTAATATTGCCTTATGTTTGTCAAGGGTTTCATTTGATTTATACTTGTTTTTGTACATCCATTTGTTGCGAACTACCTTTCTTCCAAGTGGTACATCGACTAACTCCCAAGTACCATTTTTGATCAGAGATTTATACTCCTAGTTCATTGCATGTCTCCAAGTTGCATGTTTGATATACTCTTGGTATGTGAGAGGTTCATTATTCAGAGCGAGATGTAGTTTTGTAGGTTCTAATTCAACAAGTAATGATTCATGCACTCTTGCTCTGAGTGCACCTCTTGTGTCTATTTTTCTCATTTCATCTGGTTTGATATCCTTTAAGAGCTAGTGAGCTTCATGAATTCCTCGAGTGGGGAGCAATATTGATATCTCGCCTACCTTGAAGTATTGTCATGAACCTGAAATGGATCATTAGGTATAGAGGATGCTGACAAATATGGATGTGAAACAATACTTTTACCATGATCAACATTACTATGTGAAGGGGTAGAAGGTGTAGAAGATACAAACATCTACTTAGTATCATAGTTTGGTTCCTTCAAACTTGTGGGTTGATTTGCAGATTCTAGAGTTTTGAGTAACTTTTCAACATCTCCCCCAAGGCTAGAATATGAACATCATATATGTTAGCATCTTTTGATCTAGGCTAAAGATTGTGTCCCCCGATATTCAATGTAACCAATTGTTCTTTAGTTTCTGCAAATACAACATCACGTGTCACAATCACTTTCTAGTGTGAAGGAATGAATACCTTGTATCCCTTATGATCCATAGGGTATCCAACAAAGATGTCTTTAATAGCTCAAAATTTAAGTTTGTTTTTGTGTTCAAGAAGAATATGAGCATAACATATGGAGCCAAATATTCTAAAGTGGTTGATGATGGGGGATCTCTAGTCCATTTTTCTTGAGTTGGCAAGTTAGATTTTGAGGGACTCATTGTGTTGCGTATATGCATAGCAGTCCAGGTGGCTTCGGCCCAAATATATGGAGGCACATTTTTGTAGACAAGAAGAGCATGAGCCATGTTCATAATTGTCTTGTTCATACCCTTAGCAATGTTGTTTTGTTGAGGTGTGTCTGGTATTATCAATTGATGTTTGATCCTATGTGAGGACAAGTACTGTGTGAATTCATTTGAGGTGTACTCACCACCATTGTCACTCCTAAAGGTCTTGATTCTACAACCTAATTCTTGTTCTATGCAAGCCTTGAATGCTTTGAAGAATTCAAAAGCTTCATATTTCTTCTCCAAAAATTCAATCCATAGCTTCTTTGAGAAGTCATCGATGAAGGTGATGTAATACCTTTTACCTTTTAATGAGGGAATAGGCATTGGCTTGCAAATTCTTGAGTGAACTAGCTCCAATTTTTGTGTGGACTTCCACTGACTCTTTGGAAAAGGCTATTGAGAGGATTTGGCAATGATGCATGCTTCAAATTTGATGGGTTTGGAAGAGAAGTGTGGTAGTCCCATGACAATGGACTCTATTTGTCTTAATTAGTCAAGTTTGATATGACCCATGCGAGCATACCATAATGCATCAACAAAAATTTTCTTGAGAGTTAGGGTGGCATTAAGTGCCATGTCAGCTTCGACAATGTGAACTTTAAAAGCAGGATGTCCAAAAAGTCTGATGAGTTTTCCATCTAAAAAAATGATCATGACTACTATTTTAGAGGGTGGATGAATGGCTCAAAGTTTTATATTTTTGTAGTGGCACTCAGATCAAATCCATGGTATATGAGTGTGGATAGTGACAATAGATTTTACTTTAGAGCAGGGATGTAGAGAACATCAAGTAGTCGAAAATCAAGTAATTTGAGAAGTTTCAATTAAATAGTTCTAGCTCCTTCAACTAGTTGAGAGGATTTGTCAGCCATGTGAACTACACCAAGTACTTATGAGTTGAATTCTTCAAATAAGTCCTTGTTGGAAGTCATGTGTTGGGTGGCTCCAGTATCCATGATCCACAAACTATTGGTGGAGGCTACGTTGTGGGTAAATCCAATGGGTTGCGATGTGGGATGAGAAATGTTATAGCCAACATATCTTGAATGTACCTCAATGAATATTTTGGGATGGTCAAAAAATGGTGATATTGGTGCCCATGTGCTAATGATCTGGGTATGCACAAATTGAGGACTAGATATATGGATCTGAGTCATATTCATTTACATTATGTGTATTGTACTTTTGAAGCTGTTTGATCTTGTGTGTGGTATTTCGGCTATCAGTGGAATAGTACCCTTTTTTGTTACAATGTTTGTAGATGACATTTGATTTGCTAGTTTCTTAAGAGGTACTAGGCTATTTTATTTTTCCTTGACTAGTTTGATGTCGTGAGTGTTCATGTTGACCATTGTTATAACCTTGTCCTTATCCTTTACCTTTGCCTCATTTACAACCTTGACCAAGGCTTCTGTTACCTTGATTGTTTAAAAAATGTACATCTTCATCCACCTGAAAGGCTGAGTTGCCATGGTTAGAACTAGTGAAGTTTGTTTCAAAAGTTTTGTCAAGTTCAATGGAATTTTTTTCTAAGGCTTCAAAGTTGAGAGTTTTTAAAGTTCCACTAGTTGATAAACTAGCAAACAAGTTCTTGTGGTCTGGAATGTGAAGACATGATTGAATGGGAAAAGCCCATGTGATACATTAATTTTTGAAGTCTTTATCAATGACCTATTTAATAGGGTGAAGGAGGTTGATGGTGGAACTAGAGTGTCCTTTTTGCATCTTTATTTTATTCATCTTGAGGATAATATGAACAAATTCTAGGTCATATTTGGTGTCAAAGTTTTTCTTGAAGACTTCAAGAACTAACCATGTTGTGTCATGCTTGGCTTCATCAATCAAATTATGAAGGTGATATTCTATGACAAGTAGGATGCTGACATAGATTTGTTCATCATATATTTATCATTTTTGTAGGGTAACAACATTTGTGGGTGGTGTGGGATTTGTGTTCAGATGGTTGTGTCATAGTTTCTTAAATTTTGTAGTTTTCCTAAGGCCTATGGACCATTTATCCCAATTATCCTTACCTATGAGGGTACATCCAACATTTTTTTTGAAGTTGGAAGTCATTGTGACTTGTGATACTACAAATACCTAAAAGAGTGTGTCAAGGTGTGAACAAGGAACAAATGACTAAGCGAGGTAAAAATGTGCCAGTAAATAATGAGCCAAATTGAATGAATGTGATCCACTAGATCTTGCTCACCATCCAAGTGGAATCTCTTTTACAAATGATGAATTTGTACAAGTGGCTATGAGTCTTGATGCAACAAGATGATGATGTGGCTAAATCTAAAGTACTAAAAAAAGGTGTGTAGCCCAAACTGAAATACTATAAATGAATTTAAAATCTAATATATCCAATAGATGAATATACAGGCCAATATATCCAATACTAGATTACACAACTGAATACCAAAGTGTGGGATGTGCAAAACTAGTAACCTCAATATTATGACTACAAGTAGGTGAGGTGCTAAAATTTGGAGAGGTATAATGAGCTTATCTCAAATTAAGGCCTTCATGTGGATGCCCACATACAGATACTCGATGATGAAATACAAGTCATGATGGAGCCCAAGTCCTACCAATCCTCATTCAATTTACATGTGGTCAGTGATATACTCTCTAAAGAGAAGTATGTGCTCTAATCCACAACTATGATGGATATTGGATTGAATAATTTTAATCTTGATTAAGAGATTTTAGTTTTTTAAGCACAGGTGAAAGGATGATCCCTTTACAAAGGTTCATGGGTATGGATAACCCTCTTCACCATGTATTCTCATTAAGTTCAGTCCAAATTTGACTCATAGGACCTTTAATGTAGATTTCCCACAACCAAGGAAGTGGTTTCCTATCACGAAGCTAGGTTGCAGAATGAGTCATTGGATGCATTCCTTTTAGAGATGATGCAAAGATGTGAATCAATTTGTAATGAAAGAAAGCAAATGAAAACTAAAAATAGACCCAAGTGTTGTAGGTGAGTTGGAGAGGAGAGGGCAATCCTCTAAGGGAGGTCCCAGGTTTGAATCTCCACCCTACCAAAAATTTGAATTGGGTACCCAAAATCCAATTGATAATGTTGGTGCGAGTAGGGCTAGGCGCGACTCCCGAGTGAATTTGACAGTGTAGAACCCCCTGGTCACGGTCTCTTAGACCAAGGCAGCCCTGTAAGGGGTTTTTTGCTTAAGGAAAAAAAGAAAACTAAAAATAGACTTAGAGTGCAAATGGAGTGCTACTACAGTGCTAATGTGGTAGCATGTATGTTAGGTGTGATCCACTAGATCTTGCTCACCGTCCAAGTGGAATCAATTTTATAAATGAGGGCTATAAGTTGGCCAAAAACAATGTGGAAAATTTTGTAATCCATTATTACAACTACAATGGAGAGGCTAGAAGCTTGATGTGTTGTAAAAAAACATGACCAGTTTACACAAAGATCGATCTAATTGTATGGTGGTGTAAAAACAAACACGATCAGTTTACATAGAGGCTGTCGAACTTGATCAGATCCAAATTTTGGATACTATATGGTTGTGTAAAAAAAACAAACACGGTAATTTTACATAGAGGCTGTTGAACTCGGTCAAATCTAAATTTTAGATATTCTATGGTCATGTAAAAAAATGAACATGGTTAGTTTACACAAAGGTTGTTGAACTCGGTCAGATCTAAATTTTGGATATTGTATGGCTGTGTAAAAATGAACATGGTCAGTTTACACAAAGGTCGTCGAACTCAATCAAATTCGAATTTTGGATACCTACAAATAGATATACAAGCTAATATCTGCAATAAAAAAATCTATGGAGGTTTTATGAAACCTCATGCAACATCCTCATGCTCTCCTTCAACTCAACACATAAATTTGTGGAGGAGAAGAGGGAAATGCAATGCTTCTCCAAGCTTGGTTGTGGGAGGGGCAAGCATCCAAGATTTTATACCACTTGTATCAAGTATCAATGCTATGTGCCCAAGATCAACCACATGAAACAAGAAAAAAAGAGGAGAATATTTTTGATAATGGAGAGAATGAAAATTCACATCTCTTCTTTTGTGTTATGGGGTTATATATTGAGAAAAATGAGATTAGGAATAGGGTTCCCAAATAATCTATTCTAATGAGGACTTATTAAATCCTCATAACAATTAATTAGGAACCTAACTAATAAACATGATCTTGTAGCATTAATATGTCTTCACAACCCTAAAAAATCTAGTGCGAGAGGAATTGGTAGACTATCAAACGGTCCCTTGGTTTTCATTTTTACTAAGAATTTGGGTATCCTTTTCAATAACCTTGATAAGGGGTATGCTATCCTCAAAGGCCTTCGAGAAGTTGCTAAGGTTGGATGGAAAATATGTTGGTTGAATCCAACTCTCAAGTCATGATTAATCTATTGAAGACTCATTTTTAGAATCATAAGGCTTATTGAAGAATAAAAAGAATTGTTGAGAAGATTCAATCAATCTAGATGGGCTTTTTAAAAATTGAATACAATCATGTGATCAAAGAACAAAATAGGAGTGTTGATGCTTTAGCTAATTGGACATTGGACAAAGGTGATCTTACTTACTACAACTACCCTATTAGATGGTGGGCTTCATAGATAAGAGAAGCCCTTCTTTCTATCCTTTCTCTAGATGGCTCTAGTACTAGAGGTACCTAGTTCCTTTACTTTATTTTTGCTTCTCTTTGATTCGATTAGGGTATTTTAGTTCCCTAGCTTAGATAATTCATTCTTATATTTCCTCTATCGAATCTTGCCTAAAAAGTCTTTTGGCCTAGAAAGATTGTAGTTGTATTCTATTTTTCCTTCTTTTTAGTTTTTCTATGTGTGTTGTTTTGTATTGTTTTTGTAGTTTCTTTGTGTTTTTTTTGTGTGTGCGTGTGTGTTGTTTTTGTGGTTTTTTTTATGTGTGTTTTGTTGTTGTTTGTTATTTTTTGTTATTTTTATGTTTTATGTTGTTTTTGTATTTGTTTTGTTGTTTTTGTATTTTGTTGTTGTGTTTTTTGTTGTTGTGTTTTTTGTGTTTTTGTGTTTGTTTGTTTGTGTTTTCTTTTAAGGCATGATATTTGAGTTTATCGAAGGGAGAAGGCCAGGTGAAAGCCCTAGGCTATTTTTGTAGAATAAATACCCTTGCCTCCTTGGGACTTACTCGAAATTGATATCCCAATTAGGGTTTTTTCCACAAAAAAAAAAGAAAAAGATAAAAAAAATACAAGTATAGAGATCAATTAGTATGAAACGAGAATCAGATAACATTAAATCAATAGGTTGAATTACTCCACTTTCAAAGAAGACACCTAGATTCAAATATTACTAAATAATATATGCATAATTGTTAAACTATTGTAATATCACTATGTGATTATGATATACTATGGATGGGGCACGTTAGTGTGATCCAAGAGGAAGTGCAAGCTAAGAAGGAGGTGCAAGCCAAGATTCAATCATGATGGAAGAGCAGTGGGTTTATCTAAAGTGCATCAATGCTTCAAACCTTTACCACAAATGCATGGAACATTGTTACCAAAAAATTGCTAAAGTCAAGGAACAAAGAGACATAGTCTATTGTGAGCCAAGAAGGAGTGCAAGGGCCAAGCAAGAGAGTGTAAGTTGGGAGTTATTGCAAGCTAAGAGAGAGTGTGAACCAAGAGGAAGTGCAAGCCAAGATTGAGCCCCATTAGATAGTAAAAGGAAATTTATATATGAAAGCCCTAATGTGAAGTTAAGATGCCGTAGTTGGAAGTATGGAGGCCCAAGTTTGAGATAAGTAGAATAGTGAATACATGGTAAGTTCAATCTAGGTAGTAGATGTTACACCAAAAGTGATTATCAAGGATGAGATTATTGAGCATGATATAATAGTTCTTAAAAGCAGAGGGTTAATATGTAAGTTCCATATATTATGGTCAAAGTTTTTGGAGATTCAAAATTGAATCAAGTGGAAGTGGGGATTAAATTCAAATTACTCAGTGGTGTTTTCCTAAAGGTTTTTTCCTCATCATCTTTTCTAGTTCAAAAATTAGGGATAAAATAATGGTTGGTGGTCCATGGTTTAGTGGAAGATATGCACTTTATTTGAGACCATGGAATGAAATTTTTTCTATTGAGATAGAAACTATTAAGAAGCTTCCAGTATGGGTTAGGATTTTTGGACTTCCATATCAGCTTATAAATAAGGATATTTTGAAGAATATTGGAAATGCCCTAGGGAAATTCATCAAGGAAGGACTAACTACTAAGGAGAAAAATAATGCTATATATAATTGAATATGTGTTGTTATTTCAAAACCTTTACCAAAATTAATTAAGATTAAATATAAATCAAGAAAATGGAATCAACAAGTAGATTATAAAAATATCGTATTTTGTTTCCACAATTGTTATGTGATTGGACACATGAAAGAGTTTACAAAGTGAAAACTATGAAGAAAGAGAACAAATTCTATCCATGAGATAAACATCAAGATGAATCAAGGAAATCATACAATAATAGAATCTAGATCAGATCAAGGATATTCCACTCTATCAAAAGATGCAAAGAAAACCTATCTACAATATCATTTGGCTTAGAAGGAATTAAAGGTAAAAAAGAAGATATGGAGAGAAATTCTAAAAAAAATACGACAAAAAAGGTCAAGTTTATTCTAGTGAATCATATTTATTTTCCTCAAGTAGTATAGAATCCTCTTCGGGTAATAAAAGTGAAAGGGGTGAATATGTTATCCCTTGCACTTTAAGGTTTCAAGAGTAGAATAATAAAGAAATGAGGATGGAGGAAACCCATAACAATTTAGGTTTTTTAGGGCAAAATAAGAAGATAATTGCTACATAAGAGCATCCTTGCACTTTAGGGTTTCTAGGGAAACATAAAGATTGTACTTTTGAGGTTATTTTTTGCACTTCAAATCCTTCAAAACAAGGCAAACCTAAAGATGAATATGAAAGTATTACTAGGAATGAAAAAAAGAGAGGAAGAACCAAGAAGCAAAATCAAGAAAAAAAGAAACCTAGAGGGATATTGATATAGGAAAACAAAAGCAAATATCATAAGTGCTAACAAGAAGTGGGGCTAAACCCACAAATAAAAATAAAATATAACAATGAAAATAATATCTTGGAATATTAGGGGAATGAATAAGAACCCTAAAAAAAGGTATTAAGAATTTGTGAGGTTGTTATAGACAAGATATTTATAGATGTAGAAGCTGGGTAGCAAATATTTTAGCCATTTACGATGTTGAATTTCATCAACAAAATTTAAATTTTGGAAGGCATCTTATGTAAAAGGAGTTGATTATGGAAACTTACAAGTTTGAAGAAGATGGAGAATATTTTTGATAGAAAGACAAATGAAGAATATATTTTATAGAAAGGTAAAGTTGGATATACTTTAATTAACTTGTTTGAAATGTAATGAGAGCAATGTAATGTTTTGTTTTTGTAATAGGAGTGGCCCCCAATAGAAGCCACACATAGCTTATTAAAAAAAATATATGGATGGGGCCTATTTTAATCCCATATGACCAATTTAAAAATAAAATATAGTGTGAAACAAGAATAAAGAAAGAGTGTGAGCAAGTGAACACATCTTTAGGTGTCTGGATTTGCTAGCTTAATCAACTACTCTCAACTGATTTTTTTATTTACAGATAAAAATGATGTAAATCAAGGATTTTAGGGAGGAAAGTTATGTAAATTGAGGGTTTCACAGTGAAAATTGGTGTAAAACAAGGTTATTGTCAGCAAAAACAATCTAAAACAATAAAAGTATATGTGGGAATTGGATCAACAATAACAATATTTTTATAGAGAGAGATTGAATAAAAAATAGAAGGCCTATAATGGAAATTCAAAGAGGAGCCCACCAAAAAAAGGGAGATGGGGTAGATCCATACCCCATCGAAAATGTCTTTTCAATATATAATTATAATGAGATAAGGAGGAAATTGGGGTAGTAATGCTATCAAGTTTCCAAGAAGACCTCTAAGAATACCTGAAAAATATCTCGAGAAAATGGAGAAGGGTTGCATGAAGGTTGTAAATAGATCTCCAATAGTGATATTGAAGAGGGAAGATATTCAAGATGGTATTGATGCTATGGAGAAAAGAGGGCTTGTAAGTAGTCTTATGGGCTTCAAACTCCAATTGCTAGCTTTCAAAATATGGGCATCCAAGAAATGGTGAACAAAAGAGGAATACCAAATAGTAGTTTCCTCTAATGGATATTTTTTGGTCATTTTTTGCCAGTGAGGAAGATAGAGAGTAGATATTCCAAGGAGGTTCATGGTTCTTTGGAAAAGTATGACTCTTCATGAAACCTTGGCACAAAAAAATTAAAGCATAAGAGGAAATGCCACCAAGAGGACCAATATGGGTCATGTTGTTTGGGTTACCTGTAAAATTCTAGAATCCTAATGTTTTTACAACTATCAAAAATACATTGGGTACCTTTATGATGGTGGAAGATAACACATACAAGTTTGAGCAAATAATTTATGCCCGCTTATGTGTTCTAATGGACTTTGATAAACCATTATCAAAGAAAATCACACTACAAGTGGGGGAGGAGACATGGGAACAAGAAGTAGACTATGAAAATATATATTTTCTATTGAAAATATATCATGAGTATGGTCACCTAGCAAGGGAATGTCATCATAAAATTCTAGAACAAATAAAGGAGGAGGTTAGTTCAAAGAGCTTCTAAGAGCCTAAGAGGAGATCAACTCAAAGGAAAAATATGACTAAGGAGAATATCATGACAACAAATAATATTTTTACTAATCTCCCTATAGAAGACATGGTTGATGAGGAGGATGACTCAATGGAGATAAAAATATTGGAGATACAAATTCTAAAAATAATTGGTGGTTCAAATTAGGAGGAAATAGTAAAATCCACCCTGGCCATGGGGAAAAATAGATTATTAAGCAAGCAAAAACTAGTCAACAACCCAAAGGCTACCAAAAAAATAAAAGAGAGGGAAAAGTGAAAGATAAGAGTCAATCAAATGAAGAAAGTCGACAAGACCTAGAGGAGGGTGGGGAACCTTTATTTCTCCCAACAATTATTTGGTAGTTTATTCACACACCCCAAGGTTGGATTCCATCCAGGATTCATTTGGGATAAGATAGGAAAAAAGTAAAAGAATGAAACTAGATACTAATAAGAAGGTAGGGCAAAAATCAAACCATCACTACATTACTAGGGAAGGGAAAATTTTGATTGTTAAAGGTAAGGTCATTGCCCTTACAAATCTCTTCAATCCCTATTCTTAATGAGAATCATTTCATGGAATGTCAGAGGGCTTAAAGGAAGCCCCTCCAAACACAACAAAATTAAAAGGATGATTCAAGTAAACAAACCACAATTAGTCTTCCTTCAAGAGACTAAAGTGTTAGTGGAAGAAATGGAGATATTGGCAAAGAAAATATGGCCTATAGGGAAGGTGGACTCTCTTAGTTCCCAAGGTGCATTGGGAGGCCTCTCTTGTCTATGGGATCCAAAGGAGTTTGTAGTTCACTTAGCCATAGGAAGCTAGGGAATTCTTGCTCTTCTAGGTCAAGGAAGGCAATTGGATCAAATTATTTTGTGTATTAATATTTATGCACCCATCTCTGTAGAGGAAAAAAGAAAGCAATGGAACCATATACACCATCTTGTTGCCCAATTCCCTATAACACAACTTATACTAGGAGGAGACTTCAACACCATTCTTTCCTTGGAAGAGAAAGTGGAGGAATTAGAACATTGGATGTTGGATCAAACCTAATGCATGAACATATGAGGCACCTCCATTTAATTGATGTCAAACCAAAAAATGGTATGATGACTTGGTCAAATAGGAGGTAGGGATCAACATGCATATTGGAGAGACTAGATAGATTCATGATCTTGGATGAGCTCCTCTCACATGGAACCATCCCAAAAGGATGAACTCTCAACAATATTGGTTTGGATCATTGGCCCATCTTGATGGACCTTTGGAAACCTAGATGCAACTACACTCCATTCATATTCTAGCTTATGTGGATTCAAGATAGCACTTTCAAACCTTTGGTCCAATAGTGGTGGATGGAAGGTAAGCCAATATTTGGTAGTAAAATGTATTATTTTGCAAAGAGACTACAATATTTAAAAATCAAAATCAAGGCATGGAATTGGCAGGAGTTCAAGGATGTAAAGAAAAAAAGGTGAAGTTGGCTCTTCAACTTGAATAGGTGAATGAGAAAATTTGCACTATGGGTCTCTTAAAGAATCTAAGCAAGATAGAAATAAAATTAGCCATTGATTTGGAGGAATGGGAGAAACAGGAGGAGTTGTTATGGAAGCAAAAATCTAGGATTCAATGGCTACAAGAAGGGGACAAGAATACAACTTTCTTCCATAAATCTCTTCTATCAAGAAGGGCTTATAATTTCATATCATCCTTAAAAATAGATATGGGTGAATCAATGTACTCATGGGATGGTATGAATACTATTGTTGTTGATTACTTTGCAAAACTTTTCTCAGCAACTCCTTTGGATCCAAGAGCTCAATAAGAAGTCCTATAGGAAATTCCTTCACTTATCACAAAAGAAGATAATTTAGTCTTGATAGGTGTTGTTACTATTAAGGAACTACAAGAAGTGGTATTCAAAATGAAAAAAGGAAAAATACTTGGACCAGATGGATTTCCCATTGAATTCTTTCAAGAATTTTAGGATTTACTAAAGGAGGATCTACTTGAGGTGGTAGAGGAAACAAGGAAGGCCAAAATTATGCTCAAGGAAATTAATAAAACATACATAGTGCTCATCCCTAAGTCTTAGGATGTGGAATAGATTATTGGTTTCATATCGATAGCACTATGTAATGTACTTAAAATTATTACAAAGACATTGATAGATAGATTGAAACCTCTACTCCATAAGATAATTTCACCAGAGCAGGGAGGTTTTATGGGAGGAAGGCAAATTGTAGATGAGATAGTCCTGGCTCAAGAGGCTTTACATTCTATGCAGGCACAAAGCTCTCCATCCATGTTTGTTCGATTGGACCTATCCAAGGCATATGATAGAGTAGATTGGAACTTTCTTCTCAAGGTGTTGGATCAATTTGGTTTTTCACAAGACTAGATAGAGTGGATTAGAGGTTGCATTTCTTTGGTCTCCTACTCAGTGCTTATCAATGGAAGCCCATCCCCTTTGTTTACAACTTCCAAAGGCATTAGGTAGGGTGATCCTCTCTCGCCTTGTTTATTATATTAGTGGAATATTTGGAATGAATTATTTCCAAGGGTAGAGCAAATAGATCTCTGTATGGAATCACAATAGCATCTAGAGCAATGTCAATATCCCATATATAGTTTGTAGATGACTCCATGTTGTTGGGGCATGCATCTATGAGAGAGACTTCTAGACTTAAAAATATTTTGAATCTTTTCTCCATAGCCACAGGACAATTGATTAATGAAGAGAAATCAAAGATTATCTTTTTCCATTGCTCAGCCCATCAAGAAACCATGATTTTGGATGTCCTACATTTCAAAAGAGCCTCTCTTCCAATTACCTATTTAGGAGTCCCACTCAAAACCACAAGGTAAAAGGAGTGGTCATGGTTGATAGATAGAATAAAAAAAAAATTGGACAATTGGACTAATAGATGGATTTCTTCGGGAGGTAGAATCACCTTGGTCAAATTGGTGCTTCAATCCATCCCTATATATGTCTCCTTGGTCTTGGATATACCTAAAGCAATTTTGAGGAGCTAGATAAAATAAACTAGAGATTCCTATGGAGTGGAGAAAAAGCAAAGAGGAAGTGGGCACTAGTGAGATGGGATCAATTATGCCTCCCAAAAAGAGGAGGGTTGGGATTCAAATCATCTATTAAAAATAACAAAGCATTGGCAGCCAAATTGTATTGGGGGTTACTCAATTCTGCTAATGCCCTTTGGGCCCAAAACTTGAAAGCCAAGTATATTGAAAATAGGATGCAAGCAGAATTTATTAGATACCAACTACCCAACAAAGGTTTCCCGATCCTTGTGGTGCTAAGAATAGGAGAAGAGATGATAAAGAAACAACTATTTTGGATCATCAACAATGGATGACAAGCCAACTTTTGGATTGATGCATGGGATGGACACCCTCCACTGACTCAGTAGTTTTTGAAGTGGAAGCCACTCATGGAATAATTACATAGAGAGGACTAGGTAAAAGTATCTTGGTATTACAAGAATAATGTGGGTAATGTTGAATTGGAAAGAAAGTGGATTCCAACCACAGAGTGGCCTATGGTAGCTTTGGAGGCACAAAGAAAAATACATTCAAAGATCCTCCAGATGAGGGCACTTTCATGGTCTTAGGCATAGGACTTGCTTAGGTGGGGCACCAACTCCATAGGGGATTATATAGTGGCATTAGGATACTCTTCTTTATGTCAAACCATTGTTAATCCTCTTCGTGATATTTTTTCTAGTTATGGCAACAACCGATTTGGCCTAAAGTGAGATTTTTCATATGGCTTCTACTCCATAAGAGGGTCCTCATTGGTGATTGGCTAATGAAAAGAGGTTTTTATGGTCCATACAGATGTGAAATGTGTTGTGGGAAAGAAGAGACTATGAACCACCTATTCCTTTCCTATCCCATAGCTATCAGACTATGGAAGATGATGGTTGCCTTCTTTAGTCTCAAATTCTATAGTTTCATCTCCTTTTGAGTAGATTTGGTGTACTTAGCCCTAGATAGATGGTATGGATAGATCCATGAAGGAGATGGTATGGGTTGGTATGACACTCATATATGGAAAAAATGAATAGTAGGATCTTCAAACACTCTCATCAAGATACTCATTACATATGGCAGAGGACCCTAGCTAATCTTAGAGAAACAATATAGTATGTAATGAGACCTCCAAACCCAAACCAAGGATGGGATCATATTTTATGTAATATGAGAATTACCTTGGATGATTGCAGGAAAAAAATACTTAGAAAAATAAATGCCAGGTGCAAAGGATGCTCGTTGGCAAGCCCATCCAAATGGCATTGGGAAAATACATGTCTCGATGTTTATTGACATAAAAGTATTACTATTAATGATCTATAAAATGGTATGGCCCTTTTATATGTGAAATGTGTGAAGAGAACGTAGAAAATATCAACCATATTTTTATTGAGTGTACTTTAGCCTCTGAGATATGAAGGAGAATGGCAACTTTACTTGGCTTACAGTGGTCCAATTTTTTCACTTTTGAACGCTTTGGAGGGATTGGCCTAATCAAGAGGGTGTTGATCATTTTATTAGGCGATTAGTTTGGATGGGTTCTACCATTCTTCTTTGGAATATTTGGAATGAAAGGAACAACCAAATTTTTAATCAAGATAGGAAGGATATTCACTATATTTGGCAAAAGACCATAGCCAACTTAGTTGAATCAGTTCATCAACTCCTTAATCACCCCCAAAACTCCCACCAAAGATGGGATCAAGTGATGCAAAGATTGAAGATTAAACCTTATAAGGGCAACCATATTAAAGGGAATGTGAGTATTAGTAAGATGGATAGGACTAGAAATTGGCAACCTCCTCCTAAGGATTTTGGAAAAGTTAATACTGATGGAGCCTCTAGAGGGAACCCTGGAAAAGCGAGTGTGGGAGGAATTGGTAGACTTTCAGATGGCTCCCTGGTTTTTACTTTTGCTGAGAATTTGGGTATTCTTTCCAATAACCTTGCTGAGGGGTATGGTATCCTTAGAGGCCTTCAAGAGGCTACTAAGGTTGGATGGGAAAAGGTGTTAGTTGAGTCAACTCTCAACTTATGATTAATCTCTTGAAGAGTCCTTCTAAGAATCATAAGGTGGATTGGAGAATAAAAAGAATTATTGAGAAGATTCGGTTAATCCAAATGGGATTTTTGAAAGTTGATTACAATCATGTGGTCAGAGATCAAAACAAGAGTGCTGATGCTTTAGCTAATTGGGCTTTGGAAAAAGGTGATCTTACTTGTTATGGCCACCCTCTTATATGGTGGGCTTCTCAAATTAGGGAAGCTCTTCTTTCTATCATTTCTTTGGATGGCTCCAGTTCTAAAGGTACCTAGTTTCTTCTTATTTTTTTTTTGTTTCTCTTTGGTTCATTCAGTTTTTTTAGTTCCCTAGCTCATTCTATTATTTATTTTGTTTCCTCTATTGATTCTTGCATTAATAGTCTTCTGGTCTAGATAGGTCATTGTTTTGTTCATTTTTTTTTCTTTTGTCTTCTTTGTTTAGTTTTTTAAGGTGGGTGGGTTCTTTTGTTTTGTTTTGTTTTTGTGTTCTTTGTGTTGTTTTTTGTTGTTCTTGTGTTTTTGTTGTTTTTTTTTTTTTTTAATGTTTTTTGTTATTGTTCTTGTGTTTTTTTTGTTCTTGTTCTTGGGTTTCTCTTTGTTTGTGTTATTTCATTTTTTATGTGTGAGTGTTTTCTATGTTTTTTGTTTTTGTTTATTGTCTGTTGTTGGTTGTTTTTATTTTTATTTTTATTTTATTTATTTTATTTTTTAGGTTTTGGTTGTGTATATTTTTCATGTTTTTTTGGGTTATGTCTTTGTAGTGTTCTGTTGTTTTTGTCTTGTTTGTGTTTTGTCATGTGGTTCTTGTGTTTTTCTATGTGGTTTGTGTTGTGGTTTCTTTTATCTTATTGTGTGTGTTTGGTTGTGCTTTTGGTTTTGACACACTCAAGGAGCATGTTTTTTATTTTATTTTATTATTTTTGTTGTTATTTACTTTTTTTAATTTGGTTTTGTGTGTTTGTTTGCTCCTTGAGTATGTCAAAGGTGGTAGGCCAGGTCCGAGTCTTGGGCATTTTTGGCGGAATGGATACCCCTGCCTCCTTGGGTCTTACCCGAAAGTGGCATCCCTTTTGGGATGTTTTCCACAAATAAAAAAAAAATGATCTATAAAATGGTGGTTAAAATCCCTGTATACCTAGAGAGGTAAGAGATGTAAAATGGTGGCTAAAAGCTTTGTATGCATGAAGGGGTAGATGTAAATTTATTGATTTATTTTAAATAATAGAAAGTCTTTTTATTTAAAAAATAGTGTAAGCCAAGAATGAGCCTCACATTTTTCCTATTAGCAAGCAAGTGTTATGAGTGTGAGCAAGAAGCAAAGTATGATCAAGGAGCGAGCGTCATTTCTTATTATAAATCTTAGGAGAAAATAAAAAATTAAAGGATTCTTGAGAAGAAAATCTAGGTGACATGGCAGGAAAGTCATTTCTAAAAAAAATTATTCAAAGGATTCCCTAGTTAGGGTAAGGGGAAGAAAAAATGGTATATTCAAGGCAGACTAGAAGATTCTCCAATTTAGAAATATAGGAAAGATGAGAAGTACTCTATAAAATTTGGGTACTTTCTCTTGCAATATGTAGGATTGGAATGGCTATCGGTAAGCAAGATCTGGATGAAACATCTAACTCCAAAAGTGACCTTCTTCTCTTGGCTTGTAGTTCAAAATAAAGTTCTCACATTGGAAAATTTGCTTAAGAGAGGTCTACAAATCCCTAACAGATGCCCATTATGTGAAAGGGATTGGGAGGAGGTATGACATTTGTGTTTTGGATGCTTATTTTTAAATGAGGTGTTTAACTACATCCTTGACAAATTTTGTACAACATAGTTCTTGCTAAATTCTATTGTTGATCTATACTTAAGTTGAGAATTACCTTTTAGGAGCAAAAGACTAAGTAATTTATGGAACTTTTATTTACCTCACTTTATGTTGGGTATTTGGAAATAACAAAACAATAGATTTTTTAAAGGATGCAAGAAATATGTGATGTCTACAGTGATTAGGATCTACAATGTTGTGAAGGAGAACATTATGATAATCAATTTCAAGGACTCATGGGAAGATTATGGTGAAAAAGTTATTGCAAATAGTTGGGGGTTGGATTCTTGTAGTAATCAACCATTAATTTCTTCTAAACTTAAAATTCTTCAAACAAAATGGGAGCCTACACAATAGGGTTTATTAAAATTGAATTTTGATGGTGCTTCAAAAAGGAATCTAGGTATAATAAGTGTTGGTGGTATTTTTCAAAATGAAAGAGGAGAAGTGGTATTATTGTATGATGAGAATATTGAAATTCAATATAATAATTTTGCTAAAACTAGAGCTTTGTTCCTATGCATTAGGTGATTTATGGAATTGGAGTTAAAAATATCATCATACAAGGATATTTATTAAACATTATCAACTTGATATCACAAGGGTAATCAAGATTCAAGTTGGGATATAAATGATATGATTCGGGAGGTTGGACTACAAATTAATAATTTGAAAAGTGTGCAAATTGTACATATCTACCGAGAAGGCAACATGGTTGCAAATTGGGTAGCCAATTAGAGAATTCATAATGAAGGATATGTAATCTTGGACAGTAATATCCCATAAGAAATTATGGAAATTAGCAATAATGAATTTCAAAATGCAGTTATTTGATATAAGAACTAGGAAAAGGGATTCACAAATGGAGGATAGTAGAGAATATAAATGAAATTGTTGTTAAGTGTTTGTCTCAGTGTTGTGTTTTAGTTAATATTTTGACTAAGTTGGTTTCTATAGTGTAAGCTGATATAGGTTATGTGAGATGTATTTTCAAATTAGTGACTCACTTTGTGTTACATTTTGGGCTTTGTATAAAAGTATTATATTTACGACAATGTAAAAGGGTTGGGGCTCTTTCAAAAATCCTTCTTCCAAAAAAATAAAAAAAGAAGTAAAACCTTGGGTCCAAAGACTAGAAGAATCTGATTCCCCCACCTAATGAAGAAAGAAAAAACCTTTATCTTGTAAAGAACTTATAATAGCTTCCCGTAACAAAATGTTTTCTCCACAACCCAAAATATAATCAACACCCTATTCTAACTTGTTCACCATTGCCCACTTTCGAAGCCAAATATTTTCCAATCATAGGAAAGGCCTATACTAGTGCCTTCCATTGAATGGAAATATTTTTAATGCTTTTTTGTGGACTTCTAATCCAATCCATAAAGGTCCCTAGACAAATATACTTTTTTCAATAATATTCTTCCATAATCCTTCTTTGTTCAAAATCCCCCATAAACTCATTGTTTCTAGATAAGAAAAAAAAATATGGTTATTTTTAAGACCCCAGCCACCTTCGTCCTTTGGCCTAGAAATATTCTACCACTTAACTAAAGGAATACCTTCATGTTCCTTGCGTCCAGTCCAAAGAAATTTGAAGCAGAGTTTTCTTATTTTCTGTAGAACTCCTTTGGGAATGAAGACCAAGGAGTGCTAAAACATAGGAATTACCTCAAAAACTGACTTTACAAGTGTTAATATCCCACCAATAGACAACCATCTATTACACCAATGGTTAATCCTAAATTCAATATTCTCTAAAAGCCATCCTCAATCTCTCTTCCTATAAGTATTTGGCTTCAATAAAAAACCCAGATACTTAAAACCTTCCTAGAAATCTAAGAGATTAAAAGGAAAAATTCTGATTAGACTTTGTTCAATATCTTGCTCTAGACCATTAAAGCAAATAGAGGATTTTTGAAAAATTATCTCCATGCCAGTAGCAATACTAAGTGTCCAAGATTTCCTTCAACTTTCTAGCTTCCCTTAAACTGCCATTTGTAAACAACAATACATCATCAACAAATAATAAATGAGATAAATAAAGTACCCCCACTTTGATCCCAGAAAAGGATCCTACCCTCTTTGCATCCAAAACAACTCTACTCAATCCTTCAATAACCAATAAAAAAATTAAAGGAGATAAAGGACATCCCTATCTCAATCCTCTTGAGGGTCTAAGAATTTGAAAGTTGATCCATTGATTAGAACAACAAAAGATACAGAAAAAATACATCCCATAATCCACTTTACTATTGTATAGCTAAAATCCACATGTAATAACATCAATATGAGATACAACCAACTTGTTCTATCATAAGCCTTCGATAGATCTAGTTTAAGGACCATTGTAGGAAGATTTTTAGTTTTAATAGAGTGAAGGTCCTCTTGTGCAGCTCCTATGGTTTCAAAAATCTGTCTACCTGCTAAAAACCCAAACTGCTCCTGATAAATAACTTTAGAGAAAATCTTCTTCAATCTAATAGCCAGAATATTTACAATGATTTTATAGATACAGTTACACTACGAAATAGGTCTAAATTCATCAAAGGTTACAGGCTTCTCCTTTTTTGGAATCAAAGCTAAAAAAGTGGATTTAAAAGCCCCCAAAACCTAACCACTCAAGCTAAATTCCTCCATTAATCTGAGAAGATCCTCCTCAATTAGATCATAGAAAACTAGAAAATACTCCACAGGCCATCCATCAGGCCCTAAAATTTTATCCTTTTTGAAAGAAATTAGGATAGCTCTCAGTTCTTCCATTGTGACCTCCTTCATAAGTAATTGATTGTCATCCTCTCTCATAAAACTAGGGAAGAAAGTAGTTAACTTTAAAATTTCCCCAATATTAACTCTATTAGGTTCTTTATAGATAGATTGAAAATGTTTTACTCCCAAATTTGCTAACTTAGAAAAACTCCTAACAAGGGCCCCTTCTTCATTTTGCATATCCTAGATAGTGTTAACCTTCTTCCTGTGATTAGCAAATTATGAAATAAACTTAGTATTTTCATCCCCATTTTTAAACAATACAACTCTATTTTTCATTCTCCATTCAACTTCCCTCCACTTTAAGAATTTGTTCTTCTTAATTTCTAGTTCAACCAGTCTTGTTTTCTCCTCTTTAAAAAAATAGCCTCATTCTTTTTATGAATTTCTAAAATTTCCTTCTCCACCAACTTGAGATCTCTATCCATACTCTCCTTTTTAACTGCAATCCAATATGACACAACTCCTTTTAATTTTTTAAAGCAACAACAAATTGAAAACTCGTTGATGAACTAGAACTTTAGTCATAATCAATCCATTATTTTGTAATCAATTGTTGAAAATCTTCTTCCTCCAACCAAATTGGATTGAACTTAAAAGTATTGGTAGGTTTTTCCTCTTGAATTTCTAATTGAAGAAGTATGGGAGAATGATTTGAGCCACCTCCAATCTCAACCCATGATCGTTTTCTGTCTATTTCATTATATATTGACTTTGAGATCAAAAATCTATCTAACATATTTGAGATCCTAGCTTCCCAAACTCTATTATTTCTCCACATTGGCATTAATTTTATTGGTTCCAAATCAATTAAACCAGCTTTTTCAATCTTATACTTGAAGTAATCTGCAAGTCTATCAAGTCCTACAGATTCTCCCCATACCTCACTTCTATTCATAGTAAAATTTAAGTCCCCACAAATGATAACTCTTTCATCCCTAACACATATTTGGGAGAAAAAATCTTTCCAGAAGACTTGTCTATTTTCATAGGGACCATAAAAACTAATAACTAATAACCTCAAACCCAAGTCTTTAAAAAAAAATTCTATCCATAAAGGAAGAATTAATTAAGCATACCGAGTTCTTCCAGCCAGTCAAAACACCCCCTAAATTTTTGGTAGCTAGAGCCAAGAACTCCCAGTCCCTAAGCAATTTACTTAATCCTTCAATGAATTTTGTACTTGCCCCTATGGTTTCTTGTAGAAGGATAACGTCTAGATTATGAATTTCCACCAGCCTGGCTAAGGCAAGTATTTTAGAGGGACTACCAAGACCTCAAATATTAAGGGATAACAAGATCATTTAAACATATTAGAGGGGTTTTGTCCTACTCTAAGGACCCCTTTGATAGATTTTTGTTTACCCTACTTAATTTCCCTCAAAGCCTTCTCTTGTGCATGAAAAAAAATGATTTCCTACCTACTAAAGTAGTGGAAGATTCCTTTATATGGTCCAAACCTAACCCTAACCTTCCAAAAACTGCACAAGTTCTCAGTTCAGATTCCCTTTTCCTAGAATGCAACAAATATTTGCAAGAGGAGCCTAACTCCAAACCATCCCCTAAAATAGGTACCTCCTTAGAATATTCACCTGATAGGTCACAAAGACATCCTCCAATAGTAGAAATATTTGGATTACAATCCCTATTCAATATGTTTGAGGTTACCGATCCATTGTCCAAAATCTTATAAAATTACTTGTCCCTAGGACTTCTCTTTGAAGATTCATAAGGAAGTGTACAAATTTCTTTATTACCTAAGTCCATACTATTCTCATGTATTGGAAAATAATTTTCATAAGGCTTAGATGTATGACCAACAATCTTAATAGTATTGGGTTCCAATCCTTTCATAGTTTTCATTATGACTCTGTCTCCTTCTCTAACAACTTGTGAACAGTGAAATGGAGATAAAGCTAGGACTAAAATTTCTTCCTCATTCTCTAGAATTTTGGTTCTAGGTTCAACACCATTCTTTTTGCTTGTTTGTGCCAAATCAGGGAGCACTATTGAGCTATGAAAAATAGGTATCTCTTGATTGTTTTTAGCTGAATTGAAATCTCCACTAGTCATTTATTTTCTCCTCCATACTTTCTATGTGAAAGCTTGAGAACATTCCTTAGCAATGTCCATAAACATGATAATGAACACATTTGAAGAGAATATTCAAATTATCCAAGATTTGATTATAAATTGTATTCCCCACAACTATCTCCATACAGTTAGGTAAGCCTTCACTGATATCCATCTCAACCAAAACCTGAGCTACAAATAAAAAAACACTAGATTTGAAAGAAATATATATATCCAAGGTTTTACCTAATGAATCTCCAATATCTTTTAAAGCTCTTTCTGACCATAACTCCATTTGCAGACCTCAAATTTTCACCCAGATTGGGGTTCTCCTAGCAACTTCAATCCTAGGATCAAAGCAAGTCATCCAAGCCTTCAAAGCCAAAAAAGAAGATCCCAAATACCAACAACATCGCAAAAGTTTCTATGCATCTTCCTTCTATCGAAAAAGGAAACCTATCCATCCTCTGTCAAGTAAGTGAAAAATTGGCCCATATCCTAAAATTGGGACCCATACCTTC
This sequence comes from Wollemia nobilis, assembly GCA_028583015.1. NCBI lineage: Eukaryota > Viridiplantae > Streptophyta > Pinopsida > Araucariales > Araucariaceae > Wollemia > Wollemia nobilis. The sequence continues at coordinate 61,309 of JAQPPZ010001320.1, read as the reverse complement.
TGCAACCACTCATTTAGTGTATTATCAACTATTTGACATCCATGAAACTTTCCAATAAGGGCTTTTCCCAAAAACTCTAAAACTTATTCCATCCTCAAGTCTTCCCCAAGTACCATTATGATCTTCAACCTTCTGTTTTTAACCACTTTTTGTGCCTTATGCACTTTAGTAACCAGAGTTGTAGACTGTGATAATTTAAAGTTTGGACCCACTCCACTTAGGGCCTCTAAATCAAGATTTTTACCAAAAAACCAAAAAAACCAAACAAAGGAAACTCTTTCTGACAAAGTGAGTTTGGATTGTTTGGAGCTTGCTCAAGTTTTTCTTCCTTGTAATGAAATGCTTACTCATTCATTAGACCCATCACTTGAGTAGAGTATTTTAAGATAGCTGAGAGTGAGGAGTCAATAGGAAAACTAACCTAATATAAACCTTTTGACATTGACTCCCCTCTATCCACTAAAGTCTGATAACCTATAGTATTATTCTGATTACTCAAAAAACCCAAGGACCCCCAGTTCTCAACTTCTAAGTCTTGCTCAAAAATGGGACCCTTGGTCCTTGTAGTTGAAAAGGTGTGTTGCCCCTCAAAGGGGTCCTTTGAGAAGTCCAAACGTTCCTCTTAATTCTCCATAAAAAACAAGAAACCAATTTCCCAAATTATACTACCATTTTAAAAATACCAAATAAAAATAAAAGTTAATATTTTCCTTTTACAAATCCTAGCTTTGCTGCATGAACTTCATGATTCCAACCAATAAACTTCTTCAAACAACCATTCACATGCACAAAAAATATTCCTCCCTATCAAATTAACTCCTTTCACCTTTTGCATGCTTTGAATCTAGAAAGTAAGTTGTCTAGCCTTCATTTTCTTCACATGAAAAAAACTGAGCACACTTCCGTTTTAAAAAATGATGATGCTTCTTATGTCATATTTTTAAAGATATTAGTCAAGAACTGGATCCAAATTCATTTTATTCACATGAGCGTATTCTAGTTTCAGGAAAAATAAAATACTGCTACTTCTTGTATTTTTTAATTTTCTTTGTGCTTCACTTGTAAACCCTAGCTTTATTGTGTGCACTTTGCAGTTCTAGCCAAAAAAAATTCTTCAAACTGTTGTTCACATGCATAGAAATATTCCTCCCTAGCAAAGTAAATCCTTTCATCCCTTTGAATTAATTTCTCTGTACTTCACTTTGCAAATCCTAGCTTCATTGTATGCACTTCATGATTATAGCTGATAAACTTCTTCTAAAGAAAATTTAAATATAAGAAATATGAATGCTTACCTCCTTCATAGTCCGAGCTTTCATCAAAATTGCATATGGGTCTTCAGCTAATACTGGATAGTGACGATGATGGATCAACCACAACCTGGTGCGGTAGTGGAGATAACCTCCAAAAAACCCTCTCCTCCTCCCCTCCCCAGAGATACCCTCTGATAGGTTTTTAAGTTAAAAATGTATCACATTAAGAAATAATTTTCTAACTCAATTTATCACTTTTAGCAACAAATTCAACTATGTATGGTTACTCTATTTTTTCTTCCAAATAAACTATTACACAATATATACAATATGTTATCTAACCTTTGATTATATTATATTTCTATGAGAAGCTATTTGATTCATTTTCATTTTAATGATTCTTAAAATATCGTTTCCATTCCAAGAATTAGTTGTTTCAAAAGTAAAGTCATTTGTAAATGCCAAAATATTATTTGATACCTCTATATTATCTTGTCTACATATATCATGTGCTAATGAAGCCTATATATGCTCATGATTATTTAATATTGTAATACTCATGCATATGCTTAATTGTGAATATAATGAGTTATTCATGAAATTAGACATTATTTTGATAATGCAAATGCAATTAAATATTGCTTTATAAAATGATTTAATTGACTATCTTGTTCTCTTTTTTTTTGTCTATTATGTTATCATAGGAGCAAGGGAACCTTGCCTTTAAACTTGTTCATCATTACTCTTTCTTCAATTGGTTATATGGTATTGAAACATACCCCACCCGTAATACATCATTACCATATAGTGGAATTACAATAGCTTAGCTATTATCCATGTATCGCTTGGCAATATTTGAACCTAGGTCTCCTCCTTGAACGTTGAGGAATCTAAGTAGTTGAACTAATATAATTTAATGTTCATCATTGCTCTTGTTACTATATATTTATTTGCTTTTTATTATTCTTGTGTCCTTTATAAGTTCCAATTCTCTAGTCATTTTTACCCTCTAAATTTTGGTTTAAAAAAATACAAAGGAATCATTGCTTTATTCCTTTATCTTTGTGTATTTCTAAGTTATTTTTATATCCCTCTAATTCTCTCACTTCACTTTGATTTCTAATTTTATTTTTTTCTACCCTTGCTATATTCATTGCTTTTAGCAAAAAATCTAGTTGCAAGATTATTGTTTTTAGCAACAATGTCAAGTTTATAATCATAAAAATTATTTTCATTCTTGCATTCTCTCTTGGTTTCTTTTTCTACTTTTTATCCTCTTTGTTATTGCTTTCATATTTTTAATTCTATATTATCATCTTCATTGATTATATGTAGCATGTCCTTAATATCATTGCACGTATCATCTTGTTCTTTCTCTTTTAAATCTCTAATCATAAACATTTTAAAAGGAAAAGGAATATAATGCTTAATCCAATGAGTGTACCTTTTGATTATATATTTAATTTTTTCATCTATATGTGTTTTTATTGATTATCTATTTGACTGAGTGCTTGTACCATTTTTTCACACCACGATTCTCCATCATGGGAATTATGTGCTTTATTTACTTTAAATATTATCTTTGTTTTATGGGAATTCACATTGCATGTCACACCACCTTCATTAAGGGGTTCCATGCATTTTTGCTAATGTAATACTATTTTACATGGGGATCTTTTTGTCTCCCTTTATTAGGGGTGATGCATATCATGTTTCCTTCACCATGGAACATATTATCTTTTTTATTGGAGATATTTATATTTCTCTACCTTATGGGATAGTTATATGTTGAATATGACAAACATGAGGTGTGGGTCCAATTTATTTCAATATTACTCAAAAAATATAGCTTGTGGATGGGATAGTCCTAAGATTCCTTCCCTTATCCTAACGCAACCTTGGATGTCCCCATTCATTTTTATTGGAAATAAAGCCTATATCTTGACTAAATCAACACTATGAGAAATAATTTTGCTCTATAGAGCTTGTCAACTTACTAGAGTGACTCATATAGGTAAATCACCAAACTAGAGTAGATCTAATACCTCTATATTAGGACTATTAGGTCAAAAAATACTTTCTTGTATTATTATTTATATTGCATTTGAATCAAATATGAACACCTATATTTGATTGATGCTATTGCTGAAAAAATTCAAACATCAAATTTGTTTATATGGAGTATTTATCTAGATTATTTAGAAATAATCAATTCATCCCTTATTTTCTATATCTTGATAAAGAAGTTAAATAGCAAATAAAGGATTCTTCTACCAAAATTCCCCTTTATCATGGAGTAATTTTATCTTCTATGTCACTTATTTTGCACTTAGCCTTGTATAAATCCCATCTAGTTCTACATACAAGCATACTTTATTCCACTAAGATCCAATTTGTGTGAAGGTCAATGTGGATCTCAATATCAAGTATTTAAGGGATCATTATCAAATATAATTCAAGCATTCAAAGGATTAAATATCATCAAGTCAAAGCACCAAAGCAACCATCATGAGAAGATTTGGATGTAGGGGTGGAGATATGTGAAACTCTTCAGACTGAGGAATATGGTAGTCCGATTCTGTAACAAATTGCCTCCCCCCAGTTTAGTCCTAAACAAACCAGGAGGACTATGAAGTCTTCTATAGATTTTGGCAATGAAAAAAGAAGAGGGAGAATATCAAATGCTGAGCATCAAAAAATTAAAACTGATAATGACATTGCCAATGGAAAACAGAGAACCTTGTTTCAACAGGTTATTCTGGGTTCTAAAGACAACAAATTAGGAAAACCCCCTCAAGGGAGGGGGAGAGGAAGAAATCCCAAAAAATATAAATAAAGTTCCTCTCATGGAACATGAGAGGCCTCAATGGCCTGCCCAAACATAAGGAAGTCAGTGCAATAAGAAATCAAGTGAATCCAACTATTATCATGTTGCAAGAAACAAAAAATGATGAGATTCAGTCAAAAAAAGTAGCAAAAAAAATTGGAATCAAGGGGAGATGATTTGCAAATCATCCAAAGGAGCATCTAGAGGCCTTATGACTTTGTGGGATCCCCGAATAGTAGAATGCACCATTATTTAGAAATATGACAGGGTTCTTAGTGTTTTATTTAAGGAAATAAATAGCAACAAGTCATGGATCCTTTCAAATATTTATGCCCCGACTTCAATTCAAGGGAGAGCTCTATTGTGGGAGTACTTAGGCAATCTGAGTGAAATCTTCCATAATATCCCCTAGATTTTGGCTAGGGATTTTAACACTCCTCTTTACCCTTCAAACAAAATGGGTGGAAATGGACCACCTATTAGGAGCATGGATGAGTTCAATGACTTTGTGAACTCCAACATGTTGATGGATGTAAAACTTAGAGGAGAAAATTATACCTAGAGCAATCGATGGATAGGGTGTCATCTCATTCAAGAAAGGCTTGACAGGTTTTTTATATCAAAGGAGGCTACAACTCTGTTCGGTGATTCTACCCTACAAGCCCTTCCTAAAATTGCCTTTGATCATAATCCCATTTTGTTGGAGATACCTAACTCTCTGTCCTTCAAGAAACCTTTTAAATTTCAATCTATGTGGATCAAACATTCCAATTTCAAAGATAACTTAATTCAGTGGTGGCAGCAACTTGTCAGGGGTAGTGCAACTTTTAAACTTACTGGCAAATTAAAAATTGTTAAGGAAAATATTTGAACTTGGAACAAAGAGGTCTTTGGGAACCACTTTGAAAATAAAAAATAGGTTGTTGAAATTTTGAAGATAATTGATCAGAGGATTCAACATGGTGATGCTGATGAAACTACTAGGCAGGAGGAACAAACAAAACTAGTAGAGTTTCATAACATTTTGGCCTGTGAGGAAATCTATTGGAGGCAAAAATCAAGGGCTCTTTGGTTGAAATATGGATATTCAAATTCCAAATTTTTTCACATCACCATGCTTAGAAATGTAAGCAATAAAAAGATAAAAAAAAAGAAAGAAAAGATGGTTCTATTACTTAGGACTTAACAGAAATCAGAAAGGAGACAGTAACTTATTTCAATTCTATCCTTGGTTAGGAATCGCAATGCAATGAGGAGGCCAAAGATATTCTCTTGCAATCCATTCCTAGCATAATAAATGAGGATAAAACCTTTAGCTTCTAGCTCCCTTTTATGATGAGGAAATTAAGGAAGCCTTGTTTAGCATGGAGCCAGACAAAGCCCCGGGACCCGATGGCTTTTCCCCTTGTTTATATAAAGATTTTTGGGACATCATAAGTGAGGATGTAATTTATGCTGTCAGATAATTCCAAGAAAGCAATCATATCCCAAAAGGTCTCAACTCTACTTTTATTTCTCTAATTTCTAAGAAGCAAACCCATGAATCTATGGCTGACTTCAGGCCAATCAGTCTGTGCAATGTTTCTTACAAGATCCTAACTAAAGCCATTGCAAATAGAATGAGAGATGTTCTACCCCACATCATAGATCCGTGCCAAGGAAGATCTGTCCAGGGTAGGTCAATCTTGGATGGTGTTATTTCTAACAAAAACAAAACATTACATTGCTCTCGTTATATTTCTAACAAGTTAAGTAAAGCATATCCAACTTTTCATTTAGATCAAAGATATTCTCCATTTGCATTTCTATCAAAGATATTCTCCATCTTCCTCAAATTTCTAAATTTCCACAATAAACTCTTTTTATATTAGATGCCTTCTAAAATTTAAATTTTTCCAAAATGAATCCAACACGGCTAATGGCTAAAATATCTATTGCCCAACTTCTATATCTATAAATAACTTGTTTATAACAACCTCACAATTTATTAATACCTTGTTTTAGGGTTCTTATCCATTCCCCTAATATTCCAAGATATTATTTTCGTTGTTATTTTTCTATTTTATTTGTGGGTTTAGCTCCACTTCTTGTTAGCACTTGTGATATTTGTTTTTTTTCTCATATCATATCCCTTTGGGTTTATTTTTCTCTTTGTTTTTGCTTCTTGAGTCTTCCTCTCTTTTAATTCATTTACAACAATACTTTTATCATCAATCTCTTCAATTTTATCACACTACTCATAATAAGACTTATTATCTCTAGTTTTACCTTCTTCTAAAGGATATGAAGTGCAAGGAATAACCTCAAAAGTACAATCTTCTTTATGTTACCCTAGAAACCCAAAGTGCAAGGATGCTCTTATATAGAAATTACCTTCTTATTCTGCTCTAAAAAACCTAAATTGTTATGGGTTCCCTCCATCCTCATTTCTTTATTATGCTACTCCTGAAACATTGAAGTGCAAGGGATAACATCTTCATCCCTTTCACTCTTATTACTTGGACAAGATTCTAGATTACTTGAGGAAAATTACGATGATTTACCTAGAATAAACTTGACCTCTTTTGTTGTCTTTGTTTTAGGATTTTTCTCCACATCTTATTTTGCACCTTTAATTCCTTATGAACTTGCCAAATGAAATTGTATATATGATTTCTTTACCTCTTCTTTCACAGTGGAATGTCCTTGATCTAATATAGCTTCTATTACTACATGATTTCATTGCTTTGTCTTGAAGTTTATCTCATGGCTAGAATTTTTCTCTTTCTTCATTATATTCACTTTACAAACTCTTATCATTTGTCCAATATCATAAAAATTGTGGCAAAAAAAGCTATATTTTCATAATCTACTTGTTGATCCTATTCTCTTGATTCATATTTTATCTTAATGGATTGTGGCAAAGGTTTTGAAATATCCATAGCAACACAAATTTGAGTATATATAGCATGATTTCACTCCTTAATACTTAGTATTTCCTTGATGAATTCCCCTAGGGTATTTCTAATATTTTTCATAATATCCTTATTTATAAGCTAACATGGAAGTCCAAAAATCCTAATCCATATTGGAAGCTTCTTAATAGTTTATGTCTCAACAAAATTAGTAACTCCACCTGTGCAGGTCCTCTTAACACAGGTGGAGTTACTAATTTTTCTTTTAGAGCCTCAAATGATTCCTGAAACTTTGCAGTACAAGAGAATTCAAAATCCTTAGCAAATAGGGTAAACATATGATTGGCTATTGTGCTAAACTTGGGAATAAACCTGCGATAAAAACCAATGTGTCCAAGGAAAATTCTAACATCAGTTTGAGTATTAGTAGGGAGAAGATTCTCGATTATTTCCACCTTCTTTGGATCAACCTGGATCCCTTAAGGAGAGATGTGATGTCCAAGAACAATTCCTTCCTCCATCATCATAAAACATTTTTCAATATTCAAGGATAACTGGTATGTTTCACAACAAGTTAAAACTTTATCAAGATGTTACAATGTAAAATCAAAAGTTTCTCCACACACTGTGAAATCATCCATATAGATTTCAACACTATCGGTAGTCAGATCAGAAAATATTGCTAAAATTGCTCGTTGGAACATTGCTGGGGTATTACACAAGCCAAAAGATAAGACCCTATAAGAAAATATTCCCCATGGACATGTAAAAGTTATTTTCTCCTAATCTTCAGGTGCAACCTGAATTTGATTATATCCACTGAATCCATCAAGAAAACAAAAGTATTTCTTTCTAGAAAGAGTATCTAACACTTGATATATGAATGGTAATGGAAAATAATCTTTGTATGTTACTTTATTCAATTCCCTGTAGTCTACACATACTCTCATTTTTCCATTCTTCTTTGGAACTATAACCAGTGGAGAGACCCACCGACTATCAGAAATTGGGTAAATGAATCCTACTTCCAAAATTTTTTCAATCTCCTCTTTGACAATATCTCTTAAGGTAGGATTCAATATTCGTTGAGGCTGTCTCACTGGTTTAACATCTTCAGTATAGATTCTGTGAGTGCATACATCAGGGTGGATTCTTGACATATCTTTATAATCCCAGGTGAAAGCATGGACATGTTTCAGCAAAACAACTGATAGTTTTGCTTCTTCTTCCTTAGTAAGCCAACTATTGATATTAAAAAAATTTCCTGGCTGAACTTCTATCTGTTTTATCCCTGGAAGGACATAATTTACCCCTTCATATTTGGTTATTAAGTAGTTTAGTGGACAATGATGAGAAATTCTTGTTTCATTTTGAACACTAATTTTTGATGGAAGCATATTTTGTATGGAACAATGAGAAGAAGGGAGTAGGTGATGATGCCACCCATGTGGTAGTGAAATAGATCTTTCCTATAATGGTATAGATGGATTGCTTCCAAAACTTTGACCTTCCTCATTTCCTAACAACTGATGAACATTTACTGCTTCATTCCTTATTCCTTGCTCATGTAGAGTACTTAAGATAGTCTCATTTTCAACATTCCTTTCATCATGGGAGTCTATCTCTTCTATATGTTCCTTCACTACTATAGTAGCTAGTGTGGAGATAATTTCTTCTTGTTCTTCATCTGAATCAGGAAACCATAATTGACCTGTAAATTTATTTGAAGGTCTTGCAGGAGGATACAAAGAAATCTATTTTAAGTCAATACCATTGGAGATTGTCATATCTCCAGATCTGTAGTCTATAAAGGTTGTTGTAGTTGCAAGCCAAGGTCTTCCTAGAATAATGGGATAACCATGTGCTGAATTTCTAGGCTATAAAACCAAAAAATTTGCAGGGTACTCCCAAGAAGAAACTTCTATAGGGACATCTTCAATGATACCTTCTGGTCTTGCAAACGACCTATCAACCATTTCTAACACTATAAAGGTGGGACTTAGATGTTTGAGCTGTAATTTTTCCATTAGATCCTTGGTCATTACATTTATTGCAACTCCTAAATCAACTAGGAAATTTGAAATTGGTATTGAGCTTATAGTGACTATGATAACTGGACTTCTTAGGTCACTATACTTTGGAGGTACTAGTTTTCCTGACAAGAGATCAACTATCTTTCCTTCAACCTAAAAAGTTTTAGGGAATGACTTCTTTTTTCTTCTTGATCTCCTAATGCACAAATCCTGGATAGTTTTTTTAATCAAAGGCACATCCTTAATGGCTTGCAATAAGGGGAGTGATATGGTTAACTTTCTAAGTTCCTTGACCAGGTCTGATTCAGATTTTTTTGCTATGGTGTTGAATATCTCATGGTCTGGAATTATCCCTGATGGAGGTAACTATTCTGCCTATGGTTCTATTTTATCTACTTCTTTTTTTGTTGTTGGTTTGACTCTGCTTGGTTCCAAAGGTTCTTGCATTTCATTTTCTTTGATTTCAATTAAAACAGGTTCAAGTAAGACTTTTCCTAAATGAAGTTGGATATTACTATAATCAAGAACATGTATTTCAATATTTTATTCAGACTCAACCACATAGATAGGGGATGCATGTATTATGTTGTTTGGATTAGTCACTGGTTGGGTTGGTAGTTGAGGTTGTTTCACCTGTTGTGTTTATTGTGGTTGATTTGGTTTCCCTTGAAAATTTTGATTAGGTGCAGGTAGCAAATTCTGAATTTGACCTTGATTTCTCTGCTACCTTGGATAGGACTAGTATTGTTGTCCCCACTATTGTTGATTTTGTATCCAGGATGGATTACTCTAATTATGATTCCAGGGTGGATTATTCTAATTCCATGATGGGTTATTCTGGTTCTGATTCCAGGATGGATTACTCCAACCTGTCTGTGGCCATTCTTGAGAAGTTGTCCATTGAGAATAATTCCAAGGATGTTGGGGTGGTTCTGACTGTCCCCATGGCATATTCCAAGGGTTGTGTCCCCAATTTATAGGAAAATGAGGGGTGTTTTGGTATTGAGAGAAATTTCCCCCCATTTTTGGTCCAACAAAATTGAGTTCTTCAGTTTGAGTTTCTAAAGTATTTTTGAGTTGTGGTAGCAGATGGCATTTATCAGTCAGATGTCCTTTTGAACAGATACTGCAAATGGCTAAAATGGACGTTTTGTTCATAGGGCACTCTTGCAAAGCATGTTTATTCCTGCACCTTGGGCAATAAATTTCCAAAGGTTCTATTTTTTTGCTTTAGCAGACATTTCCCCTAGTGTTGTGTTTAATTGCACCAGAATATTAGTTTTGAAATTTGCAAACTCTTCTATTAAATCTTTCACATCATTGCCATTTGCACTCTTTTTCTTTCTCCTTTGTTTAGTGTGAGAGTAATTTATGCATAATTCCATAATATCTTCATTGTTAAGGGTACTCACATCCCCTTTTCCCATTAAGTTTAATACTTCTTTGGATTCATCTTGGAGTCCTCTCAAAAATATGGCTTTACACATTTTAGATTCTATAGGTCCACATATTTTTTGAACAAATGCAAACCTATCAAGATAATATTCTAAGGTTTCATCATCTTCTTGCCTAATTAGGAATAATTCATCATTCTTATTTCTTACCCTACAATAATCTTGGTATTTATCCAAGAATATGCTCTCCATTTGTTCCTAGGTTCGAATAGATTTTGGTTCTAGACTCATGAACCAGCGTAATGCTGCATCTTTGAGTGTGGAAGGGAAAAATTTGAGTTTTTGGTTGTCATTCATATAATAATAGGTTTGAAACACTACTTTGAACTCAAATAAGAACTGGTCAGGGTCTTCAGATACAACCCCACAAAATATTGGTAGTACTATAGGGGAGATTATTTTCATAGAAGAATTTTGCATAGGATTTAATTGAATAGGGTACTCAAAAGTCCTAGAAGGATGAGGATTATCTGCTCTGTTGTAGATATTACTACCTCCATATTGGTGTTTTGGCATTTCTACCATGATGTTGTTCCAAATATTGGTATAGATGTGTCCAAATTGCTCTTGTCGGATAGACTCAGAAGTAGATGGAGAAGAAGTAGATAATTCCTCTAATATTTCTTTTTCAAGAGATCTTTCAATTCCTGAAGGTACTAGTTTTTGTTTAAGTCTATCAGGAATTTCAAACACAGGAAACTCACCTCCTAAGCATGAAGATTGCCTTCTTGTGGTAGGTACAGGGGTGATTTTGATAAATCTACCTTTCTCATCCCTTGGACTAATTTTTCATGCTTACTCCCTAATGACATAAATTGTAATTCAATAATTGTTACTTAACCAACTATTATATTTAGGTTTTACCCTAAATTTTCATAGCTTAGAATAATTAACAACTATTGGACTATTCTTTTCTTCTAACAACATCATGATCCCCGAAAATAGTGCCAAAATGATGCGTTATCATTAATCACATCATTAAATATCAAGGATATATCAATCCAGGATGGTGTCCAAGGCTATTTACAATAGAAATGAGGAATAGGGATACAATTTAACTCATTTTGGAGCAGCAGGTCTTATTGGTGGAATAGATTATGTGGGGGTTTTTAGGTCACATTTACTCCTAGATTGCATAAAATAAACTAATATGCTTGTAAGAATGGAAATCTAATCTTTAAATTATAGGAATGAAAACCTAATTGCAACTGTGGAATTGAAATCTAGTTATTCTTGTAGGAATGGTAAAGCTGATCCTTAAGTTACAAGAAATTAAACCTAATTACAATTGCAAAAATGAGATCTAAATACTTTTGCAAAAATAGAATTGTTGAATGAAACACATTAACTAAATCCTATCAGTGTTTTGTTTCAGAAGGTTGTCAAACTTCTGTGCAGTAGCTAACAACAAAAAGAGAAATACATAAAACTGCTAAAAACTATTGAAATGGAAGCAAAACTGTAATTTGCTAAAAATGGAACATGTAACTAATCTACCAAAGCATTGCAAGTTTATTCTAAACAAGAAAGGAATCATACAACTACAAACAATGTTAGTATGCAACAAAATATGAAACAAACAATTATTCAGCTAATTCTACTGCAACAAGAATAAGAAGAAAACTTGTCCTGTTAGTCCTTCTCCTAGGCCTGGAAGTGGCCTGCTCCCTTTTCTAGAAGAAGGTATGAGTTCCTCTTACTTTCTAAATATCACACAAATTCATATATGACACAGACAATGAAAGAACTGCACTGTATAATTCCAAAAATGACATTACAAGGCTGTTGCTACACTCTGCTATAGAACTGAATCTATCTTGTTGACTTCTATTTTCTTACAATTACCTTCTATGTTCTACTTAGCTCAACCAATATGGGAGATATATTTTTATAGATGCCTAAAATATATTTACATACATAAAATATGCCATTCCTATCTTGCAACTTGATTGCCTATTATGCTGCAATAATTTTGGGGATATTTCAGGACAAGGTCAACTACTTTAGTTGATATTTTTCATGAGCTGCATATTATGGTCAGTAAGGAATGGTGGGGACATATTTAAGAGACTTTCCCTAACTTCTCTCAACCTCAAGTTGCCTTTTCAACCGCTTGGAAACCGTAGAAAGTCAAACTGCAGTGCTTTCCCCTGTTATTTCAAAGATCTTCAAAATAACTGGCTGTAGATGCAACTTAAGCTCAAAACATCCTCAAGATGTTGGTTTTGGTTGCTACTTCCAGGTAAGTATTAAAATATAGCCCCCATGAGGTAATTACGACTAACCTCATCCCTTATCCTTGGTAAATTCCATGCCCTGCCATTCATTGGCAACTGGATGGAATTTACACAAAATTCCTGCTACTACTGCACAATTTATAGTTTCTTGATACTATTCAAATTTAGACAAATCATTGTATAGGAAATATAAACATAAAGATATTAAAATGTTGCTGTTCAAATCATGCATGCCCATCATTAATAAATCTTGCTGAAACAATGCAAAACTATACAAAAACTACCAAAAACAGAGCATAATATTCCAAACACATCAATCATGCAAATATTTGATATACAACATATTTAGATCAACTTAATCAACATATAAGACATATCATAAGGTTTTTAAGCATTTGTAATGTTTCAAAATATGCTATGATTGAGGCATTTTCAAGCCTCATAATTTAGCCAACCATTGTACTATTTAATACCTAAGCAATATTAAATATTTCTAATGTTCCTAAGAACTATATTGGTATCAAAACAATACCTAGATGAGGGCGAGCAAGAGACTTGGGTGAGGCAAGATGAAATCCTGGATAAGGTAATATTTATATTGCTCTTGGAATGGACCACGGGGGCACAAATACTGAGATAGGACACCTTGAATGGGACATGCTTCTCGAGACATCTAGAAATTACACGTATCCCGAGGCAATGTTTCCTTGGCACAAAATTTCTTGAAGCTCAACATGGAAATTGAGGTGATATTCTACTATCTTGAGTGTTGCACAAAATTTATGGCATGAATTTCTTGAATTTCATTAGTGTGAATTTTTATGGCGTGAATTTTTTGAACTAAAGCAAGCGCTGCAAATTTCATGAATTTTTGACTTCTCTATCAGACTGACATAGTCTAATAGAGTTAGACTGACTCCTCTATGAGAGATGCGGTCTTCTAGCACTGCTATTAGCTCAACCTCCACATAGAAGTCAACATATGTTGTAGGCTACCTGACATAAACTAACCGATCACCCATCGGTGGAAACTGTGACAAACCACCCTCCTGCATGGAAGTCAAACATCTAACATGGATCCCACTGGCTTACAACAAATGAGATACCTTCTAGTATGCAACACATGAGGTTCTAACACTTGTTGATGTCACACTGACAACAAAGTCTACACACATATCTGAATCACATGCAACCCAATCCTGAATTTGAGGTGCAAATATTGAAACCTCCTGATGTGGTGGGCACAGACTCCAAGGTGACCACATGGCAAACCCTTGACTGTTGAACTAGCATACATGTGGTAAGAGGTGGATGACTAATTTGGTGGACTTGAATTTTGAGGCTGATATGTGGCATCTACAAAATTGCTGATGTGGTTGGTGTATGATGTGAGCGCATGACAAGTGGCAGAATGTGGTTTGTTGGAACACATGCTAAGGTGGCAGACTATAATTGGGTGGATCACATGGTAAAATATTGGGTTTTGATTTCCTAAAGGTAATCGATAGTCTATTCATAGGTTGTTCTTTTTAAGCTGGCAAGACATGCACTAAGCGATGCATATGGGATAAAACATCCCATTTTTTTTATTTCGCTTTCTAAGGTGAAAGTCAACAAAATCTAGTCGTGAGATATTGTTTCCAAATCGACTAGCAATTGGGTGGGTCACAGACCAAGCACGAAGACTTTGCCCCATGCTAGGTCGCGAGGTCGACCCCTTGCAGGTGCAAAAACAAGTTTTTTTGCTATAAAAACAAAGAGGTGATCATATTTTTCAAGGTAACAATTTTTTTTTTTGCAAAATTTTCTAAAGTTTTTCAAATTTTTTTAATAATTTAATATTAATTTTTGTTTTAAAATCAATTTTATTTTTAAATTTTATTGATTTTTAACAAAATTATTTTATTATTAATTAAAATTTTGATAAAAAATTATTTTTTTGCAACTAAAAATCAAAAGAAAAAGGAGACAATTTTTTTGCAAAAATTCAAAATCATGCTTTTGTTTTCTCAAAATTGGAGATGTAACTCAAAAAATAGCACATTTTTTTTTGCAAATTAAGGAGATCTAAAAATTTCTCAAAACCTTTCTATCATTGGTTTTGAGAGGAATATTTTTTGCCACTAAAATTCAAGAAGATGAAAAAAAGACCTTGGATCTCCCAAACTCTTTGTTGTCTAAGAATCAATCGTAGGAGGAACGAACTCCGACGTCAGACCACAAGATCCAATTTTCATCGTATGCTTAGACAATATAGAAAGAGTTTACCCCATTTTAATTCTTACATAGATCCTTGGAAAGGTTTGGATCGCAACTATGGTCCCATGAGGATTAGAGAACCATTTAATCTTGATGCACCTCCAATTTTTGAATATTGAAGAATTACAGGTCCACTAATACCAAGTCATGTGTTGACTGGTTCTGGATTGCCTTTCAAACGTGGGTCGTGTGTTGACTTAACTTGAAAACTGTGCTACCTTATTAATTTTGCAAAGAAAATGGGGGACAAGACATTGTGATTCATTTTTTGTAAAATTGTAACACAAGGGGGGGAGAAATTGAATATCAAATTTTTTGAAAACTCAAAAATCAAATTTTTTTTGCAAAAATTACTGTAATAAAGGTGCATTTTTTTATAGCATTCGACAAATTTATTAAAATTGGTATTAATAACTTAGGTGCATTTTTGGTAGAGTCCAACACCTTAATTTAAAATTTGTGGGCACTTTTGTATGTTTAATTGCATTTAATTTCCTGTTTTTTGCAATTACATCTTAAAGTTAAAAATCAAAAGCACAAAGTAAGACCCAAAAATTTACACCCATTTGTACAATCTATTGCACAGGTAGAGCCAATTTTTATTGATATTCTCTCCATAAAACATAAAATTCACTCTTCTTGTTTCGCTTAAATTCCTCCAGCTAATCATCCTTCTTTAGAAGGGTTTTTAGGTAGGTGCCATTAAATATCAATTTGAGTGAATTCTCTTTCAATACTCATATTGGGTATATCGAAAGAGAGACCAATTTTTGGTGAAATAAGGAACCTTCATAGTAGCAATTGTTTGCACTAAGGGGGGATAATTCCTTTCTTACTTCAAAACATATATTGCCAAAAAGGGAGATAAAACTTGTAAAGGCAATCAGAAAAGAAGAAGTCATCCAATTTTACCTTTTATTTTAGGCTTCATAATAGCAAATTTTTGCTTGAAGTACTTATAATAAGGAGGGGATTTTTTGGTGAAACTTTTTGATAATTTGCCTAAGAGGCAAAATTTTGTTAAGAATATTTTGCCCTAAAAGTGAAAAACAAAACATTGTTAAAAGGCAATTAGAAAATAAGAAGTCATCCAATTTTACCTTTTCTTTTAGGCTTCATAATAGCAATTTTTTGCTTGAAGTACTTATAATAAGGAAGGGGTTTGTTTTGGGAAACTTTTTGATAATTTGCCTAGAAGACAAAGTTTTGTATCTTTTGCACTAAAAGGAAGACTTCAGAAATTACCTAAGGGGGACAAATTTGTAAACCTTGGCAACACCATTGTACACCTCTTTTTAGGCTTCATAATAGAAAATCTTTTGCTTGAAGTACTTGTAATAGAGCGAGGGATTTTTGGTGAATTGTTTGAAATTTTCCTAGGAAGCAACTTTGTAAAAAACCTTTAAAAGTTTCATAAGTTGCAATTTATTGCACGTAGGGAGGGATAAAAATTTCTTTCCTACCTCACAAAATATTTTTCAACAAGGAAGGAAGACTTGTAATGGTGCATTTTCGACAACAACCGACACCTTAGTCAAACTTCTTGCAAAATTTCATCATAGAATATTTTTCAACAAGGGAGGACGACTTGTAAGGGTGCATTTTCAGCATCAATCGACACCTTAGTCAAAATTCTTGCAAAATTCCATCAAATAATATTTTACAAAAAAAGGGGGAAGACTTGTAAGGGTGCATTTTTAGCAGCGATCGACAACTTAGTCAAAATTCTTGCACAATTCTATTGTAAAAGGTGCACTTTTGGTAGAGATAAACACCTTAAAAATGGGTAGATCAAAGAAGAAAAATTCTACAAAACTAACTTATGATGTTAGAAAATCAGTTAAAGATCCTTACTTTCCAGTAGGGATGGAAGGAATGGATTTTTATGAGGATGGAAAATTTCTCACTCTACACAGTGGTGTAAAAGCCATTCTCAAAGATTTTAAAGCTTGTGAAGACCTTCAGAACAATAGTTCTCTAATCCCTATTGGTGTTGTACAGGAAATATACATGTCATTTGTTTTACTTGACATTGCCTAATGTAAAAATAAAAGAGAAATCAGTGAATAATCAGAGGTAATGCTCCTAATGGTTGATGCTTGTTGTGACACAAGTGACCTTCAACCCATGGTGGTGAATGCATGTTGTGATACAAGTGCCCTTAAGCCCATGGTGGCAAATTCTTGTTGTGACCCAAGTGACCTTAAGCCCATTGTGGCTGATGCTTGTTGTAATACAAGCAATCTCTTACCTTAAATGGTGATCTTGTTACAAGAGCAGATTTTGCTTGTGACACCAATGACTTAAAATCTAAAAATCCTCAAAAAGAGCTCCATAATATCATTAATAGTGACAAGTGCCATAATTTTAAAAGCATTGATGAAGATGAAATACTTGGGTGTTTTGAAAAACACACCAAAGGCATTGGATCCAAACTAATGAAAAAAATGGGATTAAATGGAAAAGAATTAGGTAAACATGGGAAAGGCATTAAAACTCCTATAATGCCAAATTTCAGGCCAAATAAAGAAGGCCTTGGGTATGATGAACAAGAAAGTACCTGGAAAACCATGTTTGTAAAACCTAAATTTCCTACAACTCCTACAAAGCATTATTGCAGTCATTGTGGAAGAACATGACATGTAGAAGCTAGGTTTTGGAAAATAGATCCTTGTGATACATGTGGATGTACAAATCACTCCTCTTCAAATTTTGGTACAAAGTAAAAATGACCAACAAGGTTCATATCGACTGTGGATGTATAGATATCACACAATGAACCAAGATGAAAGAAATGTTGTATGGCTTCTACAAGAAAGGTAAAATCTATAGTAGACCCAGTGGCAGATCCAGTGACAATGATCCAGAGATAGACCCAAAGGTACTCATCCAGAGGTACACTTAAATCCAAATCCAGAGCCATGAGCGAGAGCCCAAGCCAAAGAAAGAGCCAACATACCAGTATATTTTATTTTCTCTCCTTCACATTAGGGGGTGTTAGAGTAATTATCCCATTACTTGGATAATATCTAGATTCCTATCTTGGATAATATCTAGATTTCTATATTGGGTAATTATCATATTCTGTTAGGGTAGAATATAAGTTACTACATTCCCATTGATGAAGAGGTTGCAGATATATTCACAAAGGCACTTACATGTGTCAAATTTGAGTTGTTTCACAACATTCTTTGTATTTAAAAATAATGTAATAAAGGGGGATGTTAGGGTAGATATATTAGGGTAGTTTATTATTACTTTATTTTTTATTTATGTGATATTTGCATTATTGGTGAATATCAATATCATTAGACATTTGGTTAGTGTTTAGCACCATTTTGTTGTTGTTAGTGTGGGATTAGGTGAGATCATTTGTTAACATGATCTTGGCTATATTTAGCCAACCATTGTACTATTTAATCCCTAAGCAATATCAAATATTTCTAATGTTCCTAAGAACTATAGTATGAACAAGAAAACCAGATGCAATATGAAAACTAAAGCTAAATGTAATATGAAAATGCAAAATCGTGCATAGTATATTTTGAGATGCATTATGTTTATTGGTTCTTTAAGCTATTTACCATAAAAAAAGCTAAGCGATAGGCCCTTGAGCCAAAATTAGTTGTTATGACAAAGGGACCTAACCAATTGTGCTAAAATTTACCTTTAAGATCAAATCGAGCATTGGTGTTCTTTTGGTTTTCCTTGAGGACAAGGTCCCCAACCTTAAAATAATTATTGCAAAATATCTTGGAATAAGATCACTTGAGCCTATTTTGATAGGCTCACAAATTCTCTAAGGCATAAATGTGCTTTTCATCCAACAACTCCAATTGATGCAAATGATCAAAGTAATAGTCAACACAAATTCTGATTATGCCTCCTATCTTAACAATAAGGATGGTGGTTTAGGAGACTGATTCATAAAATAAAAAGCTATTACAAAGGATATCTTTGTGATGCATATCACAAAGAGGATCATCCACTACATATTCTTTGAGAGTCACTACATGAAAGTCATTGTAAAATCTTTTTGTGTCATCCTTCTTGATGAAATAGGGGAATATTCCTAATTGCTCAAGATCTACAAGAAACAAAGGAATAAGATCCACTTGAGAACTAGAAGACTTGACATGCGTAACACAAGGGATCGACCTATAAAATAAGAAGATTTTATAAAGGATATCCTCATGATTCAAGTCATAAAGAGTATCCCCTTAAAAATACTCCCATGGGATCACAACTAACCCAAGATGCACCAACGTTACCACATTGTAAAATAGAATTTTAGTGGGATAAGGCAGTTCCTCATCCTCATCACTGCACTCCAAGCCTTGATGATCTAAATATTCAGCATAAGTAATAAGGTGGTCATCATTATCAAATGACAAAGGTTGATTTTTATTGGGTATGTAGCCTATTCCACATCTCCTAGGATAAACCTCAACTTCCAAAGGCTCTTGAATACCTTTCTATTGTGGCCCCAAACCTTTACTTATATATCCCATACTAGATAGGGTGTGCTTAGGAAGTGGGTAATCATTGGATAGATAAAAATGGGTAAAAGAACACTCTACAAGAAGAGGTTTGCTACCAAAAACATTTTCTTCAAGGGATATACCCATGAAGATAAAGGTGCAAGTACCAATGTGTACAATTTCACCTTTCTTATAGGGTAAACCCATAGTACTTGGTGAAGGTGGTAGGTTGGAAATATCTAGAAGAGGTTCTTGAAGAAATAGATTGACTTAATCTTGTGATGAAACTTTGAACAATATTGAGAAATGGACATAAATTAAGATCATATTGAGTTTGCTTAACTATTGAACAATATTGGAATGGATGAGGGTCACCCAGAATAGTGATAAGTTGGTCTTTGAATTCAAATTTCAAATATTGACGAAAAGTAGAAGGGGCAACCCTCATCACATGAATCCAAGGGCATCCAAGAAGAATATTAAAATATGCAAGGTAAGATAAGGTATCTAAGATCTTTGATCCAACCCTAAGGGGGAGAGATATGATGTTGCAGGACTCTTGGGACTCGTTGAAAACTTTGATGATAATATAATATTAAGTCAAATATTCATCTTTTAATCCAAAAATTTAGAAAAAATTGATAATTGCATAGATTGAAGGAGGAACATTTGATTCGTTTTATAAACATTTCCCTAGTAAATATAGTGATGCAAAGGTAATAATACCCTCACAAGTTAGAGGAATGAATATCATCATATAAAAATGTGATATAATATATCCCAAGGGAACCTACAACATTAGCTATAGCACTAGGGTAAATGTATTGAGGAATAAATTTTTGACTTAGAAGCTTTAACAAGGATTCCCTATGAATAGAAGAAGTTTACAAAAGTTCTAAGAAGGAGATCTTAGATGGGGTAATAGACAATTGCTGTTGAATATCAAAAGAGACTTTAGGTGTTGGTTTTAATGCTAAAGCTAGATTTTCTACTCTTGTGCTCCTTTTTTGGGTACTCTTTAAAAATAAGAGTGGTTTTGAAGGTTGATTGGATGTAGAACTCGTCTCCTACTGAGATCATTGATTCAATTTTTCTTGAGCTTGTAGCCTTGTAGTTGTTGCTATCATACCAACTATATTATTGTAGGGATGTGGCACATTACGATATGATACTTGATTAGATACTTGTTGCCTATGGCTTAGGTAAAGGATCTTGGAAGATCCCCATGCCTTGATTAGTTGTGAGTGCTTGTTGAGTAGGAGGTTGATTGTTTGTTGGAGAATTGGGTTGAGGAACTTATTAACAAGGCAACCTTCATCAATTAGGTCTTGAACCACATGTTTCAACCTCTTACATGAATTTACCATGTGCTCCTCCACTCTATGATATTCATAATGCTAACCAGACTTATACAAATTAGTTGTGGTATCGGGTTACCTTATGGGAGGTAGCTCAATCATATTAGCTTCCAAAAGCTGCTTCAAGACCACGTTCATAGGTGTGTTGCATTTTGTAAAATTTCTTGGGGGGATTTTTGAGGTTGGTTAAGCACCATATTTTATAGGGTGTTAAAAACATTGTTAACAAGACTACTATCCATTACCCCATCACCAACTATATGCTTGTTCTTGCACTAATTTTTTTATGCTCCCATCCTCTTGTTTATTTGGTTTAATTTGACCTCTTCGAATAAGGGCTTGCTATACCCTTATTGCTAGATATTTCACTTGGTCAAAAGAGGTGATAGCTGTTGTTTCCAATTCATAAGATATTTTCTCTTGTAAATTTCTAATAAAGATCTCTAACATGTCTTGAGGAGGTAAAGTATATCTCAACCGTCCAACTAAACTTCTCCACCAAGATCAGAATCCAAAAAAAATCATCTTTGCCTTGTTTTAACATATAAGCATCTTTCATAGTCATATTTTTCTCAACATAAGCTCTGAATTGTTCAACAAACAATTCCGTTGTCTCTTCAAAATTACTCAAAAAGAATGATGAGGCAGTTGATAATACCTTTCCAATGCCATACCACCAAGGCTCGTAGGAAATATATTTAGTAATAACATGTCATAATATATAATATTTATAACAAAAGAATAACACCAAAAAAATGAATAGAACTGAACACTTTGTAAATAAAAGAATGATATCTTTATATTAAACAGGGAGCCTAAACCTCCCAATATTATAGATATTTGCTTTTGAATTACCCCAAATATGTTGAGTGCAATATTATAATATGTAAGACAAGTGCTCAAGTCTAAAAAATAAGGCTTCTTTAGGAAAATCAACTGGTGTTCTCTTTTATCTCACTACAACTCCAAGGGGATGAGTGGGCTTTTCGTATTCGATGTAAGGACCACTCCAGCTTTAGTAGCTCTCAAAGATACCTACTTCCTGCACATACATGGAAAGACAAATGAGGGTTTAGTAGCACTTGTATACAAATATGAAAGCTATACAATAAAACCCTCGAATGAAATGACCATGCAAATAGAAAATAATAAAAAAATAAACAAATACCTTATCGTGAAATTCTAACTTACTGATATGACTTGTCATATGTATTCAAAATTATGAAACTATGGATGCGTAATGGTGGATTGGAAACCATGAATGTGTGGTGGTGAAATTGTAGCCGTGTGGTTCTGACTGTGAAACTACAGACCAACAATTTTGGATGATTAGTAGAATACCTCATAGGACCTTCAGGCTCAAAAGTTGGTTTCTCCTCAGGATGCATGTAGACATATGATCATATCCTGGTAGCATGGTGGTAATATTCAACTCTTTTAATTTGGTGGGGTGAAGGTGTCTTTATAGATCCCTTAAGGTTTTGGAGGTAAATGAAAGGTGGCAAGCCTGGACTACCAAGTGGTAGTCTTGGGCTACTAAATGGAGGGGTCAGTTATAGTGAGTCACCCAGTGTGCCTCACTTAACTGGGGTGATGTGGCTGCAAGTGGATTGATCTGTGGGATTTTACCCCATGTGAAGGGATAAATGGGAAAAGGGTGGATGAGATGTCGCAAAGGTGCTTGTGAGGTGGTTAGGACATGTCTAGTGGGTAGCTAGGGTATCCTAGGTTGATTTTCTAGATTTAATAAATCTAGAAAATAGGATAATGGTGTGGGATTTATATGCCTAAGTCTAAACTTAGGCATATAAATTTGCTATGTAGGATTTTGTGTGGGGTGCTACATGTGGTGTTGTGAGTGACTAGATTTTGGTGTCTATCGATGCCCCTTTTTGTACTACATTATGTGAAACATGATGCGGTGCAAAAACCAATGTCACCTATCTTTACTGGATGGATGAACTCAACTCTTCTCGTCGCACAAGAATGCATGATTTTTTTTTTTTAATTTTTGATTTGTTTTCTTACCCCCTCAATTGGTGCATGGGTAAAGAATGAAACCCAATGAGCTAATTGACTGAATTTGAATGGTGATTGTGTGAATGTGATGTAAATGTATGACATTGATTCAACTTGTTGCCCCAAGTTCAAGATTATTTTGTGTCTTACAAATTTGCCTTTGGTTTTGACTAGGCACAATATTTATGGTAAAATATTCGACCACTTTCAAAGTTCTTTTTCCTTTGTGACTTTCACAAATTCCTTCCAAATGATGGGTTCAAGGAATCAATCATTCAGAAATTTGATACTCCAGTGATTTTTGATTACACCAAGATTTGATTTATTTTCTGCTTTTGACCTAGTGGGGGGAGGGTTTTGATAACCTTTTGGATTTTTTTCTCAACTAAGGTCCAAGATTTAGGGTTTAGTTGATTTAATGCCATAGTGATGATGATGAATTAGTGTCTTTATTGTGGGTTACCCATCCTACCAGATTGCATGGATTTCTAGTCGTTACAACTGCCAGGTTTCTAGGGTAAACGACTAGATACAAGGTTCACTATATGATTTATGCTGATGTTGATTATGATGATGTGGAGGTGTTGATTTTGATTTTTTTTTGTCAAACCATGCATGTGCGGTTCTATCCTTTTAGGACCATGCACTCACGTTATTTACCACAAACCATGAGCCTTTAGTTTTGCGTGCTTTGTAAAACACAAATAAACATTTTGCACTACAAACCATGGGTCTATGATTTTGCACGCTCGTGAAACATGGGTGCACAATTTGTGTCATGGAAAGTGGCTATTTATAGGCTCGCAAGTCATTTTCATTCATTATTTTCATTGATAGCTATCAAATTTGCTCTGGTGCTTTTGTGGATGAGTGAGATGGAGGTCGATGAGGATAGTAGAGCTGTTGGTGGTGTGGGTGTGGAGGACGGTGGCTCGGCTGGAGCAGAAGCTGGTGTACGCTATGCCAAGTTAGGTGTTTTAAACTTTTTGTTTAGGTTTTATTTGTTTTGTTGCTTACTTCTTTGTTTTTTGTTTTTTTTTTTTTATAACCACTAAGAGGGGTTGGAAATTTTTTGTTTGTTTTTATTTTTATTTTTTGTTTTCACAACCACTAAGAGGGGCTAGAATTTTTTTGTTTTTTTACAACCACTAAGAAGGGGTAGAAATATTTTGTTTGTTTTTAATTTTTTTTGACTACTATGCATGTGGTAGGTTGAAAGTTTTTTTTTTTTAAGAAGAAATGCTATGTTTTTGTGATTTTATGGTTGTTGAAATGCAATTTATTCTAAAATACAATGTTTTTGTTTTATTTTTTTAAATGTGATGCATTGATTTTTATTTGTTTGTGATGCAAGTTAAGCTCCTTACTGCCAGACATCAATGGCCTCACACTATTTCAAAAGTGTGGAAGGCTTTAATTGTAGATGATTGGAAGTTTCTTGAGGTTGTGGGCTTGGATGGGTGTAAAATGATTGAGATAGTTCGAGCTGATGATGTAATTTTATCTGCAATCATCGAGAGGTGGGACCCAAATAGGGACTCTTTTTAGCTTCCAACATAGAAGCTTACTATTACTCTAGAGGATGTTTACCATATATTTTGAGTGCCTATCGAGGATCCACTAGTGAGGGTGGGCCAAGACAAGCAGGAGGCTCTCAAACCTATCTAAAATGATCTCTAGGCTATGGACTATAGTAAGGGAGGTATCCCTTACCTTGAATTATTCAATGGCAAGAAGTTGGCTATAATTTCAACCTTTTTAATGTATATTATGGGCAACATGGTGTTGCCTAATAGCATGGGATCAAGGATTTAGTGGAACCTGATTCCTATTGTTTTGTAGTTGATTTTTGATTCGTAGAGATTGGAATGGGCTTCCACTCTGTTGTGCCAATTATACAGTGAGCTTTATGAATTAAATAGCTAAGAGAAGAAGGGACTTAGCTACAACTTGTTACTTCAAATATGGTCTTGGAAGCATATCAGAGTGGGTCATCTTGAGGGGCTACCTTGCACATGTGACCCTCTACTTCATTGTGTCTTTCGATGGTGGGTTAGTGAGGAGGCTTCTCCCACATGCCCTTCTATCGATGCTGCTACATACAAAGACAGTCTTAGAAATATAACAAGGGATGACATTTACTGGTGACTATGGAGAGTCATGGCTTGGGCTAGAGATGCTACTGAGCTTCGTAAATTTACATGGGGGAGATGTATGATGGGTAGTCATACATGAGAGATGGAGTACATCTAGTTCTCATATATTTTTAGGTAGTTTTGCATAGATCAGGGAGTTCCAAATATTCCATGATATATAGGTGATAGGGTGATGTGCTAGGACTACCCATGACTCTAGATTTTTGGACTATGGATGATGTGGGTGATGATGCAGTTATGGAGGTTTTTGATGTAGATGATGCAAACACTACTATAGATTATGATGCTTGGTTTGTAGCTTAGTCTCCTTGGAGGCCAATCCAGGTAGTGGATGATGTGGTCAATGGGGATGAGCCAGACATTGGTGAGCAGGCTCTTAGTTAGTCAAAGCATCATCAAGGTAGCAATGGCAAGAGGGATTCTACCATTAGAAATCAGTAGATAGATGTTGATCTTAGGCTTAGGGGAGATGGTGATGATGAGGGCCATGATGTAGAGTAGGATGTAGCTCAAGATGTAGGTCAGGATGTTGACTTAGGTAATTATGAATATGATGGGGGTCAGGGTAAGGATGCTCCTCCTTGCCACATAGAGGAGGAGTGGGATGTCCTTCAAGCACAACGAGATATACTAGATAGCCTCTTTGGGATCCTTGATTCCTAAGAATGAACATGGAGAAGTCCAACCACTTATCATAACAATAGTGTCCAAGTTAGCAATAAAACAAGTAGAATCTAAAGGTGAGAAGAGTGTTTATTTTGTGCACGTGAAACCCTATAATTCTTAACTTGATGAGATCAAGTTTGAGACCCTCCCAATAGAAATAACATGAACTACAAAAAGAATATTCAAACAAAAAACAACTCATTTTACTCTCTTGGGGGATGTTTTGTATAGATGTGGCTATGATGGAGTTTTACTTTGATGTCTAGATCCTATTGAGGCACAATGAGCTATAATGGAAGCCTATGATGGTACTTATGATGGTCACTTTAGTGGAATGGCCATTGCAAAGTGTATTTTATGCATGGGTTATTATTTGACCACCATGGAAAGTGATTATTTTAAATATGTTAAGAAATGTTAAAAATGCCAACATCACGCCAATTTAACTCATGTACCATCACAAGCTTTATAGCCCATTCAAAGCCTTTGGCCCATTTTACAATAGGGTCTAGATTTGATTGGCAAAATTTCACTTGCCTCTTTAGGATAACATAAATTTATCATAACTACCATGGAATACTTCACAAAATGGGTCGAAGTAATTCCAATGACCACTACAATTGGACTCCGAATAGCGGAGTTTATACTTTAGCATATTATATATCATTTTGGGATTCCTTATAAGATCATTTTAGACAATGGTAAGTCATTTAATAACAAGTATGTTTGAGCCTTATGTAGCAAGTACAATATCCAAAATAATTTCTTGACTCCTTACTACCCACAGGTGAATGGACAAGCCAGAGTGACCAACAAGATAGTGATAGCCATTATCAAGAAACTTGTCAAATAAAATCATAGAGATTGGCACACTCAACTCCCATTGGATCTATGGACTTATCAAATAAGCATCAAAATGCAAACAGAGGCAACACCTTTTTCACTAGTTTATGGTATGGAAGCAATCATACCTCTTGAGCTAGAGATCCCTTCTTTGCGAGTTACATTACAAGAATTCATGGATGATGACACAACTAGATAAGCACATCTTGACCAAATAATGCTCCTTGATGCAAGGCATATCAATGCCTTGGAACATCTACGCATATATTAGGATTGGATCAAACGTGCTTACAACACAAAAGTCCATCCTCATGAATTTCAAGTGGGAGATATCGGTATTAAAGAGAATCAACAAAATACTAATGTATTTTTGCACTTGAAAGATAAATTCAAGGCTAATTGGTTAGGTCCATACATTATCAAACAAAAAGTGGGACTAGGAACGTATAGACTTGCCAACTTGGAAGGAAAATTAGAACCTAATACATTTAACATAATACATCTAAAGGCATTTTATGCATAGTGTAGTTTATATATGTACATATACATGGCTAAAAAAATAAATAGCAAAAAAATAAAAAATATTTCATTCCACGCATGTCATACATACACTTTAGGCATTTTGTTTATACAACTCTTTCCATTTCATCATTTGGTTATTTTGGATGATCGCTCATCCACCATATCTTGTTGCCTTAATCAGGGGCATACTACAATCCATTACTCCCCAATAATATGCAACTTTCCATATAATATTTTCCTAATTAAGGTACTCACATTAAGTAGGATAGATATCGTATAATTGTTAGCAATAACAATTACGTGACCACTAGCAATTTTTTGTGTATCATTTAATTTTCAAAATATTGAATCAAAAGTATCACAAACATCACAATACCACATCAACCATTAAGAAATTTCAAATATTTTCAATCACTCATCCAGCCCTAGTGTTATGAACAAACTTGATTCAAAGTTAAGTGATCTCTAGATGCAATAGGTTATTCCTGGCCTATCAAACTCCTCTTAGACCAAACATAATAAAACACTAAATAAAATATTATAAGTCTTAGAAAAACAAAGTCAAAAGTTACTATTGCCATAAGTAAAATATTTCCTCTACTCATCCAATTATGTGCATGGTCTAGAGTTCTACAGAGTTGGCAAAAGGACAAGCTCCTCCTTCACCTCCCCACAAAAAAAAAGCTTGCTCTTTATCAAAGCGATCAAGTATCCCAAAAATATTACAAAATGAAATAAAAATCCCTTGCTCCCTCATAAAATGGGCAAGTATCCTAGAAAAGTGTTTCAAAGCAATAAGTTTCCCTTTGCTCTCCCTAAAAATGAGCAAAAAATCCATGAAAAAGAGTATCAAAGAAATAAAATCCCCTTGCTCCTCTTAAAATGAGCAAGTGTCCAAACAAAATCCTAAAAATAAAAAGCAATAAAAGAAGGGAAGGATCTTGAATCCCTATAAATCTTAGTATCTCAAAAACCGTGGGGTGATCCTCATTACAAAAATGGCCTAAATAAATCTATCTTGGCAATGGGGTATCCTTACATGTGGCATCAAGTCTGTCACATTAGAGACCTTCTTTTGTACATATCTATGGCCACTCTAGGATGAGCTAGCTTATTGGTATAAGTTATAATTAATTAGTTTAACCTAGCTCATAATGAGAAACAAAAAATCATGCACACAAAGTTGGTCCCTGAGAAATTTGAAAAAGCTAGGACAACCCTTGCACAAAGAAGATTTGTGAAATATACAACTGGGTTTGTTTGAATCACTAGAATATCGGAGTCTTTGTAAAATACCTTAGAAAAATTCTTTAAATCATTACATATCATTCACATTAATACACATCGTAATATCCATACAAAAATCATCTATCTATGCCCTTGATTAAACAATAAGAACAATGTTGCTCAAGCTAAGTCTAAATATACCAAATCATCAATAGAACATAAGCATCAATCATCATTATATAATTCCATATGCATCCATACATACAATAAAACAAAAGCACACAAAACAATCATAATAAAATCCATATATATATATATATATCAATTGCATAAGTACAAAATGCCCACAGGCTGTATACATTAGAGCACTAAGGCTCATAGCAAAAAGAAACAAAAAACTACAAAAAGAGGTAATAAAGTGCTACTAGCTAGCACCCCCATGACCCCTGGGAGGCCCATGCACTGATGAACTAGAGGGAGCATATGAACTAGATGGTCGATGAGACCTAGAACTGCCTAGCCTTTTCTCTAGCAACTTCATTGCTACTTTGTGATACTATTTCAAGACTAGTTCCTTGCATTGATATTCTCCCTTCACTTGATAAATGATAAATTGAGAATCACAAAATATGCTTAGTCATTTAATACCCATAGCTATAGCGAATTGAAGTTCAAAGATTAGGGCTTCATACTCTGCATTGTTGTTTGTACATGGGAAGTCAAGTTTGAATGATAAAGGAATCAAAATTCCTTTGGGTGTGTAAAACACTACTCCAATACTATGTTCTCTTTTGTGCTTTTATCCATAAAAGAATAATGTAATGTCAATATCATCCCCAAAAGGAACTAGTTCTTCTTGTTAATTGATGAAAAATATTGAATCATTTGGAAGCTCAATGATAAGTGGTTTATCATTTGGTAATGGAGCTTCTGCAAGTTGATCGGCTATCACCTAATCTTTGATGGATTTTTTACTGACAAACTCGAGAATGAAAAACATTAACCATTTTATAGTATGGGTGTTGTTGTATGTGTGAGTCATCATGTATCACAGAGGGTTCTCTCTAGCTATGACATAGGTAGTGTTACTTAGCATGTAATATCTGAGTTTCTTAGTGATGAAAACCACTGCTAAGCATAACTTTTTGACATAAACATATCTTGTCTTGTAACTTACCAATGTTTGACTGATGTAATAAATGACTTACTCCTTATTATTCTCATTTTTTCTAAACAGGCATTGCCCCTAGTGCAAAATCTATTGTAGAGACATAAAGGTGAAAAGAGAATCTTGAATGAGGTAGCATAAGAACCAGTGGTGAAGTCAAGTACTTATTTATGTCATAAAGTACCTCTTGGAATTTAGTTATCCAGGAGAATGTCACCTCCTTCTATAGAAAACGATTAAAAGGCCTGCATTTGTTTGAGAGTTGTGCAATGAATTATCAGATAGATTGAATCTTTCCTTGTAAACTATGCAACTCTCTCAAATTTGTTGGAGGTGGCATCTCGATAATGGCCTTGACCTTATCAGGGTCTACTTCAATGCCTCACTTGGAGATAATTAATCCTAGAAGTTTTCCTGATGTGACACTAAATACACACTTCTTAGGATTCAACCTTACCTTATTTTTAAGCAATCAATCAAATACTTTTTTTAGGACTGCAATATGCTCAAGACGTGTTTTTTATTTGGTAATTAGATCATCCACATAATCCTCAATGATTTTATGCATATAATCATGGAATATGTACATCATGGCACATTGGTATGTAGCTCCTACATTTTTAAGGCTGAAAGACATCACCCTATAATAAAATATCCCCAAGGTGTTGTGAATGTCATCTTGTGTTGGTCCTCAGGATTAATTTGAATCTAATTTATCCTTAAAAACTATCCATTAGTGAAAGCATTTCATGGCCTACGTAGGATTCTACTAATTGATCGATGTTAGGTAGAGGAAAATCATCCTTGGGGTATGCTTTATTTAGATCTCAAAAGTTAGTGCATACATGTACCCCCCATTTAGCTTACAAATAGGTACCATGTTAGAGAGCCATTCAGGATAATAAATTGGAACTATGAAATTCATGTCCAATAGTTTTTGTAGCTCTTCTTTGATAATTAATACAATAGTTGGATGAAGTTTCCTGAGTTTTTGCTTGAAAGAATTAGCATCTGGCGCTAAGGTAAGGTTATGGACCACCAAGTTGGGGTCAAGTCTAGGCATATATTTGTATGACCATGCAAAAATATCTCTTTCTTTTCAAGCGATCATACACTCTTTCTCCTCTATAGACAATATATTTTACAATTTTGATGATTTATGGATTGTTTGCATCTTGGTTAAGGTTCACATCGATAGATTATTTTATTAGCATATGGGAACCTTCCTCTAGCTAATGTGGAGTTGGGATGAGATGGATATCATCCTCCACATGCTAAAATGACTCAAAGGTCTCCCCCTCTACTTCGGTTTGAAAAAATGAGATAGAGGAAGATGAAGGTTACTACAAAATATAAGCATTTGAAGCTCACAACAACTCTTTGAATAGGATAAACTCGATGATGGATGGCAGGGATGAAATTCTATCCATGGTGATAAGGCTAGCATCAACCTGAATCGGCTTCAATAAATTGTATAGGTTATTGATTGGGGTGAAAAAGTCAATAGAGATCACATTGACTTGGTGGAAATGGGGTGGCTATGATTCAAGAGGTGATGAATCACTCTCTTTAGGTTGCAACTAATCTAAGATGGAAGAATGGCAGTGCTACGGGAGCAACCAAGGTGGTGGTGGTGAATCTGGATTAGGGTGGTCACACTCCTTGTTGAAGTGAAAGATGGTATGATCCATGGGAAACATATTTGTATAACACTCATCTCTATTGATGGGTTTAGCAACAACCACATCGTCTTGGGGACCATCAAATATTTGAATGATCCAATCTAAGTTGGCTTGTATTTGTTGGAATTCCCCAAAATATTCATCAAAGATATAATATCCAAAATCATCATTGAAGATGTAATCAACTGGCATTTGATTAATCATGAATGTATGGAGTACAATATTTGAAAGGGCCTCATGTAGATGAGATATAAAGTTAGGGTCTAGGTACTCATCATCAATATCATCACATTCATCACACTCATCGCTCTCCTCATCATCTTCTTCATACTCAAGGATGATTCATTGGAAGGTTTGGTTGAAGGAAGAGTTTGAGGTATAAGGTCTATATCCTAGACCAGAGCAATCATGTGCTTCTCTATATTTAGACTCAACAATATGATGTGGACCCTGCTCATATCATCCAAGTCCATATCCCTACCAGTTGACCCTATAAAATATTGTAAAGAGAAATTTGGGTTGGATAGATAATCTAAATTTACATTAAATTATTGCAAGGGTTCCTCATTAGGAGGAGGTGGATCAGATGAAGAATCCACTCTCCCATATATGAAATTAATCCTATATGATTGGGAACCCATTATGTACACTATACCTATGGCTAAAGGTGGATCGTGTGGGTGACCATAGTCTCTGACTGACTCAATAGATGGTGTAACTGTAACACTCATAATGATGTAACGATTGGATTGACAAGATGTACTGCAACTTTGTATGGTTGGGATGATGATGGCTCGATGGATGAGGAAGGCACTTCTAGGATGGTTTGCGATTCAGGCAGAGGTGATGGCTCGTCTCGGATAGGTGACCATATATGTGATACTATGGGTGGTGATGTTTGAGGTGGATTAGATTTTATGAGGTTGTTAGTTGATGGATCAAGTTGAAATGTGAATATGAATGGTGTTTGTGAAGTGGGTGGTATGGCTAATGGAGTTGATGATTGGTTAGCAAGATGATCAAGTGTAGTGGAAAAATGAAATGTGGTGGAGGAGGTTTGACTAGAGCTAACACTTTTAGATGCAAAAGTAGGATCAACTATAAAAAATTCCTTTAGGATGGAGGCTTTTGATGAAGTGATGTTAGTGGGAGTGGTTAGGATGATGAGTGGTTGAATAGATAGATGGGTTGATGGGAGCAATGGCTCACAAGGATTTGAAATCAAGTTACAGTATTTAAAAGGCTCTATGTTTGCTTATATGCAATGTACTTTGCCCTCATGTACATAATTTAGACATTGGTGTAATGTCGAGGGCACACACTTCATATTCTTGATCTAGGGGTATCTAAGAATTATGTTGTATTGCATCACCCTTTCCAAGATGTGGAAGAGGACATGTATAGTTTTCACCCCTACGGTGATAGGAAGAACTATGTTTCCCATAGTTGAGCATAATGCATCATTAAAGGCCCTTAAGGTGAATATGATGATGTAATGTGGGATGATGGTAGGTTAAGGTGTTTGATGGTGAGAGTGGTAATGAGGTTTATGGAGGAGCCAGTGTCAATAAGGAATCTCTTAAATGGTTTCCTATAAATATGGATGATTATGTGCAATGGAGGATTCTATAAATATAATGAAACACTCTTCTCCTCGAAGTCATAAAATGCTATCGAGGGATCCATATATTTTTGTATGATCCCCACAAAAGAGTCGAAGGCATTAGGATATTTTTATTGTACTTGGATGGATTTTAGAATTTCCATCAATGCCTCTCAATGTGGGGGTGACTGTTGGATCAACTCATAGATTAACAATTTTGCTGATTCCATTTTCAAACTTTGGGTTAACCAGCTACCTAGGGTGATAGTTGGGCGAGATGGATTACTTGGATTATGAAATGGTGGAGGTGGAATGGATTGCCCTAGTTGTATGGGGATACTTGGTTGTGCTATAGGAGCTTGGGTTGTATGATTTACTTGTATCTACCTATGGATGACCACACTGATAGCCCCTATAAAATCTTGGTGCAATTGAGACACATAATTGACTTGGTTGGGAGGAACTGTAGAAGTTGACACTCTTGTTGCCTATTAATTTACCTTATGGTGAGGCAAAGGTGTTTGATATATACCAAGGTTTTAATTAGATTGAGCTAGTGGAAAGTTGACTTTCATCTTTTTTGCTTCTAATAAGTCTTGCATAATACCCTTAAATCCATGGCAAGTTTTGATGTCATGCCATTTTTGCTGATGATAGATGCAGTATAAGTACTCTCTATAGGCCTTTAATTTTGGCTTGCTAGGGTCTTTGGGTTTAATCTCCAGTAATGTGAAAAGTTGTGCCACATACAAATTCTAAAATATATATGAGTAGGGCTCTTGCAATGGTGTCTAATTGCACCTAGGATTAAAGTAACGATTCTGCCTTTCTATAGGTTGCATTTGATTTTGTACCTACTGTGGGGGTGGAACCTCTTGATAATTCAATTATTGTGGTTGTTGTTGTTGTTGGGGTTGTTGAATCTAAACTTGGGCTTGTTGATTTGATTGTGAAGGTTAGCCCAAGACTATATAATTAACCTAAGCAACATTGGATTGGCCATGGTTATTCATTTTTTGGTTCTTGTTATCCCAATATTTTTTCTTAGGCTTTATCTTGCCCTCTTGGATCTTTATCTCCTCTATCAATCTGGCTTGGATGAGTGCCTCATCGAATATCCTATATTTCTGTAACTGTAGTAACAAAGAGATAATATTAGCACAAATATTCATGAACATTCTTGTTATTTTTGAAATGGGAAGGGAGAATGGCAATTTGATCATAATCACCCTCCAATGTTTACCAAAATCATGGAACGATTCATCATCGTATTGCTTCAAACTATGCAGATAGGTCAATGTGGTTTTCTTTTAGACATTCAAGGTGAATCACTCCAGGAATTGGTTTGCAAGCTGCTCAAAGGTGTAAACACTTTGATGTGGCAAGTGGTTGTACCAATCCTAGGCTTCTTCCCAAGTGTTTGAGGAAAGGTGTGTAGCATGAGTGCGTCATTATTTTTAATCATGAAACACACACTTACAAATATTATCACATGCTCTCGGGGGTCCTTATACCCCTTAAATGTATCAAGCTTCAACATTTGAAAATCCATCGGATAAGGTAGCACAGACATCGAAGCATGGATTAAGTGATTGAGTAGTTGCATTAATGTTGGCTTTTGATATTGCAAACCTAGTGTCTATATGGTAAGGCTAATCTAGCTCTATAGGAACTAGAACTTAGGATCCTCCATAGGGTTAAAACCCTGGTTTGTCTGATCTACTAGTAATAAGATGCATTATAGGTGGATTACAGATGATGGAGGATGTTAGGCTGAAATACATGATGGTATGATGGATGGTGAAGGTTCTGATATAGATGAGGTGATGGAGGCATGGTGGCATTCTGAATTGATGAGTTAGTATACATGTGATGTGGTGGATTAGTTGCTATGGTAGTGGTTGAGGGACGTAATACCCAATATGGGTCTTGGATAAAGGTATGGGTTTGGTGAGAGGTAGATGGTGGGTTATGATAAATCCTTTGTGAATGCTGATTAGGGTCAGGGTTAATGCCATGGTTAGCATTATCCAAAATCATTTGTTGTAGTTGCAAGAAAGCCTACTACATTGCAATCACATATGATGTGGGTATAGTCACATATGAAGTGGATGGTTGGGTTGGTTGTGAGATAACCATGGTAGTGGATGTGAGTGGAGTGTAGGTAGCAAAAGGTATTGCCATCAAATGAGGGGTGATATGATGTATGAAGCATATAGGGACGGTAGATGGAATGGATGTGGGGATCTATGAAGCAACCTCAGTTATCACTTCATAAAGGGGGTTGGTGCATGTGATGTTCTAATGATACAATATGGTGGGTGGTTGTCTAGATGATGATGGATGACTAGCCAGGGTAGTAGTAGTCAACTCAAAAAGTGGATTTATAAATATTTGTCCATACTACTATGGGTGTGTGAAGGTGTATTCTTGATGCAATGATGGTATGGTATATGATAGGATGGTGAGTAGTGGTAACAATAGAAAAACCATTCCAGTTGCATTCAGGTACATCCTAATGACGTCCATGTCTACAAGTGTGACACAACCATCCGTTGGTGTGGGTGGCTCACTCCTAGGAGTCTCAAGAATAGCAGTGTAGGTAGCCTTATGCATGATGTCTCTATCTAAAACAAGGTCACTACTATAGGGCCCTACATTTAAGTCTTGGGATACATTAGGGACTACACTAACTTGCCCTGCCATCGAAGTGTTAGGGACCTGACTATCCTAAGGTGGATCCATGGGGAGAGACAACTGACTCTAAACTAAGGCTAACTTTCTGGCTTGACTATGGGTTGTTACCATACACTAATATGCAATGATGTGTAAAGTGCAAGTGGTGGATGTATGTGAATGCATGAAAGAAGCACAATGTAAAACAACACTCAAAGCAAACAAACAAGTAATTTTTCCTAAATTTTTACAAGTTTTGATTTTGATGATTTTTTTAAGGAAATTGATTAATTTTGAGTTTTTGAAGGTTTTGAAAAATAAAAATTCATGTGCATTTTTTTTTTTCCTAAGATGAATCTAGGATTTCACCTGTATACTCATAACTCAATAACCGGTGATGAAGTCCGATCACGTAAACCCACAAAATAATGGAGATGAAACCCATACCCATTCAGGGACCACAAGTTCTACCAGTCCTCACCCAGTACTCACTTGGTCAGTGTTATACCATCCAAAGAGGAATACATGTAAATTTTCAAAGCTACGTCGGATCTTAGAGCGGGTCTTGGCCAAAAAAGTAGGGTAATAATGTTAGTGGTTGGTGATGAAGTCCAACCTGGCAATGATGAAATCTAGTTGTTTGCCAATATTTATGTGAGTGTGTGTGAGTTTTGTTCAATTTATTATGATATGCAACTAATATGCAATTCTATTTTATGCCTACATGCAGGTAAACAAAAAATAGAAATAGTAGAAAATACAAATCAGGGGTTAAATATTAACTTTAGGTAAGATTTTTTGCCAAAATCTACTGTTAGGACCAACCACAAGTCAAAAATTAGTTCTTGTAAACCATGGATGCATGGTTTTCCAACTGCACATATGTTTTTGGGAGATTCCAATCGTGGGTGTGCAGTTTTGACTATGTAGTAGAATATGGTAGATCAAGCCTAAACCCTGAAAAAGGTATCCAAGTTATGGCTAACTGGACAATGCAACATGATTTATTTCCTACAATGATTAATGCAGATCCTCTTAATTTTTTAATTTTATGTTTGGATGAAATGCAAGAATAAATATGTCTACCCTAGGACCTAAATGCAAATAATGGCACATAGGACAAAGACCTCTAATTTATCCTAGATGCATGCTAAAACTAGAAAAATAGAAACAAAAAAGGGACAGGGGTACAAACCTCTTATCCTTTTGTTGCTCCCTCCAACTATCAACCATAGATCTATGATTCCATAGTGCATCAACCATGTGCATGCATTTCTCCATATGTCCCACCATAGGTGTATGGTTCTATCGCTCCTCAACCATAGGTGTGTGGTTCCTTAGATATGAAATCACAGGTGCATGATTTCATAGTAACAAGGTCGAATGTGGCAGGTCCTAAATCTGTCGACCCAAGATCGAATCCTTGTGTGCATTGAACTCTTTAAACCTATATAGGCAAAAAATATAGATTAGTAGCTAGATAAAAGTAAGACAAAGAAAAATGGAACCCTGAGGGGATCCCACCATGATCACCATTTTTCTATAATAAAAGAATAACATCAAACAAATGTATAGAACTGAACACTTTGCAAATAAAAGAATGATATATATTTATATTAAACAGGGGAGATTGAACCTCCCAATATTATAGATATTTGCTTTTAAATTACCCTAAATATGTTGGGTGCAATATTACAATATGTAAGACAAGTGTTGAGGTCACAACAATAGGGCTTCTCCAGGAAAATTAATTGGTGTTCTCTTTTCTCTCGCTACAGCTCCAAAGGGGTGAGTGGGCTTTTCTTGTCTGATGTAGGAACCACTCCAGCTTCAACAACTCTCTAAGATACCTACTTCCTGCACACACATGGAAAGACAAATGAGGGTTTAGTAGCACCTGTATACAAAGATGAAAGCTATGCAATAAAACCCTCGAATGAAATGACCATGCAAACAAAAAATAATAAACCAATAAACAAGAATCTTATCATGAAATTCTAACATATTGATCTGACTTGTCGTATGTGTTTGGCTTTGTGAAATTGTAGATGCATGATGGTGGACTGGAAATTATGGATATGCGGTGGTGAAACTATAGGCGTGTGGTTCTGACTGTGAAAATACATACCAAAGGTTTTAGCTAAATAGTAGAATGACTTAAAATAGGACCTTCGAGCTTGAAAGCTAGTGTATCCTCAGGATGCATGCAGATGTTTGATCCCATTATGGTAGCCTGGTGGTGTCAATGTTCAACTCCCTTAATTTTGTGGGGTGAAGGTGCCTTTATAAGCCCCTTAGGGTTTTAGAGGAAAATGAGAGATGGCAAGCCTAGACTGCCAAGTGGAAGTCCTGGGCTACCAAATAGAGGGGGCAGTTACAGTGAGTCACCCAATGTGCCTCACTTAACTGGGGTGATGTGGCTACAAGTGGAGTGATGTGTGGGATTTTTCCCCATGTGAAGGGACAAAGGGACAAGGGTGGATGAGATGTGGCAAAGGTACTGGTGAGGTGGTTAGAACACATATCTAGTGGGTAGGCAGGGTATCCTAGGTTGATTTTCTAGATTTAATAAATCTAGAAAATAAGATAATGGTGTAGGATTTATATGCCTAAGTATAAACTTAGGCATATAAATTTATTATGAAGGATTTTGTGTGGGGTGCTACATGTGGTACTGTGAGTGACCAGATTTTGGTGTCTACAATATCATGGCATGTTTTCTATTGAGCGTGCAAATGACACATTATCAAGGGTGTGTCAACTTGGAACAATGATTTATTCCCTCTTGAAAGGAAAATATTTTTCCTCCAAGGTTCGGGTATGCCAGGTCTTGACTAGTGCAAATAGACTTAGAGATCATTGATAACTATTCCTTTTAAGAGGCCTTCACTTGTTATGTTTAAAAAATATAAAATTCCTAGTACAATGCTAAAAATTGAACTGCTTAACTGTATGAATGTAATTCTATGCCTAATCTAAATAAGCTTCAAATAAAAATCAAAGATTGAAGGGTGAGAGAAAATAAAAGAAAACATGTTAATACTATCTTGAACTCCAACTTTGATCTGGTAAAGCAACAAATCCAAATTAAACCAATCCCAACCCGACCAGTATTCACACAACTTGAGGTTTGGGATGGTACAATATTTAGAGGAACAATAGACTATGAAATGGAATAAGTGCAACCACCATCAACATGCACAAATTAAACACAACAAATTTCAAAAGATTTTATATTAAAGGATAATAAGTAGGTACATTGTTTCATATTTTTCCACTTTAGTGGATTATAAGAATAGAGCTCAAAAAGCAATAATAGTTGGTTCAAAAATACCATCCGACTACAAAGAGAAAGAAGAAAATAAAACTAAAAGTTGCACAACTAATAGATGGTTTTTTGACCATTGTAATCAGATAATGAGCCAATATTTATACAATTTTTTGGCCTTCACCTAGCATTATATTTTGCAAGTAATTTCCATCTACTTCCAGGACGTGCGTCTTGAAAATAATTTTCCTGTGATACTATAGCCATGCCTCATTAAATGGGAACTAATTTAGTCATGCCTCATAAAGTCTTCATCTACAGTGAGCCCTCCAATGACCATACTTGATTTTATTTCAATCCGCATAATGTGTAGGAATTATGGAACCACCATGCTTCATTAATTCTTCATTTTGCAAAATCTAGGTGGATCATTGATTTCTCGCATCTTCCATCTTTGCACAATTGTACTTGCCTAGCTCGCATTGAAATTTCATGCCCACCATTATGTCCACCACATTTAATGCAACCACCAGCAATTTTTTTGCAAAAAATAAAAAAA
Organism: Wollemia nobilis; assembly: GCA_028583015.1. Lineage (NCBI taxonomy): Eukaryota > Viridiplantae > Streptophyta > Pinopsida > Araucariales > Araucariaceae > Wollemia > Wollemia nobilis. The sequence goes on along the minus strand of JAQPPZ010001320.1, from coordinate 22,124 downwards.
GGCAAAGGTGAGAACAATAATATTATTATTAATTTATTTTTTAAAATTTCCTAAGGTTTTTAATTTTTTTAATTAAAATTTAATTTTTTTTTAATTTTTTATTTTATTCTCATTTCTTTTGAGTTGCAACAAAATATTTTCTAGGTTTAAGACTTTTTTGACACTACATTATTGCTCTTTTCTAGGGTGTCAATTTGGGTGGCCTTCAATTGTCGAGCTCAACTTTTAAGTGTCAGATTAAAATTACCAATTAGTGGGCTTCATTATTTAAGATCCCAATGCTAAATTTCAATTGTCAACCTTTATTTTTAATTATTAGGATTCATTTCCATTGTCAAACTTCACTTTCAAATTTTTGGATTTTTATATTGTCAAGATTTATTTTCTAATTGCTAGTTTTTTAGGTTTCTTCATTGATGTCATCCTCCCCCAAGTACAATGCTCTTTATACTTAGAAAAATATTAAACCATTTGAAACTACCGAGTGACAAGATTTTAGGATGCTACCAGGCTCTAGAAAAGGTGAAAGGATTTTGGGATGCTATCGGGATCCAAAGAGTCCTAAAAACCTATCGCAAAGGTGATTGAAAAAATAAGAAAAGTTGTCGGGCTCCATATGGGTCCCACAAACCTGATATGGTACAAGATTTTTGGCAATGCTCATACTTAGACAAAATTTATTTTTTTCAAAACTGCCAGGTGATGGGATTTTAGGACCTCTCCACTTTCCACCATGGTCCGAGATCTCCATCAATGCCCATACTTGGTCAATTTTTTATTTTTTCAAAGCTGCCACGTGATGGGATTTTAGGACCTCTCCACTTTCTGCCATGGTTTGAGATCTTTGACAATATCCATACTTAGCTATAGCTAATTTTGGATCCAACATTGATTTTCAAAGCTTGGAATAAATTCTATTGCACAAAATGACTTTTAATTGCTCAAAAATAATGGTTTGAAGAAGATTTAGATGACAAAAATATCATTCTAACTCTTCTTCAAAAACTTTTCTTCAATACAAAAGTTAGCACTTAATTACTCCTTATAATCTCCAACTTGAAATAAATAATATTCAACATTCTTCAATTTCAAAATATAAAATTCAACCTTCCTTATAACTCCTTAGCCTCTAAAATTCCAATTCAGAAATTAAAGCTTTGCACTTCCTTTTAACTCCCCTAAACAACTTACACACCAAATAACATGCAAATAACTTTAATTAAAATTACTTTAGAAAAATAAAAACATTATTTTCCCTTTAACTTTTCGTAGGCCAAGACAACCAAATTAAATCACATACCTCAATGCACTCAAAAAGGCCTTGGTGGGATTTGAACCCTCGTTGGTTCTCCCCAAGCACTTTCGTAGTGCTAGCACCCACCGCTTGGGCTGCGTGGCTCCACAAGAGCCAAAAGGTACTTCGGTGCCTTTACTTTTCCCCTCAATCGATGCACAAACAAAACGTGGACCTTCTTCCCAAAATCGGCGTGCATGGGTTTTGAACCTGCACCAACAATGTCAATGATATCTTACGCAACCCTTAGCTTCTAACTAAGCTACGAGGTACTTCAAATATTTTTTGAATGCTTCCAAACTCGTGTCCTTTCCCTTGCTTGAATTGCACATGCGATAATCTCTTTCTCTTTCCTCGAGCCTCTTGCAAATCGCATGGATAATTAAAATGCCAAACCTTTGGCAATATTTATACTTGGTGTTTCGCTTTCTTCAACGTCGACACTTTTCAAATTTAATTCAAATTTGATTTGAAAAGTTAAAATTAAATATTAAATAAATATTTAACTTAACTTTAGCACCCAACATTAATAAATTAAAGTTTTAATCAATAATTAAAATACTTTAATTTAAATTAGATTTGTATTAAAGTTAATTTTAAATATTAAATAAATATTTAAATTAACCTTAGCACTTATCAATATTTAAATTAAAATTTTAATCAAGGATTAAAATATTTTAATTTAAATTAACATGTGGGTCTTTTCAACTTTGTCCTTGATCTCCTTTAACTTGAACTTGGTGTCGAAAATATTATTATTTAATTTGACTTCTCCTTCTTGGATCTTCATTCTCTGAGCTCTCCTAATGTCCTCAAAAATGATGAACATTGCTCAACAATGCTTTTGACATCAATGACAATAACATTCCTCAAAATGTCCAACAATCTCCCCCTTTGTCATTGATGGCAACCCAAATTATTTTTACCAAAAACTTAACCTTTTCTTTGTTCTGCTCCCCCTGGGACATTGCTCCCCCTGGCTCAATGCTCTCTTCAAATCTCTCCTCTTTACTCAAATACTAAATCTCTCCCCCTTACTCAAATCTCTCCCCCTTTGACATCAATGGCAAAGGGTCACCTTTGGGGCTCGGGGCTAAGAATGAGTCTCTTAGCTTAGCCCCTCCCCCACCTCCTCTTGAGGTGGTTAGTTCTGGGGTGGGAGTATTTCTACTCCCAGCAAGCACTAGTCTTTACTTTTGTCCTCTTTCCTTCTCATCTGATCTTTTTGATTCCTTTGACTTTTCTTGTTCCTGTCCCTATCCATGTCCATATTCCTATTTCTATTCATATCCATATTCCTGTTCCTATTCTTGTTCCTATCCATGTCCATATTCCTGCTCATGTTCCTATTTATGTCCATATTCCTATTCCTGTTCATGCTTGATTCTGGAATATCTGCTCTACACCACTTTGCTATATGTCCATCATTATTGCACTTATGACACTTAATGTTATTATTCCTTGGAGGTGCAAATATCTTGGGATTTATCCTAATGAAGCCATATCTGTTCCTGTCAAGAACCCTACAATTTATTGCCTTGTGACCAAAATGATTACATGAGTAGAAATACCCATGGAAAAGCTGCTTATTTTTGAAATTCCCATTTTTTCTGTCTTTCATGTGTCCTACACTATGAAGCCATGTGCCCAAATCTATGACATGAGAAACATCATCCATTGAAATTTCCTTGCTTAGACCCCATTGGTCTCTTAGTCTCTTCTACCCTTAGAAGTCTCACTCTCTCTTTTACTTACTTCTTTTTATGCTTCTTCTTCTCTGGTTCTTGAGCTTGACTCTCCTTTTTTTGCTTCCTGTTTCCCTTGTTCTTCTTCAAAACTAAGTCCTATTTTGGTGACTGATGATCTTTGTGCATTGATAATCCTATCCAAAGTCTTTGAATTTTTCTCAACCTTATGTAGCTTGTCCTTGGAGCTTTTTACTTCCAACCTTAGTGAAACTATCTCATGTTCTAATATTTCACACTCTAGATCTTTTGTCTTTAATTTTTCAGCCATACCTTCTTCAATTTTTCTTACCTCTTCAACCTTGATTTTGAAGTTGGTGAGTTCCTGTAGAAACTTTGCTTTTGCTTTCTCATCTTCTTGAGCTTGAACCCTTAATCCTGAGTTCTCCATTTTTAATTCTTCGAGATCAACACTAAGTCTTTTACATTCTTGCTCTTTTACCTTTGATTGTTCTACCATATCTTTTTCAGCTTTCCTTACCTTTTCAACCTTAACTTTCAAGTCAGAGAGATCTTGTAGAAGCTTTGTCTTACATTTATCATCCTCTTGTATTTGAGCCTTTAATTCTAAGTTCTCCCTTTTTAACTCAACAAGTTCCTTAAGAGTGACTTCCTCCTTTTCTCTTTCTAAATTTTTCTCTTTCCTTTGGTCTTCAATTTCTTCTATTGTCCAAAGTAGAGTTTCTTCTTCATACCTATTTTGGTTGTCCCTGTTATCCTTTTCTAAACCATATTCATCTTCACCGCTACTAAAACCATTGCAATAACCTGCATCATGACCGAGTTGTCCACAAACAAAATATTCTTCACCTTCTTGTGAACAATGAACTGCAAGGTGACCTATCTTCCTACATCTGGTATAGAACTTTATCAATCTGGTTAACTCTCCACTGCTTGATTCATCTCTTGAATCTATTTCCATTCTTCCTCCCAAAACAACAATATCAAATTCATCTTCTTTTTCTTTCATGACCATGTGTGTTCTTTTCTTCTTGTGTCTCATGGTTTTGCCTTTGCCTTTCTTTGCCATTTGTGTTCTTGTAAGATCTTCCTTCAAGTTGTTAAACTTTTTCGAAGGAACCAACTCTGATACCAATTGAAGAACACAAGCTTATACTGAGAGGGGGGTGAATAGTATAAGACCACTTTTTACTTTTCTTTCTCAAACAATATTATCCAATATAATCAATGGCAATATCAATAGCAATAACCAAAGCAATGCATAAATCATCACACACAATAGAGACACCAAATTTATGTGGTTCACCCAATGTGGGCTACTCCACAGAGAAAATATTTCACTAAAATTTTCTCAATAAATATCTTGGGAATCCTTTCCCTATTACAATGTTTATGGATCTCTATCCAAAGGAGACACCAATCCCCTTAATCAAGTTCATGGATCTCTATCCATAGGAGACACCAATCTCCTAACTTTGCTCTAGCTGGTGATCCTCTAGAAGACATCTGCCTCCACTACCCTAAGAAAAAGGATTTTTATCCATAAAGACACCTATCCTCCTTACTCTAGCTAAAGACCTATGTCCTCAACTCTGTCACCTCCAAAGATCTATCTCAAATCTACACTAAACATAATCCTTCGATCTAGCACAAATCTATCCTCAATCTCTATCTTTGGTCTGGCACAAACCTATCCTCAAATATGCACCAAAATATATCCTTGAATCTGTACTAAATATAGTCCTTTAGTCTAGCACAAATCTACTCAATATCTGTCCTCAAGCCTTAACTCAAAGCTTGAATTAATCTCAAATCAACTCTATTGGATCTGCCCCAAACCTTAACTCAAGGTTTGAACAAATCAATCAATCAACTCTGCTCACAAGTCTACTCAAAGACTTATCTCAAATCTACCTTGTAAGCTTCCACAAAAGCTCACACTAATATGTCCACAAGTCCTCTCTAGAACTTTTCCAAATCTGCTCAATAAGTCCTCACTAGAACTTATCCAAATCTACTCTCAATCTGTATTGTAAGCTTCCACAAAAGCTCACCCAAATCTATCCATAAGTCTTCTCAAAGACTTACCTCAAATCTTCTCAACAAGTCCACACTAGAACTTGTCCAATCTCATAGAAACATAAAGAGAATTGTTAGAGACTCAATATGCTCTACACACATCACAATGCTTAATCACTTTCAATCACTCTCTTAGAAACATATAGAGAATTGTTAGAGACTCAATATGCTTCACATTCACTTCAATGCTCAAACACTTTCAATCACTCTCTTAGAAACATATAGAGAATTGTTAGAGACTCAATATGCTTCACATTCACTTCAATGCTCAATCACTTTCAATCACTCTCTTAGAAACATATAGATAATTGTTAGAGACTCAATATGTTTCACACTCATCAACTCTCAACCTTTTTCTCAAATCAATTTAGAATATAGAATAATTTGTTTTATAGAACTTGAACAATCACTTCACACATTCACTTGACTAGGCTCAACCAAATCTACTCAACCAATCACTCAATGAAACAATCCTTGCTTACAAACCCTAGTCCAAGCATATGAACACTCACTCAAAATATTTCCAACAATTCTTATCAACCAATATCACATAACAATGATACTCATGATCTTTGCAAACCCTAGTTCAAGTTCTTCACTCAATCAATCACTTCAACAACAATGCTTATAAACAAATCTCACATAACATCCTTTCCCTTCTTCACTTAACCAATGGCTTCAACAACAATGCTTATCAAACAAGGTTTTAACAACTCTTTATTCTAGAAAACCACTCTCAACAATGCTAATCAAACAAGGTCTTGTAGCATTAACACTCTTTCAAAAAACCTTCATCAATAAGTCTCAACCAAAACTCACAAAGGAAAACTTAACCAATTCCTTTTCACTCCAAACTTGTTTTCAGAAAAACTCAATCAATCAATTATTTCAGCCAATGAAGAATGTGCCCATACCTTTTTCTTGATGAAGAATAGTCTTTAAAACTTGTCTCAAGTATAACCACTTTCCTTACCAAACACCAAGGTTAGATGATAAAAATATCATTCTAACTCTTCTTCAAAAAATTTCTTCAATACAAAAGTTAGCACTTAATTACTCCTTATAATCTCCAACTTGAAATAAATAATATTCAACATTCTTCAATTTCAAAATATAAAATTCAACCTTCCTTATAACTCCTTAGCCTCTAAAATTCCAATTCATAAATTAAAGCTTTGCACTTCCTTTTAACTCCCCTAAACAATTTACACTCCAAATAACATGCAAAGAACTTTAATTAAAAAAAATACTTTAGAAAAATAAAAATATTATTTTCCCTTTAACTTTTCGTAGGCCAAGACAACCAAATCAAATCACATACCTCAATGCACCCAAAAAGGCCTTGGTGGGATTTGAACCCTCGTTGGTTCTCCCCAAGCGCTTCCACAATGCTAGCACCCACCGCTTGGGCTGCGTGGCTCCACAAGAGCCAAAAGGCACTTGGGTGCCTTTACTTTTCCCCCTTCGGTGCACAAACAAAATGTGGAACTTCTTCCCAAAATTGACGTGCGTGGGTTTTGAACCTGCACCAACGATGTAAACAACATCTTACGCAGCCCTTGGCTACCAACTATTCTACAAGGTACTTCGAATATTTTTCAAACACTGCCAAACTCGTGTCCTTTCCCTTGCTCGAATTGCACATACGATAATCTCTTTCTCTTTTCTCGAGCCTCTTGCAATATTTATACTTGGTGTTTGGCTTTCTTCAATGTCAAAAATTTTCAAATTTAATTCAATTTGATTTCAAAAGTTAAAATTAAATCCTTTGGTAGGAGGAAGGAGGAGGGGCTCTGCAGGTGACTTCCAATGGAAGTCTTGTTCCACTTTCCTGCATCCCTTCCTCTGCCTTGTCCTAGGTCCCTAATCCTTTCCCAACTTCCTTGACACCTCCTTTTCCCATCCTCTTTGGCTGGAAGGTGTTGCAGACGATCTCATTTTGGGGGAGAAGATCATTATTCCATTATTCTGCCCTTTCCTTACCCTATGGTGGGAAAACCTTTGTTCCACTTTTGCTCCACTGTCCTGCCTTTTTCTTTGGTTTATGGGTTCTGGGATGTGTTTCGGTTCTTCCCTGGGACTTTTCTTGATTTTTTGGATCTTTCAGGGTTGGATCTTCTTGACATTTGCTCATTGAGTATCTTCAACTGCGAATGGTTGGGTCTGAGGAATTCTGGCTTCTTGGGAAGTTTTGCACAACATCCTTTTGGTTTGGGGAGGCACCACGTGCTTTATATTATGACTCTGATCTTTGTATTTTAGGTGGTGGGTCTTGTAGGATTTAAGTTCCTTTCATGGCTTTGCAGCCTCTGGTCTTTTTGCTATTGAATCCTTACAAGTTTTCCTCCTTGTTTCCTTGAAGTTGTTTGTTGGTGGGTCTGAGGAATTTTGGCTTCATGAGCAGTTTTGTACAACATAATTTTGGGCTTAGGGGTTGCCCATGTGCTTTCTATTGTGAATCTACTCTTTGGGTTTGAAGTCGTGGTTCCTGCAGGTTCTCAGTTCCTTTAGTGGCTTTCAAGGGCCTCTATTTTTCTTGTTGATGATTCCTTGCAGGACTGCCTCTTATGTGACCTTGAAGCTGCTGTTGAAGGTTGTCTAGGATGAATGGCTACTATTTTTTGGTTTGTCCTCTATCGTCTACAGTCATGCATCCTCGTGAATCCTTTTGAATTCTTATGGCACTTTCCCATCATTTCCTTCAGAAGTGTTGTTCTGTTACTATTGTTTCCTCTGTTGGGTAGGTGTTTTTGAAGGCTTCCTTTTCTGCATAAGGACCCTATGGCCTGGGGTGTTCCTTTTGCTATTGAACCACTACAGTACCATATTTCAGGATGTTGTTCTATTTCTGCTTCTACTCGGGCTCCCCTGCGTGGGATGCTTGTTTTCCATCAGATCCTTGTTTTCCAAGGGTGGTTTCTGGTTTTCTCGCCCTTGGGATGTTTCAAATTTTAAAATTCTAGCTTTGTTTCCTTTTCTCGCCTATGGGAAAGTTTCAAAATGTTTTTAGTGGTTGGGGCAGTTTGGTGCTTTCTTCCGCCCTTTGTTTGCTTCAAAATCTTGTTTGGTGCCTTTTGATTCAAATTTGGTTTTATGGTGGGCTTTTCCTTCCTACTCGTTTTTCCTTTGGTGCAAAGGAAGATGTCTTCCTCTGGTGCAAAGGATGGCGCCTTCCTTTTCCTGTTTCTATTCCTTTAGCGTGTTTCTTAATAAACCCACTTTTGTTTTATTCTAATGTAATGTGTTGCAATCTGATCCTTTGTAATCAGGTTTTGGGATCCTTGACAAAAACCCACTTTTAATATAACCTACAAAAAAAAAATTAAAATATTAAATAAATATTTAACTTAACTTTAGCCCCAAACATTAATAAATTAAAATTTTAATCAATATTTAAAATACTTTAATTTAAATTAGATTTGTATTAAAGTTAATTTTAAATATTAAATAAATATTTAAATTAACCTTAGCACTTATCAATATTTAAATTAAAATTTTAATCAGGGATTAAAATATTTTAATTTAAATCAACATGTGGGTTTTTTCCAACTTTATCCTTGATCTCCTTTAACTTGAACTTGGTGCCAAAAATATTATTATTTAATTTGACTTCTCCTTCTTGAATCCTTCATTCTTTGAGCTCTCCTGGGCATCTACCTTGCATGTGGAGAATACACTTAATGTCCTCAAAGATGACAAACATTTCTCAACAATGCTTTTGACATCAATGACAATAACATTCCTCAAAATGTACACAAGTATCATTAGTTAGGTGTGTATGTGCACAAGTGTCTATAATGCAGAATGCACATGTGTTCTTAGGGTAGGAAAGTGAAGAGTCACATACTAGTATATATATGTGACCAAGCATTGTAATAGATATGAAAAGAGTATTGCTCACAACATTCATTCAAGTTATTTTCTATAAGATATTTCTATAATTGTGCTTCATTATTAATAGCTTTCATTTGATTAGATTTTAGATCTTGGTTGAAGCCCTCTATAAGTTAACTTATTGAGAAATCTAACAATGGTATCAGAGCTATAGAAGGAGCAATAGAGTGAAGCACTTGGGACAATCATCACCATCTGATAACATGCCTACAAGGTAGCAATATTGAAGGTACTAATCTTGAAGACAGTGAGTTTGGCAGCAAGGGTCTTAATATCATGTATTAAAATAAGAAGCAAGTGTATTTATGGGTTTGAAAGAGTTGGAATGCAACAAAATGGGTAGTGTAGAGCCGTGTCATAGAAAAATTGAAATGCTATTCATAAGGCTATATTTTTAAGTCTTTTTTTCCCATGTTGGAGAACTAAAGAATGATTACATTAGAGAAGATGAACGTTATTTGGAACTTGAGCCAAAGAATTGCAAAAATGAAAGAACCTGTGTGTTGTAACTTTATAATCCAAAAGGATGTGAGAGAGCAAATGTAGCAGAAGGCTCCAAGAAAAACGGAGCCAAAAAATAGAGTAAAGGAAAGACAAATGTCTAAAATATAGTGATATTGGAAACTCAAGTATCATGTTTGAATCCTTATCCTAAATCTCTGAGTTGAGAACTTCATTGTTGTATATCAAGCAAATAATACAGGTTACACACAGGTTGAGGGAATCAAATGCAACAACATTGGATCTATGATAGAGGTAGTGAAGATAGCTTGGGTCACTATTACCAAAACCAAGGCTTGAGCTAGTTGCATCACTAGCTAGTGAAAATGTGGCGATAAGGCGATTTCAACAGTGTCAGGTGTATAAAAATTTGGAGGCATTTAGGTATTTTCAAACAAGTATAATCTAGTGGTTGATTGTAGGTGTTTTGAGACCACGTAAGCTTGGTATAACGAGAAAATTATCAACAATAATGTTTGCTATAATGTAATGTCTACCTACGAGACTTGGACAACAAAAAATAAGCATTGAAAATACCATTGCCACATGGAAGAGTTTTTAGGATCATCCCATTCAATCAAGCATTTGTGTTTGAAGATTCGTTTCTCGAAGGTGCCTTGAAAAATAGACTTTAGAGTCATTTTGAGCCAATTTCATCGATTAGCTAGCACTCAGACACTTGACTATTTTAGAAGGAACATTAGACATTTGTTTTTACCTAACACCATCAAAGATTGACTACTAGTTGTTTGAGAAGAATATTCACCTAATTTTTCTCAATATATGTAGCACAAAGCTAGCTGTAAACAAGCACAAATGTTACAAGCCATTATAGCACTAGGTTTTGCATCAGTCTAGAAAAAGCCATAATGGTTGCCACATTGGAATTTTTTTTTGTGAGTAGATGTTCATGGATATCCATCATTGGGCGCATTAGGGGGATGTAAAATAAGTTCTATTGTTGCATAGAAATCCATGTTGTTAGGGTGGATGTCGTGGTGTCATGACAAGAGTTCGTAAGATAGCCAATGAGAGGGAACGAAACAAGTATGATAACAAATTAAGGGTTTATTATAAAGGAAATTCCTTTATTTTATTTTGGAGAGATAAAGTAGTTCATATGAGATTATTTTTTGATTTAAAAAATTTAAGCTTTATAAGGAGGAATAAGTGTATTAGAAGTATAATTAAAGTTTTAATTATTTTCAAAGAGCTTTTGGAGTGGTAACTATAAGGTTTTATTTTGAAGATATTATTTATTTAAATTAGAGTATATATATTATTTGTAAATTAATTTATTTTGGAGATACAAGGAATTCTACTTCAAACTTAGGAATTTATTGTATTTGTAAATATTCTTATTTTCTAATTTCTAAAAATAATTTGGGAGAAATAAGGAATTCAACATCATAGTTTTTCAAAATTTAGAAACCTAGATTCTATCATTCAAAACCTAGGGAGTTATAAGGTAGTCAATTTCAAAGGAAATAAAAAATACAAGAATATTCTTTTATGAATGACAGTTACTAAAGGGGCCTAATTTTACCCCATGGAAAAATAATGAGATCAATACTTTTTGTTGAAAAAATTCAGATGTAGTGAATGGACAAAGAAACATACCATTAAATAAAATAGGAATTCAAAAATTCAAATATGATGATGCTAAAGATCTTATGTTAAATCTATTTGGTATATCAGATGAAATTTAAGCACACATTAGTGAAGCAGAAACTTTAAAAATAACATGGGAAAAATTATGTATGATATTTGAAAGAAAGAATAAGACAACCATTTTACATCTACAATCATAGTTGTATACACTAAAAGTTCATGATGGAGAAATAGAACAAATTATTCAAAGGATATTAGAATTAAAATCAAAATTACACATCTTAGGAAAACAAGTTGAAGACTAATTTTTAGTTTTAGTTGTACTTAGAGAACTTTTTGAATCATTCAAAGCATTGGTCACATATCTTATAATATCAAACCAAAAGGTATCATTTGAGAAACTGATAAATATTATTCAGTAGTATGAACTTGAAAATAAATTGAGAAGTGAGTCATCCAATAAGACTCATGTATTTGAAAAAGAATTTTGCACTTCATCACAAAAACAAAAACAAAAGAAGTATTGTCATATTTGTGAGAAATAACATAATACAAAATCTTGTAAGTATAATTCTTTGACAAGGAAAGGTCAAGATAAAGAATCTCCTAAAATAAATCAGAGAGATCATAACAATCATCTAGGGTATGTGCATAATCAGAGTTTATACACAAAAATCTTATGGCAAATCAGATATGTTTGTTAGCAAGTATTGAGAAATCCAATAAAGATAGATTCTATGACAACAAATGCAAAAGATATAGATTCTATATCAGATGATTTGAGTACAATTCGTGATTGGTTAGAAAAATATTATATTATTAGAATTGATAATGATACAGATTAAAATGATGATAGGGATAGTAATTATCAGAGTTGTATTAATATTGACAGAGTTTAGTCTAATGATATTTTTGGTCATTTTAAAAACATAGTAAAGGAATTGGTTTAAAATTGATGAAGAAAATGGGATATAAGGATACAGGTTTAGGTAAATATGAACAAGGAATAAAAGAACCAATTGTACAAAAAAAAATACCAATATATGAAAGTATTGGATATATAGGTCAAACTAGTAGCAATGAACAAGGAACTAAGTTCGTGATAGGAAATATCATCATCAAATCAGTGATAGGGATTGATAGAATCAGTTGTAGTAAAGGATAGAATGGTAGAATAAATTTTGTAATAGAAAACAAATGTAGTCACTGTGGTAGATATGGACACAAGATAGAGAAATGTTGGAACCTCCATTGTTGTGAAACTTGTGGAGGACATAACCATTCTCAAAGAACTTGTCTATATGAAAAGAAGGAAAGTCAAAAATTGAAAATGAATTGTGGATGGATGAATATGAACGAATGGAACAAGATGAAAGAAATATTGTATGGTTTCTAAAAAAGAAAACCAAGTGTGATGAAAAATCAAATTCCATTGAATGAAAAGAATGATATTAATCTTATCATGAAGAAAGATGAAATAAATAATTATAATCTAAGCATAGCTTGGAGGGTAACCAATAGTGAAAGAAGTAAAGGTATTGAAAGTAGTGAAATCATCTATAATGATGATCTTATAGAGACAATAGAATTATGAATATTATAGTGGATGATCCAAAGACAATGATTATCTAGAGGTGACCTAGAGGTAAAGTTACAAGGGCAGTGACCCCGAGGTAGTGATCCAGTGGAAGTGACCTAGAGGTAGAGATATAAAGGCAGACCCAAAGGTAAAACTAGTGGTAGTGACCCAAAGGTAGTGGCCCAGAGATAAAGACCTAGAGGTAACTCAGATACATTGATCCAGAGGTAGACACAAATTATTTATCCAACCATGACAGAGTTAGAGCTAAATATTGAAGAGAAAGAAGAATCAAATATTGAAGGCAAAAAGCCTTCCTACCAAATAATGTAATACAAGAGGTGTTGGAGATATTACATTATTTGGATCCCTTGAAATATTAGTTTGGTAGATGATTCATATAGTGAAAAAGTGTCATTAATTAGGTGTGCATATGCACAAGTGTCTATCATGCAAAATGCACATGTGTCCTTAGGGTAGGAAAGTGAAGAGTCATATACTAGTATATATATGTGACCAAACATTGTAATAGATATGAAAAGAGTATTGCTCACATCATTCATTTGAGGTATTTTATGTGATATCTTGTTGTAATTGTGCTTCATTGTTAGTAGCTTTCATTTTATTAGATTTTAGATCCTGGTTGAAGCTTTCTGTAAGTTAAATTATTTAGAAAGATAACACTAGATTAGGATTCTCCCTATCAATTCAGTCATCTTCTTGGGGAATATGATTAGATTATAAAATATTTTCTTTACTCCTAAGGTTGGGAGCCATTAGAATAAAGAGAAATGGTAGAGGAGAAAACTAACAAAAGACACACACAAGAGGACTTTTAAGATGTTTTTAATATTTTATAATTCTAAGCAAACAAACTTAGTGGTCTTGCTTAAAGTTTTTAAAAATAAGAACAAAAGGAAGAGGCTTCCTATCTTGGCCAATAATACGTGTGTTTATGTCGGGTTCACCAAAGATGTAGAGGGGGAAAACTGCCCTACCATGTATGATTCTTAGTTGGATCCGTTGGAAGCCGAGGTGACCATGGGGGTGTGTTATATTCTCTACACTTGGGGTCTTGGGGATAAAGGGGTTCACAAGAATGGGTTAAGGACTCACTCCAAGTTTTAGGATGGAATTTTTGATGTGTATATTGAGAAAAAAACTATGTTTGACCTTTCTAAAAGCTAAACTATGGAAATGAAAGAACAATGCAAGACAAACAAAGATGTAAGAAGACAAGAAACTAACTCTAGAATAATTTTTGATTTTAAATGATGACTAAACCCTAACTTGCAATAAAATAGATCTTTCTCTTTTGAGCAAAGGTTTAAGAGAATGCACAATGAATTTAACCCTAGGATGCAAACTATATGCTTTTATTCTTCAAATACCTAGAAATAAAAGATCAAATACTTTCCTTTCCTTTTATGATCAAGATCTAAAATAGAAAGGAACAAAGACACAAAATAAAAAACCTAAATATCTAATAGGATACTTACCTGATTTGATGGTTTATCCTAGCCTTAACTTACATTGAGAATATCCAAGCAACTTCAACCTACAAAATAACTTACAAAACCCTAGAAACTTTGTTTAGCATTTGGGGGCCTACTTAGATTGATATGTTATTGAGCTTGGAGGGGTAATAGTCAAGCCTCCTTGGTAATTTTAGCTAACCATTTGAAAAAGAAATGATATTTGAAATTTAGAACAAGAAAAATCAAGATGAAATGAACATGCAATAATAGAAATGAAATTAAACATAATGCAAGTGATAAAAAGCTGAAATGCACACAATGAACTAGGGTTTTGGGAAGCAAAAATTTATCCCCAAGCCCTAATTGAACAAATTCATACCCTATAATAATGGGGCATGAATATGGATTACCAAATTTGCACCTTGTATGTGCGGGGTATGAATTTGGTTTAGATGCACTTTTTGGGTCCCAAAACACCAAAAAATGTGATGCAAAACAATAAAAAATAGACCTAATAACTAATAATACAAGGAAAGAACCTGGTTACCTGATGGAGGAAGAAAGAAGCAATGAGAAGATGAAATAAGAACTCCAATATTGTATACCTTTCTAATCATCAAGACTCTTTCACTTGATCCCCAAGGGTAGCCAACACCAAAGCAAAAAAAAGCAAAACAACAATCCACAATAGAAGAACACTTGTTAGTAATATGAGCAAGTCAAGATTAGGGTTCTCAAGAGGATTCATTCTCTAGATCTAGAATGGGTAAAATAGGGAATCCAATACCCTAATTATAAGAGGTTTGGAGGGCTAAAAGGGTAGGAAGATGAAATTTCACCATGGGAAAGGGTCGACACCAAAATGGGCTGAAGAGGGGAGGGGTTTTTGAGAGAAAAATTCCTAGAATGCCAAATTCGTGCCTTGTATGGACTAGGCATGCATTTGGTAAGTCCAGGGAAAAAGGACAAATGAAGAGGGCCCTAATTTTGTACTTAGAAATATTGGGTGGCTTCCTAAGGATTAAGGGAAAGATGAACTCATTTTGATGGGTCAATTTTCCATGTCTACACAAATATTATGAGAAAAGGTATCTGATGAGACACTAGTGTAGACACAAAAAAATGACCCACTTTAGTGGGAACTCTTCCTAGAGCCCTTTGGGAGACCCCTTAGACTTTCCTAGGGCAAGGGTAAGGGTTCTACCCCCTCTTTTGCCTTTTTTCTCTCTATGTGAAGTCACGCTTGCCCTTGACAGGGTGTGACTTCGCATAGGCGAAATCGTGATCGGCCTTGATGGGGCATAATTTTACATTTTTAGGGTTTGTTCTAAGAAAACCCTAATTATTTAGATTTGGCATATTTTACATCGGTCTTCCTTGATTTTCCCACCCATATCATATTCAAATCCACTATATAAGGAGGTTTGAATTCACTTTTCACACACAAATTTTTTTTTTTGAATTTACATAGTGGAATCGGTAGCCGACACGAATCTGGGCAGGTTGTCTAGCTTTTATGGCCACCACAGTATTCTGCGTTGTCCACCCCAGAAGTTGCCACATAGATCTTCGCACAGTCCGCCCCTATAACCACAATACCACAATCATTTTAAACCTTTTACGCCGCTGAAAGCATTCACACACAAAAATATTGCATGACAACATTTGATGATTAATGCTAATGATTATTATTTCTCACAAAGTATTATTAGTATTTGGTCTGCATCCTTCTTATTCTTTTGCAAGAAAGTTTACTTTGGAGTGAAGTCTGATTGGTTTTATACTACATTGGATTGTTGATTGTTGTTTCTCGCTCTTGGTGGATTTGTGTTGAAGCCCTAAGGAGAGATAAACTATCTGGGAGGTCTCAACCCTTCTACCTATATTCCTTGCTCTTTTCCAGGTGAAAGTGCTTTGTTGCATGTTTGTTTTTGTTTGCTACACTTAGGATTTATAATATCACTTTGATCTAAGATGTTTTGTCTCACTTTTATGAAATCATGCCCGAGCCTCTACAAGGCGTGATTTCACTTGTGCATTATCACGGTCGCCTATTACGAGGTATGATTTCACTTGATATCTATCTAGGGATAAAATGTTATTCCAATTTTCATAATTGCATTTTAGACTGCATCTAGAGCATAATACTGCATTCTATTATGCAATTTTATCATTTTATTCTATTGTATTAGGATATGCTTATTTTATTCCAAAGGTCAATTTCCACTTCTATTTATCAAAGGTTAGCTAAAAGAACCTAGGGAGCTTGACTGATGCACTTCTAATCATTGTTGTATAGTGGCCTAAGTAGGACTCCTAATACTAATCATATTTTTTAGGTGTTTATCAAGTGATCTTGAAGAAACATGAATTTTTGATAGCATTAGATAAAGGGATAAAGTCAAGGATAAATCATCGGATAAGTTAAGTGTTTTGATTAGTCTTTAGGTTGTTTTTTGAGTGCTTTATATATATTTTTTATAAACCCTAGTGTTGAGCAAGGTGCAACGATAATATTGTCATTGTTGTCAACACACTCAGATGGACAGGTTGATGTAGTGGATAGTTTTTTAGAGGTTTTTCAAAGTATGTACAGTGATTTTAAATGCTTATGAGGATTTTTTGATGTTCGAGTGAAGTTGTTACAGGTTGTTCGTGCAAATTTGCAAAAGTTGAAAAAATCGTCAGGAAGTTGTTAAAAAAATTGCAAAAGTCATCACGGGAGAAATTGGACAGGATGGATCAGTTTGGAACATGTCAACATGTCAGGAAATAGTCTAGAATAGCGTTGGAGGTGTCAGCATAGTTTTTATATTGATCGGTGACATTTTTAGTATCTTGGCGGATGATTTGGCAAGTGGTTGTACAGGCCAAAAAAGGGTAGTTTTGTCAGAAGCACTATGAGAAAACCGAGAAGAATTTGATAGAAAAATTATAATTAGAGGTGGTAATTATATTCAAGAACATGTGTTCCAAATTTCCACAAAAACATAGAAACGAGGTGAATGTTACAAGCGTTGCAAGACTATCACAAAAATGCTTTTTTGGAAAAAGTGTGTCAGCAACAGTTTTCATGAAGGTGGTATAGGCAAACCGTAAGGAGTTATGCAGCGATATTCAAAATGAAAATAGTAAACATTGCAAATATTATACGTTTCAAATTTTAAAGAAAACAAAGTTACGAGGTGAGAGTTATGATTGTTGCAAAAATAGTACATGTCACTTTTATGTCAATTTGTTCCCCTTGTGCAAAATCCTTCAGTTGGCTGTTTCGACCTTGCAGAGTCACCAGAGTTTTAGTTTTAGTGTTGTTACACATTCAAGGCATAAAATAAAGCATCTTTAATTTTTTTTTTGAGGTGTCACGTGGCTCCGAAGTAAGAGAACGAGTAAGGTGTCAATTCTTTGCATGTGACGTGTTCGATGAAATGCCTTCTCAAAATTAAAAAAGGAAGTTATATTGTTTTAAGAAGCTTCATTAAAGAAAATATTTTTAAAATTTAAAAGGGAAAAAGAATGCAAGTGTGTACTTTTTAAGTGACAAGGGATTTTTATTGAAAAGTGGAGACTTTATTTTGTTAAAAGAGAAGAGTGTGTGGAGAAAAATAAAGAGTGAAAATCCATGATTTTTGGAGAGTGGTGAAAAATGTCACTTCAGTATTTTGGGCATAACTTTCTCATATGATATCCATTTTGGCTAAAATTTTGAGAGGAGTTCGCAAACAAAGTGCTACACAATACCTAGAAAGCGTTTAACAATTGGTAGAACGAGCTAAGAGAATAATCAATTTTTTTTGTGAGAAGAGAAGATTCAAATTTTGAGTAATGCAGAGAGAGGGATGTTATACTGCGTGAAATATAAAGTTTTAGATTTTAAGGTTATAGACCATAGAGGGTTCTGGTTTTAGTGAAGAAATTCATATATGTCATTTTATTTTCAATATCAAAATCAAGTGGGTGCTTGGTAGAGGAGTTGGTGCTCCTTTCTATTGGTGTAGATAAATTAGGGGTTGGTGTTCCTTTCTATTGGTGCAGATAAATAAGGGGTTGGTGCTCCTTTTTTTTGGTGCAATAAATTAGGGATTGGTGCTCCTTCCAGTGGGTGCTGGTAAATTGATTGTAAAGTTGGTACTTTTCAAAGGCTAGATTTGGATGGGAGTCCAAATAGTTATTTTTAGGGATGTAGCCAAATTGGTGAACCTCGATACATCTTTTGTTGTGTGATGTTATCTTGTTATACTTGCTTTATTTAGTTTTATGTTTTCATTATTTTGGCTTTGAGTGTTGAAGATTTAAGTTTTAAAGAGCTACACTGATTCACCCCCCTCTCAATGTCATCATGAGACTAAAAATTGGTATCAGAGCGAGGTTCTTGAATAGGCTTAATCGTCTAGGGTGATCTTGGAACTGACACAATGACAGATGGTGAAGGATTCTCATAAAACAAAGCACCATTGTTTGATGAAACTAATTATGTATTTTGGAGACTCAAGATACAGACATATCTTTGTGCTTTGGGATACGACATTTGGGATTCAGTAGATAGTGGATACACAATACCCACCACTTCTCCAACCGATGCTGTCGGTAAGAAACTGTTTGAGAATGACTCAAAAGCAAAGAATGCTATCATGTGTGGATTAGTGGATAGCTAAATAGTAAATATTATGGGTGTTGAGCAAGGTGCAACAAAAGTATTGTCATTATTGTCAACACAGTTAGATAGATCGGTTGATGCAGTGGATAGGAGTTCATGATTTTCCAAGAAGACCGAAGTGGCCCATATGCAAAAGATCAAAGAAAAAGACAAGTAAGAAAAGTGTCGCGATATCGCGACATGTAGAGCAAGAAAGAAAAATTGTCATGATTTCACGACATGCAGAGCAAGGAAGAAAAACTGTCGTGATTTCACAACATGTAGAGCAAAGAAGAAAAACTATCATGATTTCATGACATGTTGGAAGAAAAAGGTCAAGGAAGAAAAACTGTTGCGATTTTGCGACATGCAGAGCAAAGAAGAAAAATTGTTGTGATTTCATGACATGTTGGAAGAAAAAGGGCAAGGAAGAAAAACTGTCACGATTTCACGACATGCAGAGTAAGGAAGAAAAACTATCACGATTTCACAACATGTTGGAAGAAAAAGGACAAGGAAGTAAAACTGTCACGATTTCGCGACATGCAGAGCAAGGAAGAAAAACTGTCGCGATTTTATGACATGCTGGAAGAAAAAGAGCAAGGAAGAAAAAGTGTCGCGATTTCATGACATGTTGGAAGAGAAAGGGCAAGCAAGAAAAAGTGTCACGATTTCGTGACATGTTCAAAGAGAAAATGCAAGGAGGAAAAAGTGTCGCGATATCGCGACATGTTGCATTTTCACGGCCAAAGCAAAGAGAAAATGCAAGGAGAAAAAAGTGTCATGATATCGCGACATGTTGCATTTTCGCAGCTAGAAGAGAAGAGAAAATGCAAGGAGAAAAAGTGTCGCGATATCACGACATGTTGCATTTTTGCGGTCCAAAGCAAAGAGAAAATACAAGGAGAATAAGTGTCATGATATCGCGACATGTTGTATTTTCGTAGTCCAAAGCAAAGAGAAAGAGCAAGGAGAAAAAGTGTCGTGATATCGTGACATGTATTTTCATGGGCCGAAGCAAAGAGAAAAAGCAAGGACAAAAAGTGTCACGATATCGCGACATGTTGTATTTTTGGGGCCAAAGCAAAGAGAAAGAGAGAGAAAGAAAAAGTGTCACGATATCACGACATGTCGCATTATCGCGACTCAAAAAGGGCAGCCAGGCAGAGAAAGAAAAAGTGTCGCGATATCGCGACATGTCGCATTATCGCGACTCAAAAAGGGCAGCCAGGTAGAGAAAGAAAAAGTGTCACGATATCGCGACATATCGCATTTTCGTGACTTGAAAAGGCCAGGCAGGCAGAGAAAGAAAAAGTGTCACGATATCGCGACATGTCACATTTTTGCGACTCAAAAAGGCCAGGCAGGAAGAGAAACAAAAGTGTCATGATATCGCAACATGTCACATTTTTATGACTTGAAAAGGCCAGTCAAGAAGAGAAATAAAAGTGTCGCAATATCATGACATGTCACATTTTTACAACTCAAGGAGGGCAGGTAGACAGAGTAACAAAAGTGTCACGATATCGCGACATGTTGCATTTTTGTGACTCAAAAAGACAAGTCGTATGTGCGCAAGACAAGAAGAAGAACCCAACTAAAATGAGAAGTATGATAGTGGACCGACATCTCTACAACATTTACAAGGGCAGATACAGAGTGAATTCATGCAGCTAAAATATGAAGAGTGAACAAAAGTCAGTGCGACGGCTACAGGGACTATTATCGAATGAAATCTTTGAGCGATGTAGTTATCGAATATCTTCATGAGTTGAAGCCGACTAAGACCGATGATAGCCTACCAAGATTAGGGTTTAGAGTTGTTATGAAAGCTGACTAAGATTAGGGTTTACATTTATTATGCAAGCTGACTAAGATTGAAGTTTTCATCATGAAAATATTGTTATAAAAGGAGGGCTGTTTGGAGAATTGTTATGTGGTTGGATAAGTCATCAAATGCATGTCAAAGTGTGAAATGTGATCGTAAGAGCGCAAAAAGTGTAGAAGCGATGAGATAATGGCGAAGTGCACAAAGTGAGCGAAGAGTCATGTTGAATTGTCCTAATTGCGTCTGTGAGTGCACAGAGAAAGCAGAAGGCGCAGAGAGTGCAAAGGGTGAAGACGAACGCAAAGTGTAGTTGTAAGGGCGTAGAGTGTACAAAGACAGTGCATAAAGGGTGCATAGAGAAGTGACTCAAAGAAGGTGAAGTGCGGTTGTAGATCGTAGAAGATGTGTCTGTTCCATAAACAGTGAGAGAGATTGGGTAAGCAATAGACCAGTCAGGGTCTTGTAAAAGCGAAGGTATTTTTTTGTTAAACTTATAGATTCAAATTGAAGTCTAGGTTGTAGCTTGGCATCAGGGGTTGGTGCTCCTTTCTATTGGTGCAAATAAATAAGGGGTTGGTGCTCCTTCTAGTTGGTGCTGGTAAATCAGGGGTTGGTGCTCCTTTCTATTGGTGTAGATAAATAAGGGGTTGGTGCTCCTTCCAGTGGGTGCTGATAAATTGATTGTAAAGTTGGTGCTTTGCAAAGGCTAGATTTGGATGGTAGTCTAAGCAGTCATTCTTGAGGAGTAGCCAAATTGGTGAACCTCGTTAAATCTTGTGTTATGTGATGTTCTCTTTTGATACTTGCTTTATCTGGTTTTAAGGTTTCATTATTTCAGTTTTAAGAGCTATGAATTTAAGTTTAAAGAACTACACTAATTCACCCCCCTCTTAGTGCCATTGTAAGACTAACAATGGGTTGTAAAATGGAAAAGAAAATATGGGATAAACTGAAGAGCATTCATGAAAGAGACGTTAAGATCAAGGAGGCCAAGTTACAAAAACATTGAGCTCAGTTCAAAGTATTAAAGATGAATGATGATGAGAATATAAAGGCATATATGCTGAGAGTTAATGAAGTTGTTAATGTGATTAGAGGACTCGACAAGGAAATCAAAGATTCTGTCATCGTGAAAAAGGTATTAATATCCCTTCCCTAAAGATTTGATTCTAAAGTTTTAGCTATAGAAGAAGCTAAAGATCTAAATTATTTTAGTATGGATGAGATGCATAGTTCTTTGATTGCATATGATATGAGAATAGGAAAATATAAACCCACAAATAGAGAAGCTGCTTTTAAAGCCCATAAAAATATGAAAGCAAAACAAGAATCTAAGGAAGAAGAGACATCAGATGAAATGGAAGAAAACTTTGTTCAAAAACTAAAAAGGATAAAATAAAAATACAGAGGAAAGTTATCATTTAAATGTTTCAACTGTGGAGGCATTGGGCATTTTACAGCTAAATATCCACTTAATGAGAAGAACAAAAGTGATGAAGGATTGCACGAAGAAAGAAG